>CALSBW010029805.1:780527-797274 GCA_943590975.1 Lindbergichthys nudifrons | reverse complement strand
TTCAACGGACGGCGCGGAGAGGGCAGATAAGTGTCCAACTCTATCAATGTCTATCTATAATTTCCATAAAATCAAGATAAAAATAAGACCATGCAGTTTCTACATCAGCACACAGATCGATTTTTCCCCAATCAAACCCAAACAGATCATGAACAAAACCCTGCTCCACAAAATGTTTTATGTCCCTCTTAATGATAATTCGAGGTTTAACCTTTTGGACCTTAGTGTCCCTAATTGTGGCTACAGCACAGTGATCACTCACATCATTCGCAAATACTCCCACAGATGAGTATTTATGGGGAACATTAGTTAGAATGAGATCAATTAGGGAGGATTTATTAGGGGACTTAATGTTAGGGCGAGTAGGACTGTCAACAATCTGAGTAATATTTAAAGAGATACAAAGGTTTTTTAAATCTTCTGATACTGCAGTTAACCAGTCCCAGTTAAAATCACCAAGTAGCACTATTTCCTTATAGTCTAGTTGCGATAAAAGTTTTGCTAGTGAAGACAAGGAGTCCTTGACAGCTGAGGGGGGTCTGTAACAGCCCACCACCATGACCTGTTGCCCCTTTGCCACTTCTATATTTAAGGCTAAAAATTCGAATTGCTTACTGATAGATTTGGAAACCAATGTGGTTACACTGAACTTATTCTTAACATAAATGGCAACTCCACCACCTTTATTAGGCCGGTCGGTACGATATACATTATAACCATTTAAGGCAATGTCAGAGGCCAAAATAGTTTTATTTAGCCATGTTTCTGATAACACAATGACGTCAGCGTCAGTCGAGCTTGCCCAAATGCGGACAAAATCTAGTTAGTTTACCTAACAGACTGCGCACATTCAAGTGGATGAAACCCAACTCAGACCTAGCTTTAAAATCAGCAGGAGTAGCGATCTGACTACTACTACTGGGCGGACCAGGGTTAGGTTGTACATTTCCTGACAGTAATAACAACATAAAAAACAGGCATATTTTCCCCTTAAACGACACACATACATTGTCATCTACTTTAGAATCACCGGAAACGTCTGCGAGAGTTTGATTAGAGTTTAAGAAGCAGTCCTGAAGTACCATCATCGCAGGCAAACAAAAAAGACAAACATATTTTGTCGAGCAGATTGTCTGTGACAAGGCAAGTGGTAATTGTTTGTGTAACACACAGCAGGGGATGCTCACTGCGGGTGGCAGAACAGACCTGAATCCAGTAGACTTCTCAGACTGACTAGAGATCTTCTCATAGTCCAGAACAGTTAACAGGCACAGCAGAATCACGATATGGGCCATTTTCCCAGACCAGCACACAGTATCACAGTACAGATGTTCCTGGGGCAAAAATCCTCCTCCTCACAGCAGCAAAGGACAGGCGAAAGCAGCAGAGTGGAAGCGCTCCGGTCTCTCCGTGGTATCCCCGGGGTAAAAGGTCTCCTCAGCAAAGCAGCACACGACACTGCAGCACACGACAGGTGGGAGCAGGCCTCCGCAACAGCAGAACCAGGACAGGTGGAAAGCAGGCCCCAGCCGCGACAAATCCTCCTCCGCACAGTAGCACACGCCCGGTGGAAGCAGGCCCCAGCCCGAAGCGTGGAGCCACTCCGTCTCACCACGATGTCTCCGGGATAAAATCCTCCTCAGTACAGCTGTACTCTACAGGTGGGAGCAGGCCTCCGCATATCGTAGATACCTGGCAGGTGGAAAGCAGGCAGCAGCCGGTGGAGCCACTCCGTCTTTTCGCGACATCTCCGGGGGAAAACCACCTCAGCACAGCCGTACTCGACAGGTGGGAGCAGGCCTCCGCAGACTGCAGACAACAGGACAGGACGGACCAACAGTGACACGGTCTCGACACGAGTGACACGCGACGACACGAGTGACACAAGTCTCTTAGTAGGTCTGAGCAGCGTTTCCGCCAGGGGGGCGTCTTGCCGTCATTTGACGCCCTTATTCAGCTCGCGACACCCTGAACGCTAATTTGATCTCATGCTTTGTACTGGTGGGTGTCTTGTGCACTCATCCTTGGCTGAGATTGATGTTGTAAGTGGACGAGATTGTTGATGATGTTGGAAATTGTTGATGATATTGGTGATGTCGTTAATATTGTTAATGATGTCAGGAGTTATGTCTTGAATGTTTTTGTATTATTGTTGTATTATTGTTGTATTGTTTTAAGTGTCGGACCCCAGGAAGAGTAGCTTTTGTCAAGAGCAAAAGCTAATGGGGATCCTTAATAAACATAAACATAAACGCGAGCCGAGGGCGTCCAAAAATATTAATAATTAGAGAGAAGATCGAGAGTTGTTATCGCTTGAAATGACAAAAAGGAAAAAGGACAAGGACATCCCTCTGTTGGAGGGGCAAAGCAGTCGAAGGTGCCTGCTACAGGACAACACGGAACGTGCGCGATTTGGACGCGATGAGCGGGGGGTTGTAGTGGAGCACACGCGTGAGCTGCGAGCACCAGAGCCTCGCAGCGGCAAAACTGAGGCTCCGTGGTAAACTGTGGTAACATGAAGAGCCGTTTGGGAGCCGAAACAGCCGGCGCTTTAACCTGTTAACCTGTTACGCACCGACGCCCCGGTACCGGGCGGATAAACGCGTCATTTGCAGGAAACAACGTCTAAGGAATCTTAATATTTAATAAACTATGAATGTTTTATATCCATGTAACGGGAAGAAACTCAGCTAACTGATCTTTTTAATTTTTTTTCTCCAAAAAAAACCCCACAATGCTAACACTCAGCCTCTGAATTAGCCACGAGCGAAAAAATGTAACCTATCACTGCACCTAAACTCACTCATAACTCCCTTATTACTTATCCTAGATGCACAGCTAACCCATCGATTAGCATCTCCTGGAGACACAGAATCTGGGGTTGCCCACCTCAACACTCAGTGATAAACATTTGCGACGCTATAAACAAAAACGTACATCAAAACATGTGGCGCTAGGTAGCTACAAACGCTAACATGGCTTACCTTGGTCAAAACTGGTCTTCAATGGCATTAAAACGAGAAAAAACGATGCTGCAGTTAATCCATAGGTTAATCCAATGTGTCCTCTTTGAAATGATTTCTGATAATCCATAAACAATAAAACTGCTTTTTCGTTTCCAGATGTCAGAGCGAGAGATCGCTTCACTCTGGTGCAAACCTGCATGCGGGAAGCCCCCACCGTTTGTTTTCACAACGAGTGTGTGTGGGGGCCTCCCCCTTCGATTCTATTGGCTCTAACGGTCAGAAAGAGGTGTCAAAAAAAAAATCGACCAAGGGGGGCCAGAGATATGAAGAAAAAAAACATTTTCACCCAAATCACCTCAGAGGTGGAGTGGTTTTGGCTAAACCTCTCTAAAAAGGTCAAATGTCACTTGTTTTGCATCAATCTTGATACAGGGTACTTATTATATGTTGTACTTTGGATTCCTAAAGCTTTTAGTCTGCCTTACCATCATCCAAGGCTAGTTTTCACTATAAGTAAAAAATATTTTTTGGACGGACACTATAATTTACAGTTTTTTACTATGTAAAATCTGAATTTTCTTTAAAATAAAAAACATCTATATTGATTCTGACTTTTCTACATCCAACTCACAGGTTTATCATTACTTTGAGAAAAAAGATTATTAATTTTCCCCTTTTAGAAGGGAAGATATGGTCATTTGTTCTGGGAATGTCATTTTCGAGCCTGAGACCTGAAAAACCTGTTAAGCTCTGAGCCTGTTTTTCAGGTCTCAGGCTCGAAATTATAGTGTCCGTCCAAAAACTATTTTTTACTTATAGTGAAAACTACCCTTGGATGATGGTAAGGTAGACTAAAAGCTTTAGGAATCCAAAGTACAACATATAATAAGTACCCTGTATCAAGATTGATGCAAAACAAGTAACATTTGACCTTTTTAGAGAGATTTAGCAAAAACAAACTACTTCTGGGGTCATTTGGGTGGATTTTCCATATCTCTGGCCCCCCTTGCTCGATTTTGATAGTTGACACCTCTTTCTGACCGTTAGAGCCAATATAATTGAAGGGGGAGTCCCCCACACACACTCATTGTGAAAGAAAAAGGTGGGGGCTTTGCGCATGTAATTTTGCATTAGAGTGAAGCTACATTGCTCTGACATCTAGAAACGGAAGAGCATGGATTATCCGTTTTATTGATCATGGATTATCAGAAATCATTTCAAAGGGACACAGACACATTGGATTAACCTATGGATTAACTTCAGCAGCGTTTTTATCGTTTTAATGCCATTGAAGACCACTTTGGAGAAACTACAGAGCCAAGGTAAGAATGTTAGCATTTTTAGCTACCTAGCGTCACCTGTTTTGATGTCTGTTTTTGTTTATAACGTCGCAAATCCGTATAATTCAGTGATAATGAGGGTACCCATCGATTCTGTGTCACCTCACGTTGTGAATCGATGTCATGGATGTGGAGAAAAGATCAATAATAAGGTTTTCTGAGTGATTTTCGGTGCAGTTATCTGTTAGCATTTTTCGCTCGTTGCTAATTCAGAGGCTCAGTGTTAGCATTGTGGGTTTTCTTTTGAAAAAAAATCAGTTAGATGAGTTTCTTCCCGTTACATGGATATAAAACATTCATAGTTTATTAAATGAACATGCCCTCAGACACTGTTTCCTGCAAGATGTTGCGGCAGTGCTCCGGTACCGGGGTCTCTCAGGCTTAACAGGTCAAGGGATTTATTGTTTTTTACGGTTGGGTGTCATAAAAGGCGCCTCCAAATAAAATCAATTGGGATGTTTGGAGACGGGTGTGATGTCAAGATATTTAAAATGAGTAAACGATACTGTCGGTACAAACTAAACTTTCCTTTAAGTGATTCACATCTTCATCTGATCTTGTATTGTATGGGTGTAGTCAATGCAGGTGATAAACACACTAGCATTCACAACTTGTCATCTCTATTTCCATGTAATTTCCATTTTGTAAAGTAAGACATTTGTGTGTGCAAAAGATTGAGACAAAACTGTACTCCCCACCCTCTCAATTTCATCCTTGGTTTATCTTAAAAATATGCAGGAGACAAGATATTCATAAAATGGATAGAAACCTGACACCTTTCTCACTGAAGGGTTAAGAATGAGATTAACTGAACCTCTAAATCCCCTAAAAATGTTTTGTGTGTTGTGTTGACTGTTGAGCCTTATCCAGCAGTGAATCAAAAAGATATCTTATTTGGCAAAGGGTGGAAATACATAACAAGATTACTTCAACGGAATTAGCATATGTTTGTGAGAAGTCTTTGTTGATATCTTTGCTGCAGCGTACACTTAATTTTATTAACACCCTCACTCATCCACTTCACTTATCCCGTCTTCCTGTCAGGTCATGTGTAGTAAGAGTCAGAAAACTGTCTTTGAGCAAAGATTATCGTCTTTATTTGACAGTGGGAACCCAGAAACCATGCAGCAAAAGCCTTCTCTGCACTCCTGCCAGCCTAACAGAGTATTCCACCAGCCGCCTGAGTGAAGGTCATCTCTGAAACGGTTCACTGGAAGGTTACTGATGCAAAACCCTCAACTGGCAAGCAACACTAAATAAGACAAACTTTTATCAGGTGCAACATTTTCTACGAAACAGTCAACCTGATAGCATTAGACTTTAAAGACCTATGACTGTAGCACAGTGAAGTTTATCCACATGTCCTCTGGAAACATGTAGTGCTTAAAGCTTGGTAGTGAACATTTGCCAAAGCCCCAGGAGGAGCACATGGCTTGGAAGCCAATTTTCGTAGTTATGGCCAAACCTTGGAAATACTTGGAATGATTTCCTAACACATACAAATAGGTTTTATTTCTACCAAAACCAACAAAATCTTAACCAAATTAGTAGATTAGATAAAATAAATATCATGTCACAAGTGAGGTAATATACTCCAATTGGTCCATTTGGATGGCAATGACAAATATTATCACAAAACATTACATGTCATTTCGCTGACACTATCATCAGAAGCGGTTACGAGTATGATACACAAATACTATGTCGTCATTAGGGGATTTCTTTGCCGCAAAGGACCTTAACGGGACAGCCACAGAACTGTTGAGGTTCGACTGAGGAGGGAGCGCCCATCAATAATTGCTCTAACAGTACATGGACCCATTTCCAAACTGAACCCTTCACACTCCAAATGAGTGACCGAGTGAACTCAGTCTGTAGTCACACTCTTAGATAAATGAGGCTTAGGTAGAGGGTGTAAATACAGCAACAGTTTTTTTGTAAACCTCTTGTTTTTTTAAATCTGACGTTCATGAGCTGCTTTGTTTTTGCAACAACCCCTGTAAATATACACAACTTTACAATCAAATGTGCACGTCGACTGTTTTGTAGACACAAAATATGATATAATCATAAGAAAAAATGTATGGAAAAAAAAGAAATGCACGGAACTATTTGTAGAGTTTGGAGATTTAAATATCTCCCACTCCCAGCTAGTTGGTTTGGAAAAGCACGTTATGTGGCGGACCCTCAATGAAAACACTCAAACGGAGTGGAAGAGGGTAGGAGGATATAACTCCTGAAGAGTGAGTGGTAGAGTGCTGAAATGTGGTTTTCTTGATTTTCTCCTCCCTCTTGTCATGTGTACCGAGGTTGGTGCCTGTAGCCTCTTCCTTTGATGTAGCTGTCATTGAAAGCCATTCCAGCAAAACTAGGGTGATCCTCATAGAACTCCTGAACGGTGAGGGGTGTAGTGCTGACATTTGGTAGGATTGTCTTATCCCTCAGCTTGTGTGCAGCAAGGCATCTGCTTCCTTTCATATACCTGACATTGAGCCTCCATTGTAAAATAATGCTGTGTGAGGTGATAGGCAGCAGCGACAGCAGTTTAGCGATGGTTAGGGTTGAACCACTGACACCCATTTCCCCTCTGAGCCACAGCTGCCAAATATAATTGTTGTAATATATATGTTGTGCTTACTAGTCAAGGGGATCTGCTGTGTATCCAGAAGTACAAAACCCTGTTTGCACTTGGTGTAAGAAATTGTATATTTGTGGCTGTTGCACCGTTGGGAATAAAGCTCTCAAATTCCCACAGATAAGTAAATCCATTAGTGCAGATTCCAAAGGTAAATGTGCTCCTGCAGATGCCATCTCACAACTTAAATCCCTTAAAATAGTTATCTTGCCTGAAAGCGTTTCGTTTGAGTAGGTGTTCACATTGTATCTACTTTATAGGCCCTTGTGTATCTTGCATCCTTCCCTTCCAAGATAACATATGAAACCAGACAAGAATAACAGTGATTTATTACCAGCCATGCTTCACCTTCCACCAATAATGACTTATCCCCACATGTTGCACCGCTTCAAGTTGACGTGACATGAGTAGAAAATCACACATTTGACCTTGTGCTTGGTTAGGGGGGGGGGGGGCTGATATGGACACTTGTTCAGACAGATTGGTAAATTAACAGTGAAAAGCTGGCAGGCGCAGCCACACATCTACAATGACTCTGAAGGATTAGATTTCCAGTTTGCTCGGTGTGGGGATTAGGGCTTCCTGTGTACATACAGAGATAGCATTAGTTTAATATAACAGACACCATCTGAAAATATTCCTATTAACTCCCTAATAAAGTCCCCTGTCCATTGTATGCGTACTGTGGCCTCTCAAGTGTGTTTCTTTATCTTGGTATTTTTCAAAGAATCGTGGAGTTCTTGCATGTGGTAATGCCTTGCAGGCAAAAAGTATCTTATAGACTGAAACTTCAATAAAACTGAAATACATTTCCTCTCATTAGCCTTGGTTTTGGAAATACATTTCTCAATTAATCTTGTTTCGATTGACATGTCAGAGACAGCTAAATAAAGCAGGGAAATTAATCACTCAAAAGAATACTGAGAACATCATGAGTTTCATCCCTTTCTCTTTACCAGTATTGAAGGTTCCATATCATTACTATACTTTTCTAGGGAGCCATAGAGCACAATCAAACATGTCAAAAAAATAAACTGAACATTCCAAATCAATGAGCATTAACATGTCATTATTACAAACTCTAGAGGGATTTGCTTCCATTTGGTAACAATTTCACCGGTGAGTCGAACAAAAAGGACTTGCTAACAGTCTGGACTAGTGTGACAATTAGCCTGTTAGCTAGCTTTGACAGGTAAATAATGCATTTCGGCAATTGTGCTCAACCAATGATCCGCATCGAGATTAACTGGGAGTTAAGTTCGATAAGGCAGTGCCAAGACGACGAGGCCATCAAGCCATCCAGAAACGTACAGGTCTTGTCACAAAGACTACATCAATGTGTAATAAGGTTTATGCTCCAGACCTTTAGAATTGCCCTCGAAGTCTCTTCCTTGGTCAGCAAATTCATTAGGGTCAGTTGACGGCTACCAGAAAGGATTAAGGCTGTAATTTAACAAATCCAGTCTCAGAGGTCTACAGAGAATTCCTTTGACTTCATGGCTTTGTTGGTACTCTGACATGCACTGTCAACTGTGGGACCTGATATAGACATGTGTGTGCCTTTTCAAATCATGTCCAATCAATTTAATTTACCACAGGTTGAGTCCAATCAACTTGTAGAAACATCTCAAAGATGATCAGTGGAGACGGGATGCACCGGAGCTACATTTTGAGTGTCATAGCAAAGGGTGTGAATACATATGTACATGTGATATATATTTTTTAATAAATTGGCAAATGAAGAGTTTGGTTCCAAAACGCGATAAATGCGAAATCAGTATTGTATTTCGTCGGTATTGAAAAGTCAATATTCAATTTTACGCAAAACGCGATATCCGCCATGTTATTCTGTCCTGTTTTCTCACTTTCTTTCCAAACAGCGACAAACGCCAGTCTCCCTTCTCTACAGAATGCGATACATCCGCTCAACCAATCACAGCGCACCATTCCACACAGCTCAACCAATCACAGAGCACCGGCTTTCGTCATCTACTTACAAATATATATAATTTATTTTGTACTATACAAACCATGTATTTCTCCGTGTGAATGTGGTGCACTTTTGCTAAATGTTTAGACAAATTGCTCGTGTTACCGCCCTTACATGCTAAACTCTGATTGCACTTTTGGCAACGAGCATTGTCCACATCGAGACGGGTAAAGTTTAACCACACCTGGGAGCGCGTTCTCTCCGCCATCTCCTCCGTGTGTGTGTGTGTGTGTGTGTGTGTGTGTGTGTGTGTGTGTGTGTGTGTTGCTGCATGTAGCAACTGCGTGTGTGTAAACTGCCCCGCCCCCTCGCACACAGACGGGGGAAAGAGATCTCTCGATTGGAAAGATCGAAAATACTAAAAATAATCATAGACGCATTTTGTAGTCTTTTTGCATATTAGATAACGGAGTTGGCGACACTAAAACTGCAATATAATGTTTGTGTAGCAATAATACACATGACATATATTTTTTACATGTCTCCAGTACCGATAAAAAGACCGATAACGTCGGAGCTTAACGGTACCACGGCCTTTAATAATTTAGCCCCGGGGCCCGTTTAATACCGGGGCTCGGTACCCATCCCTACTTACTGTTATGTATTTTTGCACTGTTTCAATATGAAAAATAACCTTTATATTGATAAAATGGATGTCATGGATTTATTGCATTTTGGGGAAAAAATAATCAGTTTTTAAAATAAATCTTTGAAAATCAAAATCTGGATTTACATTTTTAATGTTATTATAACCTCAAGATGCTATGTGAAAGTTTGAAACAGAAAATAGTGGTTTTCACTTGCCATTTTTCTTGGTAAAGAAAACACATTTTTACTCAAATTAATCAAAATGGATTTATAGCGTTTTGGAACCAAACTCTTCAAATATTCTATACAACTTTTTTCCCTTTTTCATTATAAGGTAGAACAAAATTATTCAATCAATTTTGGAATAAGGCTGTGACATTAAAATGTGGAAAAGGGGAAGGGGTATGAATGCTTTCCGAGTTCACTGCATACTGTGTGGCTAATGAGTTAAAACATGTAAATGTTTTGTTGTTATTTAAACCCTCTCTTATAATTTGTGTTCTGTTTATCACCTGTACACCTCGTCCCATCATCACCTTTCCGTTAATATGGCTGTCTGTGTTTCTCTTATTACTTCCTCTTCTGATTCTGACATTTCTGCTTTATATCTGTGTCAACACACACGCATATCTTTTGTTCTCCGCTCATCTGATTTCAAATCACACACTCTGTTTGCTCTGTCACACCGAGCTAATGAAAGAATGTAGATTGGGGAAGAAGTCTTTACTACAAGTAAACTTGTGTGTATGTCAAGATAAAGTTCATCTTAAATATGTTGTGACATAACAAAACTCAGCGTAATATTACCCAAAGTGCAATTTGAGAGCAAGCTTGACATGTCGATGGTAAGTAGGGTGTTATTAAAGTCAGGAGGAAGCTTTTTGATCTATCAGCTTTCTATCAGGTTGCAGTTTCTCTGAGCTCTTAAACACTTTTCAGCCTGGGATCCAAATGAAACTCAGCCCGGGAACACAATTAAAGTTAATTCTGGCGCCCCAGTGCTCAGTCTCATTACAACATATTAGTTCTCTTGTCATGTGGGAGCCAGCAGAAACTCAAACGCATACTAACACTTGGGCTGGATTCATCAATAGGCTGAGCAGCAGGTGAGTGGAACTAATTATTTTAAATTGTAAAGCACTCTAAAGGTGAAATTCCTTATAATAAACAGAATACACCTCACTCCCATGAGTACAAAGCTGGTTTGAGAGTTTAGGGTTGAATGAATTCTGCTAAAGTTGCCCCTGAGAAAGGCTCCAATAGACCCAATATCTCAAAGTGGGTGATTTCCCATATATATTATTACAATAAGCAATATCTTATTCTTGTACGGTATTTAATTTTACATTCAGTTTTAAGCTCATCTTATTCTATTTGCCATGTATACTTCTTACACATTTCCCAGCACATTGGTCACTTGCAGCTTTCTCGTCCACTATTTTGTTTTATTTATGTTCTGTTCTTCTTGCACTATTTGTATTGTTTAAGTATTATATATATTTATGTTGCATTGTTGGAGGAGCCTTGGACTTAACATTTTCATTGCCATAACTACACTGTAGCTACTGTGCACATGACAATAAAGCCTTGAATGATTGAATCTTTATGTTGTTGTCAAGCATGAGTTTAGTCAGAGTCCAATCTTACTAATGGGTAGGTATGCATGTGTTAGCATTTTTCACAGATGCTAATATTGCATTAATGAGTTAACTTGAACTGGAAAGAAACTAAACCCAATCATTCTTACTGCCTTCACAAATCATTGATCTGACAACAAAGAAAATGAAAATCCCATAACGCTATGATCAGGAAGGATTCAGTCCATTTGAAAAGAGTATGACAACTCATTGTAGGTGAATACTTTACATACTTTTGTTAACTCTTGTAAACATTTCTTTATTTCTTGTTCTGAAATCCATCAATCTGTGAACTCATCTGCTTATTGGTGCGGCTGAGGTAGGTGTTTGGGGGCACGGCATATGTCCAACACAGTCTCACAGCATTTCGTGTTATAGTCACAAAATTAATCTATTGATTCGTGTTCACCAACACGATTTCATGTCACACAGAATGAATTTAAAAGCAATGTAAATAATAACAAATTAGAAGGAAAAACAGATACAAAAAAATACAGATTTAAGTATTCGGACACAGAACGATTTTAGGAGCAATGTATTTCTATTGGTAATATGTTTCGTGCCTGCACCAAATAATAACAAATTAGAAGGAAAAAAAGATGACAAAAAATACAGATTTCAGTATTCTGAGGCTCTGAGACATTTATTTTCCTCACTGACGGCTAAAAAACTCAGACATTATACAATTTAAAATAAAAGGGATAGGGTTAGGCTTAGGGTAAGATATTGAGTAAGAACATGTTTTTATGAACCACACAGCTTCTGGTCTTCCAAGACCGACCGGACAAAAAGACGTGGTGCAGGCACGAAATATACTACCAATAGAAATACATTGCTTTTAAAATCGTTCTATTTGACACGAAAAAAATGCGAACATCGTGTTGGTGAACACAAATCAATAGATTAAATTAATGTTGTGACTATAACACGAAATGCCGTGAGACTGGGTTGATATGTCTGTTGTTCTGGGCTAACCAGCAGATATCCGGGCCAACACTTCCTGTTCTGGCCACCCAAGCAACCCGAGATGCCAGTTCAGAGACAATGTCTACAATCGGACGGTTCCACGAACAGCCAGTTTACACGTTACATTGAAGCGCATTTTAGGCCAAATAGTCTTTAGTTGAAAGCCCATGGGTTTCGAGATTACATTTGGTTTCAACCGAAAGTTAATTAAATGTGATTGGTAAATGCTACAGGGACAATACCAACACATGTAAACCAGAACATTTCAAATACCAAAACTATAAACAGTTTTACAGAGATTCCACATTCATAGGCAATCAGAGTTTAGTACTTAATTTGCTTGCAACTCAACCTGCTGTTCTGCTGCTGTAGCTAGCCTAGCTAACATGCTTCCAATCTTTCCATGTGATCGAAAACTGCACTTGCAATCGGACTAGAGACAAAACAGCCAATCAGGATGACTTACTCTGATTTTGTGATCGGATGATTTGATGGCAAACTGTAACTCTTCATCAGGCTGAAAAGGTGTGTAGTTTACAATTATCTCATAATTATTTATATTTTATTTTTTGGTTTTTCTTTACTTTTGTGAATAGTTGAGTCGACATATGGTAGTTCTTACTTTTTTTTGTATACACCCATATATTTTTAAGTGAAGGTTATTTTATATAGTTAATATTTTTGAGTTTCTAATGTTTTTGACATTAAACAACATGTAAATTATCTTTGCTCTTTCGAAAACCATTTAAAGACATGAATGAAATCTTATACTCTGTGAAAGTCACACATAGCCCCCACATTGCATCTAAACTCACAAACCAGCAATCATTCAATCTCTCTTTTTGATAAGTATCTTTGTTTACATCCCCAATTAGCATCTGATCCACTTCTTTACCACAGTTTGACCCCAACCCCCCCTCTGTTTCCCTATAAAACACAAAAAAGTACCATCTGGAGTGTATTCATGAACTTATTCTTCATACATTCCCATATCCACACACCTGTATTCAATAGCATTCTTGCACTTTCCAGGGTTGAACTACCACTGCTTCTGGATGAGAAATCTGCACTTTCACAGAATGTTGCAACTCATCGGGAGGACAAGGACCCACCGGAGGCTGACATCCCGCCTGAGGATCTTTGTAGGGCCGTAGCTGAGAATGAGGGCTGGTTGAGGAGATTTCTCACTATGATTACTGAGGCCTTTCATCTGCTGCTGCCCTGCTCTTTATGTTTGATTCTTTGTTTCTGTGTGCAGCAGCCGGACCTGAAGGCACAGCAATCGGCGGTGATGGACACTTCCTGTCTCTCACACACACTCCGTACACCCCTGATTAACTATCAACAAGAATCAACCTACTATTTAAATGTAGCATCCTCTACTCAATTGTTGTAAATACATCCACAAAGCATTTGCTGTCACTTTTTTTTATTGAAATGTGCGTTGAATAAACTGAAATGGAAAATGTATGAAGGTGCCTTCTGGCTTTAAAAAAAAATTGATTTCCCTTTTTCATCAACAACACAACAGCTTTGTAAGCCTTCATTGCAAAATATGTTGTCCATTTTTTACACCCCCCCCCATAAAAAGATTAGCCAAAAACAAAGAATAAAATAAACAACAAAATTAAGTGTAAAAGATATCCTATAAAGTTTTTAAAGAAATGTAACGATAATAATACCAGGTTTTGTTTCTAGAAAAATATACTATGAGGGCAATACTGTGGCGCTGATCTTGTATATGAGATATTTCAATTCTTATGAGAATATGGCGGCCGTATACAAAATGGCGCCGCAGGCGTAAACAACAACGCAACGTCGGAGCTCTGTAAAAACAAAGCTGTCTATGTGGCATGACAGTCTATTTGACACGATTTGTTATAACATTGTTGACGAATAGAAATACTGTTTTCTGGCATTTTACGGGGAAAATCTGCATTTTGGTATGAGGGCGCAGCGCCCCTGTTACGACGAAACCCTGATAATACATTATTGGAGACAAAATAATGAATAACAAACAATAATGAATATATAAAATATAAATAAAACATACAAAAGCAATATAAATCAGTCAGAGCTTTTTTTTCTTTTTTGTTCAGTTATGATGAGGACAACGTTTGAGTGTTTTTATATGTTAGAAATGGTTGCCATGTCTTTCTGCCTTCATCCTAATCTTAAGGCTCCGTCTTTTGTATTCGCACTGTAACAATTAATAACCGATTAATTCGCTCATAATAGGCTCAAATGGGAAATATGTATTGCCCGACGTGATGAAACCAAAATGTGTGCCCTCAGCTCTGTGCTCTCATAAATCATGAGGCTGAACAGCTTCCTCTCTTTGAGGCTCCCCGTTTCCACAAAGGTCAACGTTGTCAGCACTGTATTCTCTCGGTAAAGAACAGTAAGAATACATTTTCCCCAAAGTTGAATTTGACGTGACAGATTTGCGTCGGTTATCCTTCCTGTGAGCAGATCCATTACTCACAAAGCTTCTGTAGGAATGAAAGCTCTTTCCTTTGACATTTCAATGTTTTTAGGGAAGACACTTCAGATAAAAAAGGGGGGGAAGCCATTCCTTACAATAAAACACTTTTTTGTAAATGAAGTTTTCTGAATTGTGAAAATATGCAAATGAGGCATTATCTAATTTGCATACATTTCAAGGGTCTGTTAGTACTTTTATTAAACTCTTATTACCTCTTA
This sequence comes from Lindbergichthys nudifrons, assembly GCA_943590975.1. Lineage (NCBI taxonomy): Eukaryota > Metazoa > Chordata > Actinopteri > Perciformes > Nototheniidae > Lindbergichthys > Lindbergichthys nudifrons. The sequence continues at coordinate 782,449 of CALSBW010029805.1, read as the reverse complement.
TTAAACTACTTATGCAAAAAAAAAAAAGGTCCAAAGTTTTTATTGTTTTAATTTCCTTCGCCTTTATCCACATAGACAAGAGAGAATAAAACAAAAACAAACAAACAAATAAATTAAGTAGGCTTTATGTGTGTGAAGGTAGAGTCACTGGTATGATTCAGATGGTGTGGGGGACATTTGGATATCTCACTGTATTAGTACAGTAACAGCAGGACTCCACTTTTAAATGAATGTGTGACCTGCCCAATCAAAATCCATCCCATCAACCCCGGAACACATTTTAAGTTACAAACACCGTTGGAAATATTTCTTTTTAGAAGTATTTAGTGTACGTTACTTTGAGAGGGGGCTCAAGGCTTACTATTTTGTGGGCATAATACCCCTTGCCCCCTTCCTTAGGACCATCACTGGATTAGCTATGATTCTGAAATCTTTGTTTGTCTTAAAGAAAGCTTGTTAGCAGGCTGTTCCTGCATAATGACCGACAGACAACTGATGACGGAGATCCATCCACAGTATTGATTAGGCTAACTAATTTTAAGTTAGTAGCATTGTAGACAAGTATGTTTTTTAACTTGTATGAGGAGAAGTTGGGCGTAAGAAATTTGGTGAAAGTGTGGGGTGTGTATATTTTCACGTTAACACACACAAAACACCGTCTGTTGTAACCAAGCCCCCAGGAAGTGCTCCGGACACTGAGGAAAATATTCGTACTGCGGTACTACAATTTCCGTATCAGTCCGTGACGTCACCCGGCCCAGAGAGACTTTTTCCCATTGACTAACATTTGGAAAGAGACGTCTGTAAATCAGCGGATCATTTTTTTAAAGGTTCCCTATTATGCAAAATCCACTTTTTCATTTATTTTATACATAAACATGTGTCCCCTCTGTGTAAAGACATTCTGAAAGTTTCAGGAAAAAAGATTCTCTCACTTTTTGCATGATCCATTTATTAAAAAAAAATGTCTGAAAATGAGCTTATCAGATTTTGGCCACTTGGTGTCATACAAATGTTTTGGCTTGTGTAACCATTAGCCAATACCCAATCAAGGTAACCCCCCCCCCCCCCCACCTTATCACCTGAATCTCCTCCTCGAGCACCATTGAGTTCTTTTTAACCAAATATCTCTCAGAGCGGCGTGGGGAGTGGCTCCTTATTTTCATCTAAAGTAACGGACAGAGAATCAGCACTTTTGAAACAGGGCTGAAACAGAGGGGATTATGGGATGCTACAATGCATGATCTGTTTGGTATTTCGAGCTAAACACTTCAGAGACATGTTTTGTATATATCTGAGACCTATAATATTTTGATGAAAAACAATATAATAGGGGACCTTTAAAACTATAATAAACTACCCAGTATGAACACTTCTATAGCCCTTATTTAAATCATTAGGTCCTTAACACTAGAACCGCCAACGGGTACATTTTACCCGCAGCTGTTTTTTGATTGTATGTAACTTTTTTTCAATAAAATATTCAAGTCTCCCAGTCCATGACTTTTCCTGAAAGTGTGTTATGTGTTGTTCAAAATTGTCAATATGAAGTCAGATTGAAAAAATGGCACAAAAAATTGCCATTTATATCCATTAGCGCCAGCGGGTAATATTTACCTCATAGAAAATGCAGCGATTGTCGCGCTATTGATTTTGTGCGTAAACATAAACATGGCGTGTTGCTATAGCAACGCCTTTTGTCTACTGCGGTTCCTTATAGATAGAGAGATAGATTGAGAGAGAGATAGATAGATAGTTATAGATAGATCGATAGATCGTTATAGATAGATCAATAGATAGTTATAGATAGATAGATATCAAATCAAGTTTAGAGAGATAGATAGATAGTTATAGATAGATCGATAGATAGATAGTTATAGATAGTTATAGATAGATAGATAGATAGATAGATAGATAGATAG
>CALSBW010029805.1:767797-780517 GCA_943590975.1 Lindbergichthys nudifrons | reverse complement strand
ATAGATAGATAGATAGATAGATAGATAGATAGTTATAGATAGATAGACAGATAGATAGATAGATAGTTATAGATAGATAGATAGATAGATAGATAGATAGTTATAGATAGATAGATAGATAGATAGATAGATAGATAGATAGTTATAGATAGATAGATAGATAGATACATAGATAGTTATAGATAGATAGATAGATAGATAGATAGATAGATAGTTATAGATAGATAGACAGATAGATAGATAGATAGTTATAGATAGATAGATAGATAGATAGATAGATAGTTATAGATAGATAGATAGATAGTTATAGATAGAGAACCGGTCATATTTCAGAAATGGACAAACGAAAGAGACTCATGAATGTACAGGAGGCATTAGCGATGCTAAACCGTCTGAGCGAAGAAGAGTCTGATGGTGGGGAGGTGTCAGAACTGAGTGATGGTTGCTGGGTTTGTTCTGCCTCTGATGGGTCATCTGACAGCGATCCTGAGCCTCCGCTTGAAGATGCGCCTACTGATGTACCAGCCCATGCAGAAGGTACGATACAAATACATAGGGTTGATAGCTTGTACAACATAGGCTATTCCTCACTCACTTCAGTGTTCCTATCTGTCAAACACGCTCTGACACACACAGTGAAGCCACACATACACACACCATCTTACCGCTAAAAACACTTGGCCGCATATAGGACTCTGATATGATAACACACCTTGCGGAGGCACAGGGAGACGGCAGATACAGAACATCCTCACGGAGTCTGCTGGCCCCACACAACACGCACGTCACAACATTACTGACAAACTCACAGCCTGTATGTGTCTGTGTGATAATGTAATGTTGGAGGAAATCCGTGATTGCACCATTGCTGAAGCGCGGAGAGATAATGGAGACAGAGCCACCTGGGATGTCTCTATTATGGAGCTGAAGGCCTTCATTGCGCTTCTCTATGTGAGAGGTGCATATTGTGGGAAGAACATTGAGATGGAGAGTTTCTGGTCTGAGCAGTGGGGCAACGCGTTCTTCAACGCAACACTGTCGAGGAACAGGTTTCGGGATATCATGCGCTACCTGCGCTTTGATAAAAAGGAGACCCGCCGGTGCCGGTTGACCACCGACAAGTTCACGCATGTGAGGAAGGTGTGGGATCGTTTTGTCCAGAATTCAATCGCGTCCTACAGGCCAGGGTCCCACATCACTGTGGATGAGCAACTATTCCCAACAAAAGCTAGATGTCCATTCACACAGTACATGCCCAACAAGCCGGACAAATTTGGCATCAAGTTTTGGCTGGCAGCTGACGTTGACAGTAAATAATGCTTCCCTTACCTGGGAAACGATGCCAGCAGGCCAGCAACACAACGGCTAGGAGAGAATGTGGTGCTGAGGCTGGTGGAGCCCTTTGTTGGTAAGGGAAGAAATGTAACCACAGACAATTTCTTTATCTCCCTTCCTCTCTCCAAAAACACCAGCCTCGTGGGAACCATCAAACGCAACAAGCGTGAGCTCCCACCCTCTGCACCAAGGTGCTGAAAAGCGATAAAGTGGTGCTCTCTGTGTATCAGTGTAAGGCTAGGAGAAACGTCACCATACTCAGCACGCAACACCAGCATGTGGCCATCTCCACAGAAAGGGAAAAAAAGCCACTCAAAAGTGGGGGTTGACGTGCTCGACCAAATGGCTCTCCAATATTCGGTGAAAGGCATTATTGTTATTATTATTATTATCATTATTATTTACAATACGTTTAATATGTTGGGTGTTCATATGTTGTAATTGTTCAGTACTGATTTAAGGGTAATGCTGTCTGATTGCTAGTATCCTCTGACAGACCTGTGTATTTTGCTGTCCCTTCAAGAGTATAGCATTTTCGACCACATTGTTTAGCAATATTGATAATTGTGCATATTTTCGTTAGGTAAAAAATGTACTTTGAATAAGAAGCGTTTATTTTGGATAAACATTTTTATTTTGACTTTTAAAGTTTTGTATGCGTAATTGTTTGGATGCACGCACGTCCTAAACAAACAAGCAGCTTAGATTCTATTCCATTATTATTATTATTATTATTATTATTATTATTATTATTATTATTATTATGTAGGCCTAAAACACTGCATTGGTCAATCCTTTTTACTAAATCCTCTGTTTCTCTCAGGTGGCACGCGTAGATGGCCCGTTGCTGTGTTCTACAATGTGCTGGACCTCGCTGCCATAAATGCCTGGGTGCTGTACCGGAGCTGCATGAGCCAGAACATACCAAGAAGGGACTTCATGCTTCAGCTGGCACAGGAGCTGCGCGCTGAGTGGATGGCATCAAAAGCGCCACCACTTGCGGACGTGCCCTTCACCGGTGCAGAAGAGTGCAGGAGAATGAGTGTGGGGATGCTGTGTGTGGCAAATGCACAGCCAAGGTGCTGAATCTTTGCACAAATGGTGTGTTTGTGAAGCGTTGATCGATGTGTTGTAATTGGTTATTTGTCTTCTTCTCTGATGTTTTGCGTTATTTTTATATGTTCTGTGTTATCTGCGGTTCAATTATATAAAAAATACATTATTATATTATATTATTGTCATGTTGTTGTTTTTTTACGAGTAGAAGGCTATTAACCTGTTAAATCAGTAATAAGCGAAAAAGCGATAATTTATACTTCATGCTATCTGCACAAACTATATCATATGAAAGCTGAGAGTCCACAGATTATATTGGTATACGTTTCATCACTGTGCGATTAAAACTCACTGTTCTTGTATGATAAATAGAAGAACATTGTACCTTGAAAATCAATACATTCTAATAGCGGGTACATTTTACCCGTTGGCGGTTTTAGGTACAGTATACAGCGACCCCTGGCGGTTCTAGTGTTAAAGTTGTAAAATGCGCTAAAAGCCGAATCCAGATTTATTTTCTCTCTCCATTCATTCTACTGAGCCAAGAGCGGGAGATCGGGGGCGGGGCTTAAGGGACAACTCAACTGCGCATGCTTTATGAGCCAGGATGGGTAATTAGTGACGAGAATCTCAGTCCATTTTGTCTTCATGAGCCAATGAGCAGCTCTCATAGAAATGAACGAGGGCCATCCTCTGACGCTGTATCCAGTTCTTATTATACATCCATGGGTGTAATGCCTCTGCCGTTAAGTTGCTCCAACGCCCTAGTTATCATCTTAACATCTTTAACATTCTGAAATCCAATACTTTGTCATTATTTATGAACGGAAACCCACTGTCTCGGACCCTGCAGTGTGACAGCCTGTCATTCATTCTTTCATTATTGTCCGAATATGGTGATAAAAGTTCCATATTCTGAAAACCAAGACCTCGTTTGTTTAGAATCAAACAAAACCCCAAAAGGTCCAAAACACGAGTTTATGACATGAATCCACGGTTATTTCAGAATGTATTTGTTCCATAAATTGTATGTTGATGGGTGAGATTTTATCAATTTTACCGGAACTAATGTAAGTGCATCTGTTTAACAATTGTAGAAGATATTTCCTTGCCCATCAATGCCTTCCAGTATTACTCCTTGCAGTGTAACAAAGCTTTAACAGTACTTGTGGTTATCCCTATATATGCATGAAATAAAGATGCATATAAACTCTACAATGCTGGTATCCTGTTTCCTCTACTCCATCTGTCTCGTGCTTCAGGTGCTGTGGTCCTCAGTGGCTTGTGATTGACTTGACAAATGTGTTGTGTTGCGGCACTCTGACAGCGTATCCCCACCTGGTTCCACCGTAACACTCCACCCCCCATCCATCATCCTGAGATCTGCGGCGGCCATCAGTCTCAATAAAGAAGTAAACAAACAGAAAGCTGAATGTCACTGTCATCACTCGTGCGTCATTCTTTATCATCGGTGCTGTAATTACGATGATATATTTAGAGGAGGGAATGAACTCACACATTTGTTACAATGCAGTTATTTAAACCGTTAAACAATAAAACTCCACTTACTTCAGGAGCTGCTTCATGACTCTGGCACTGCTCTACCGTGCTGTGATTGGATAAAGTCCTTCCTACAGCCAGGACTTGGTTTAACCAAAGATTCTAGCATGTGCACTTCACTCTGCATTAGCCAATCGGCTTGCTGCTCCCTCACTGTGAGTCAGACCAAACCCCTCAACTAAACACCAAAATGGTGGAAGGCGGTCCCTATTGATATCAGGACAGCAGAAAGTGTACACATCATCCAATCAGAGTTCATTTATATAGCCCAATGTCACAAAACACATTTGTGTAAACACACAAAAAGAAAACGGAATTCTCACTTCTGGCTCAGTGGTTGATCCCCACAGTAAAAAGGACAAAGTGTCCTTTGGCAAGATTCTAAAACCCAAATTGCTCCCTTAGGCATGTCTACGTTATAGAAGTATACACTAGTTGCTTTGGATAAGACACATGTAATGTTGCCAAGTTAGTATTTTTTCAACCTCAGGGAGTTACCAGTGTTGTCAGATTCTGACACGACAAACATCTTCATCACCTCTGTGTTCCTCATGCCTGTTGTCAGGCCTTGGTCAGGCAGCAGTAAGCCCCCCCCCCTTCCTACAGCCTGCCCTCATAGAAGGAGTTAAGGCTCTCCCTCACAAATCAGGCATGACATGGGGTTGCTTTGAGTTCAATAAAAGAATTGCTTTGGCCGTTATGCACCAAAGCTGCAGCTCATAGTTCATTCCAGGCAGCCCGTCTGCTACACAACTGTTCCCATACAGCTCACCCCAGAAATGTTCAGAGGAGTACATATTTACCCTGGATCAGGGTCGCAGTTTGAAGCGAGGGGTTAAAGTTATGAATTGAAACCAAACCAATACTCTTGTGCTGATATTAGCTCAGTCTATAGGGACTTGCAGAACATACTTAAGTATGGGGTGTTAACTGGTCATTTGAAAGGGGTCAATTTGCCTCTTGGACATGATCATGTTGCCCTTTAGCAAGGCACCTGATGGGCTGCAGTGGTTAGAGCTGGTGGCCCAGGTACTGGGGCTCAGTCCCTGGCAGATGCAAGTTCAAACCCTGCCTTACCCATGTCATCCTCTCCATCTTCACCTCTTAACACTGTCACTCTCCAATAAAGGCTAATCTGGCCCAAGAAAAAAGCACCAGTCCCCCTCACTAACCCGCGGGCGCAGTATAACAGCTGCCCACTGCTTGAACTAGGAAAGGTTACTTGCAGAGGCTAAATATGACTTTACATTCAGTGCTTTTTGATTGTGTGCGACGATTAAAGGGTAAACTCTTTGGAATCCTCCATTTCCACACAGAACATGTTTAGTAGATTCACAATACATTTATTTGGTTTGACTTACAAAGTATATTGAAACCTTTGAATGTGGACTTTTGGTTTACTCAGGACACAAATAGTGATATACTGCGTTAGTGTGCCTTTATAATTACTGTTACATGTTACAATGATAACAAATCTGCCACTTTTATATTGTAGAATTTGTTAAATTAAAGCAGTCTTTAATTGTTTGTCCTAATCATAGCCATATATGCTTTTGAAATGTAAAATGTCTTTGAAAAAATAACAGTAGGCTATACAGTTTATATAGTGTATCACCTTTAGCTTGAAAATACATAGATGTGTTATCTATAAAATAAATAAATAGACAGACAGATACTTTATCAATCCCAAATTGGGAAATTATTTAACAGCAGCAGTGTGTTCAGGTATTAAAATATTTAAAGTTGGAATAAAGTATAAACTACACAACACAAGTGTAATGCACAGCTATAGAGAGGCGAAGTCCCTCCCCTTCCGGTGGACCTCCATGGGACCTTATTTCGGAAAAATTATGTATTGAAGTCAATGGAGAGAGAAAGATTATCTTTCGATCCCGTTTGAATTGTGCCACGAATTACACATATGATGTTTGTCAATCTTAAAAGATAATTTTGCAAGTCAAAAAAAAAAAAATGTGTCGTAAAACTGTGAAGTAACACATTTGTTTGTGTGAAACGCTCAATGAACTACATCTCTGGTCAACAACACACGTCACCAAGATTGCCGTCACTACTGTCTTGTCAACAAAACGATTGACTACCCTCACTATCACCACAATGAAACACGTCCTGAAGAATGTCATGCAAAGCTGCCTGCCTGCCTTCCTTTGATTCTCTCTGAACTGCCTGGTCGTTTTAATGTCAACCATTTGTGCAGATAGCATGAAGTAGAAAAGATCGCTAGCGTTAGCGTTAGCATTTCTCCCCCGGGCTTAAATTGTGTATTATAGAATGATCACACCGGTGACAGTACTATTCAAAGGGTTCACGAAATATGACTACTACTCTTACTGTTTAACATTTTGGGTTACTTAATGTTACTTCATGTTAAGGCTAATAAAAATGACAAGGCTGTAATGCTAACTAACGTGCTAGCTACTAGCTAGGTAGCTAACTTGATCAAGCCGCTCCTGGTCCTTTCATCAGATGGGAAGCAAAAGAACGAGCAAGACCCATTGCTGGTATGAACAACCTGGTACTAAGCACACAGGCATCTTGTTAAAGTTATCTTATCTTAGCCAGCGCCATATAGATAGATTCTATCTATATGGCGTTATCTTATCTTAGCTATCTCTATTTTAGTGGAGGAAAACAATTGTGACATCACTTACGTGACTCTGGGATTTGTAGTCTTTCTAGTTGCGTATTTTTCATAGTCTTATATTTCAGCAGTTTTACGACAAACTGTGACTTTTTTGACATGGAAATGATTATTTAAGATTGACAAACATCATATGTGTAATTCATGGCACAATTCAAACGGGATCGAAAGATAAGTTTTCTCTCCCCATTGACTTCAATACATTATTTTTCCGAAATAAGGTCCCATTACCCGGAAGTAAGTGGGCGTGACTTCGCCACTCTATCCATAAGATAAGTCCGATATGTTCATGAAAACTCCCCAGGAGGCACCAACACAAACGTGGCCGAGTGGACTTGCACTGTATGATCTGTGGTGTAGTGGGCTGTCACTCAAAAACTGAGTAGCCAATGGGGACGCACCCCTGAAAGTCCCGCCCACCTGGGAGGTTTGTGTCAGAATCGAAAACAAAAAATGAGGGAGCGCAAACGAGAAAGCTGCAGCGAGAGCAAAAGTCTGATCATTGAGAAAGAAGCAAAGAGAACTGCAAAAACATATGTTAAAACAAAGAAAAAAGACTTATAGTTGATTACACAAATGATTTGTTTGCAACTTATAGTTTTATTTTTTTAATTTATTTTATTTTGCTTGACTCATTTTTTTTTTTCTCTTAAACTCTTAGTTTTGCTTGATTCTGAGAAAGTGTTGCTTTTATCTTTATGAAACAAAACTAATCCCATAATAATCACATCTGTGTGACTGAGTGAAAGATAAAGAAGACAGGAAACAGAAGGATAATGAGACAGACTATAGAGGCCTTTCCTGCCTCCTAGTGGCATCATGGGTAAAGACAAGAGAACAGACTCCTGATGGAGCAGCAGTCAGATCTGTGTCTGTTGCATATCCTCCTGATATCAAATCGATCATATCTGTTTATAATCTGCTGCTGAATGCTTATCCAAAGGCTTTTATGCAAAGTACTTCCTGTTTATCGGCACCCCGCTCTACAGTCATGGTATTTATGTTTATGGAAACTTAGAAATGCACTTTAAATGGTCAAAATAAAAAATATAGTAATGAAATATGATTTACATAATGTGTCTGCGTCCAGTGTATAGGTGCATTTCAATTGTTATTCTTAAAAGATATAAAGGGACACGCAATAAAATGAAGACAACCATAATAATAAACCTCTTTTAAAAATAATCAAAATTACAGTTAAAACAAGCGAAGTTTAGATCTTTTTTTATTGAATTATGTATAATTTCATTTAAAATAAAATTAGTTAATTGTTAAGATTCATAATTTTGATAGCTACTTAATCTGTGTGTGTGTGTGTGTGTGTGTGTGTGTGTGTGTGTGTGTGTGTGTGTGTGTGTGTGTGTGTGTGTGTGTGTGTGTGTGTGTGTGTGTGTGTGTGTGTGTGTGTGTGCGTGCGCGTGCGTGTGTGCGTGTGTGTCTGTTGACTGTGTTGGTGACGTAACGGCCCCGCTCCTCCCTCCCTCTCGCTTTTTCTCTCTCTCCCTCACACACACACACACACACACACACACACACACACACACACACACACACACACACACACACACACACACACACACACACACACACACACACACACACACACACACACAGGAGCGCGGTGAGGCAGGAGCAGCAGACGCTCGGTGCCTCTCTCAGTGTGCGGAGCGGAGGAGGAGGACCGTCGGCATGCCTCAGCTCCGGGAATATCTCTCCCCCCTCTCAGTGTCTCTCTCGCCGCTCTCTCCTCTCCTGCCCCAGAGTTCACTTTTCTCCGTCTCCTCTCCGGACCAGGCGCTAAAGGAGAGCCGGCCGCGCGTCATGGTGCGTCTTTGCGCATTATTTCTGGATCTTTAAAACAAAAGTGAATTCTTTTTTTGCCTGGACTAAAATGAAGTGCTTTTTCTGTGTGGAGGGAAAGAGGAGCAGCGTTGGGCAGCCTCTCTGTGAATATCTGGCTGCAGCTGCTGGTGATCTGTGTGAAGAGTAAATCGGCGCTCTCTGGAAGGAAAAAGGGGTTGCAGTAAGCGGCTTTTTCTCCCTTATGCATCTGACAATGTGCCAAGTCCATCCACCACATAGGATCCAGTTCATTTCTCATGGTTTGGCTCTTTTTCTTTTCCTGGATTGATTTTTTTTTCTTTTTATGGGAAAGGATTTTGGATTTTTAACCAAAGTGAAGGTCAATGGAGAGATTTTATGGCCCCGTTTTAACACCCAGTAACGGCTGTGCCTGTGTGTGAGTGAGTGTTTGTGTGTGAGCGCTCTCTACCTCCTTTTTCCCTATCTCCCTGCTCTGAGAACTCACCCCTTGCTTTTTTCCCCCATCCACGGCTCATGCTGCAAGTTAAATGCTGGATCTATATTTCAGCGACCATTTTTGGCTGTAAAAATGCTGAGCGGCGTCCTCATGCTGAGCGTCCTCACGGTCACCAGCCTGACACCAGCCGAGACGGAGAGCCGCAAAACATCCTCCTCCAAAGAGATCTGCAAGACCCGCTGCAGCTGCGAGGAGCGCGAGAACATCCTGAACATCAACTGTGAGAATAAAGGATTTACCACGGTCACTCTGTTCCAGGCTCCCCCAAATAAAATCTCCCAGCTTTTTCTAAACGGAAACTTCCTGTCACGGCTCGGCGCCAATGAGTTTGTCAATTATGGCAATGTCACCTCACTGCATCTGGGGAATAACGGCTTGCAGGAGATCCGAACGGGCGCTTTTAACGGGCTGCGCTTCCTCAAGCGGCTCCACTTGAACAACAACAACCTGGAGGTGATCAAAGAGGACAGCTTCGCAGGGCTGGAGAGTTTGGAGTATTTACAGGCAGACTATAATTATATCAGCGCCATAGAGCCGGGTGCGTTCAGTAGGCTGAATAAGCTCAAAGTGCTGATCCTGAATGACAACCTGCTGTTGTCTCTGCCTCCCAACATCTTCCGCTTTGTGCTCCTCACACACTTGGATTTACGGGGCAACCGGCTCAAGAATCTGCCGTTTGCCGGGGTTCTGGAGCACATAGGGGGCATCATGGAGATCCAGCTGGAGGAGAACCCATGGAATTGCACCTGCGATCTGATTGCCCTCAAATCCTGGCTGGACACTATTACTGTGTTTGTGGGGGACATCGTGTGTGAGACGCCGTTCAGGCTGCACGGTAAGGACATCACGCAGCTTATAAAGCAGGATCTGTGCCCGCGCAGGAATGCTGGGGAGCGTGTGCACCCCCCCTCTGACTCTCACTTTCAAGGGGCCCTGCCCCCGACCTACCTCCCCGGCATGATCACCCCCACCCGTGCACCCAAAGCTTCCCGTCCACCCAAAATGCGCTACAGGCCCACCCCTCGCATCTCAAAGGACAAACATGTTTTTGGGCCTATAATGGTTTACCAGACACGCTCCCCTGTGCCCATGTTGTGTCCCAGCGTGTGCGTGTGCACGTCACAGAACCCTGACAGTGGATTGAACATCAATTGCCAAGAGCGAAAGTTGCATAACATCAGCGAGCTGAACCCCAAGCCCTCCTACCCAAAGAAACTCCACCTGACTGGTAACTACCTACAAGTGATTTACAGAACTGATCTGGCTGAGTACAGCTCGCTGGAGCTGCTTCATTTAGGAAATAACAGGATAGCAGTGATTCAGGAAGGAGCCTTTGAGAACCTAACAAACCTCAGACGGCTCTACCTGAACGGGAATTACATTGAATCTCTTTCTCAGTCTCTTTTCTTTGGCCTGCAGTCGCTGCAGTATCTGTATTTGGAATACAACATCATCAAAGACATTTTACCACAAACATTTAACGCTTTGCATAACCTCCAGCTGCTCTTTCTGAACAACAACCTGCTGAGGTCGCTCCCTGACAATGTGTTCGGTGGCACCATGCTAACCAGACTCAACTTGAGGAATAACCACTTCTCCTACCTGGCAGTCCGAGGGGTTCTGGACCAGCTGTCAGCATTCATCCAGATCGACCTGCAGGAGAACCCCTGGGACTGCACCTGTGACATCGTGGCGCTCAAGAACTGGATGGAGCTGTCCAGCACCAGCGTGGTGGTGAACGAGATCACGTGTGATTCGCCCTCCAAGCATGCGGGTCGCCTGCTGCGGTCACTACGCAACGAGGCAATCTGCCCCGAGCCCAGCGAGACCCCCACGCCACAAAATGCACCCCCTACAAAAGCCCCCACATTGATAAGCCCTGCTACTGAGGCCCCCACCCCTTCTGCTTTTATCTCAGTCAGCCCAACCGAATCTCGACTCCAGACCCCCGAGTTACACCCCGAGGTGCCGCTCTCAGTCCTGATTCTGGGGCTTCTCGTGGTCTTCATCCTGTCGGTCTGCTTTGGAGCAGGCCTCTTTGTTTTTGTTCTGAAGCGACGCAAAGGAGTGGAACATGTCCCCACTGGCAGCAACAACATCGACCTGAACTCTTTTCAAGTCCAATACGGCTCCTACACTCCTGAACCCACCCAAGACAAAGCCTCGGAAAGCCACGTTTATAACTACATCCCCCCACCTGTGGGCTCCATGTGCCAAAACCCTATTTACCTGCAGAAGGATGGCGAACAGGTGGCGTACTACCGCAACCTGAAGGAGCTCAGCTTTGGGCCCCTGGACGCCAAGAAGGGCGCTCTCACCCGAAGTCCAGGGGCCTACACCATCAGCACAATAGATTTTATGGATAAACCTCCAACTACGTGCGGTTTGACCTCCCCGGAACCTCCTGAGATGTTGTATCAGAATTTAGGGGAAAGGCCCCACAAAGATCTTCCCGCGGCTGGAGGACCCCCACCGTTCCATTACAACTTTTGCACTTTACCTAAGAGACCTTGCATCGTGCCCCCCTACGAGGTTGCAACAGCCCGGCGGCATATCACCAACCAGGACAGGTTGAACAAAACGGTTCTGTACGGGACCCCCAGGAAATACTACGGGGCGGAACACCTTTCCAAAAACAATGAGCACCCGCTGCTGCTCCCCGGGAAGCTAAAAACAGAACCGGACTACCTGGAGGTTCTGGAGAAACAGACTGCGATGAGCCAACTGTAATATAGCGACTATGCCCCCCCCCCCCCCCCCCCCCCCCCCCCCCCCCACCCACACTAATCACGCAGTTACTGTAATAATCGCCCTCTCTATATATATATCTTATCTATCTGTGTTCAATCCTACATGATTGACTGGGAGCCAATCCTTTGACGATATTTTTTTCTCTCTTCCTTTCCTTCTCTTTCTTGTTTTTCGAGATGTATAAAAGGAGTATATTATTATGCAGTTCTATATTTTCTCTGGAAAGATATAAATTATTTCCTCTTTTTTTTGGAAAATTCTAAAAAGACTTTGACGACGGCAGGTAAACAATGGGCAGGACTGTGTACAAATACGGCTTTGTGCTTTTCATGAAACTGTATTCTATTTTCCCTGTGACAAACGAAAAAAAACGTATGAAATGATTATTCTTTGTAGAAGAGGACATGCTACAGATTGACATTCCTGTACATACTCAGCAGACACAGATAAATGGTGAGTGTTAAAACCATAAAAAGAAAACTTTTCAAAATCCAACAAGCGGCAAATCTTACTCTACTTACTCCGGAAAGTGCCTTTGCACTCAAATATTTTATCAACAAAGCTCTCTGCAAAATGCAAATGTTCCTTTTTTTGAAAGTGCTGTATTTTAAAGAATCAAATCTTTATGTAAAATAGAAGACTTATTAGTCTGTTTAAAAAGAAAAAAATGAGACTGGGTGTGAAATGAGTTCTTGATGATGAGAATCATGTTTATTTTGCTTTGAATATGAAGTGTCTTTGGATGTACAACTTATAGAGAATATTGTATGCTATAGGGGAGCAATACAGCGCGGCGATGTTGCGCCATTAAACTTTCACTGAAGCACTTTGTCAACATCCTGAGCCTGAGGTACATTTTGTTCACACTGTGCTTGATTACTTTGATGCTGTGGTTTGCTGTGGACTGCATTAATGTGCGTGTGTGTGTGTGTGTGTGTGTGTGTGTGTGTGTGTGTGTGTGTGTGTGTGTGTGTGTGTGTGTGTGTGTGTGTGTGTGTGTGTGTGTGTGTGTGTGTGTGTGTGTGTGTGTGTGTGTGTG
>CALSBW010029805.1:723154-737400 GCA_943590975.1 Lindbergichthys nudifrons | reverse complement strand
GGTTCACTTTGATTAGGGTTCACTTTGATTAGGGTTCACTTTGATTAAACAATTGTACAAATACTAAGTGCTTTACTAGGGGTCATTTTAGTAGGGTTAACTTAAAACCTCTGAAACAAGGGTTTAGTCTGACATTTGTCTGTAAAAAGTGCATTTCAATAGCCCTGAAGGCTATGCTGATTGTGTGAAGTGAGACAGTTTCAGCTGGTGCCCATCAGCTGCAGAGAGTTAACTGATTAAAGGGGCGTAGGCCCACAGCTGTGACAACTCAGCAATCAGGACTAGTGTCCATTTTAGGCAGCAATTTCCTGGAGCGTCAGACAGACGAAGACAATAGAGTCCTGCGGGAGTCACAAGGGAGGCAAAGAGGAGGTCAATCCTACTTTGATTGAGCTAAGTATCGCTGGTGTTTATTAGCCCCTCATGCTAAAACATGTGTATATTGGGATAGTGGTGGTCTAATGGATAGTGAGGTGGGCTGAAGATCGGAAGGTTGTGAGTTTAAATCCCGCCAGGAACACCACCACTAGTGTGCCCTTGAGTAAGGCACTTAGTCCTTGGTTACTCCAGGGAGAATGTCCTTGTAATTGGTCATTGTAAGTCGCTTTGGATAAAAGCGTCAGCTAAATGTAATGTAATGTAATGTATTCTCCATTCCTGTTCATGTGACCTCTCGCAATTATTACTAACCCCTCTGTAAACCCGCTCCACACCTCGGATCACTTTTTCATATCATTCTCTCGACCCCTTTCCAAACATAACAAACTAATCTCTTCTAATTCTGCACCTGTCGGCCGTAACCTTCGTTCCCTCTCCCCCTCAATTATTACCTCATCGGTGCTCTCAGCCCTCCCTTCCTCTGACTCGTTCCAACTCTTGCCTCCAAACTCTGCTGCAGAAACTCTCCTCTCGACTCTTTCATCCTCTCTGGACTCTCTCTGTCCTCTTACATCTCGGCAGCCTTGTCAGTCCCCTCCTGCTCCCTGGCTAAATGACACACTGTGTGCTAATAGAACCATCCTTCGGGCAGCTGAGCGGAAATGGTGGAAATCCAAACACCATGACGACCTCCTAACCTATCAGGCTCTCCTCTCCTCTTTCTCTTCTTCGATCTCTCAGGCAAAAAGCACTTTCTTTCAAGATAAGATCCATTCTTCCTATTCCAATCCCAAAAAACTATTTTCCATCTTTTCCACCCTCCTCGACCCCCCCAAAGCCCCTACCCCCTCCTCCCTTCTGTCAAGCGACTTTGTTAACTACTTTGAAAAAAAGGTTGATGATATTCGCTCTTCTTTTTCTGACTCACCTTTACTCACCGCTGGGTCACCTGACCCACCTTTCACCCACTCACTAACCTCCTTTTCCCCTCTCTCTCCAAGTGAGGTTCTTACCCTCATTACCTCTGCCCGTCCTACCACTTGTCCTCTGGACCCTATCCCCTCAAACCCCCTTCAGACTATCGCTCCTGATATTCTACCGTTTCTCCCCCATTTCATCAACACTTCTCTAACTTCTGGTCACTTTCCAAACAGTCTCAAGGAGGCAAGAGTAACCCCTCTCCTAAAGAAACCCACACTCAACCCGTCCGATGTTATAAACTACAGGCCTGTCTCTCTCCTCCCGTTCCTGTCTAAAACAACTCTCCTGTTATCTCCATCAGAACAACCTTCTTGATCCGCACCAGTCTGGTTTCAAGGCAGGTCACTCCACAGAAACTGCCCTCCTTGCGGTCTCTGAGGAACTGCACACGGCTAAAGCAGCCTCCCTCTCCTCTGTCATCATCCTTTTGGACCTGTCTGCTGCATTCGACAAGGTGAACCATCAGATCCTCCGTTGCACTCTCCAAGAACTTGGAGTTTCAGGCGCTGCACCTCCTCACCTCATACCTCAAAGACCGCACCTACAGGGTAACTTGGAGAGGGTCCGAGTCCGACCCTTGTCAATTAACTACAGGGGTCCCTCAGGGCTCTGTTCTTGGTCCCCTCCTCTTCTCTCTGTACACAAACTCGCTCGGATCGGTCATTAGCCCGCATGGTTTTTCATACCACTGCTACGCTGACGACACCCAATTAATTCTGTCTTTTCCCCGCTCAGAGACCCAGGTCGTCGCACGCATCTCTGCTTGTCTAGCTGACATCTCTCAGTGGATGTCTGCTCACCACCTCAAGCTCAACCTTGACAAGGCTGAACTGCTTTTTCTTCCTAACAATCAACATCGGCCCCTCTGTAGTTTCCCCGACTCAGACTGCAAGGAATCTGGGTGTGACCCTAGATAACAAACTGTCCTTCACCGCAAACATCGCTGCTCCAACCCGCTGCGGCAGATACACTCTTTACAACATCAGGAGGATACGTCCCCTCCTGACCCAGAAAGCGATGCAGCTTCTGGTCCAGGCTCTCCTCATCTCACGCCTAGACTACTGCAACTCCCTCCTGGCTGGTCTACCTGCATGTGCCATCCGACCTCTGCAGCTCATCCAGAATGCAGCAGGTCATCTGGTCTTCAACCTTCCAACATTTTCCCACACCACGCCGCTCCTCCGCTCCCTTCACTGGCTTCCAGTAACTGCTAGAATCCACTTCAAGACACTGGTACTAGTGTACCATGCTGTGAATGGATCTGGCCCTTCCTACATCCAGGACATGGTTAAACTGTACACCCCAGCACGTGCACTCCGCTCTGCATCGGCCAAAAGGCTCGCTGCACCCGCACTGCGAGGGGGACCCAAGTTCCCATCAGCAAAAACACGTCGGTTTGCTATGCTGGCTCCAAAATGGTGGAATGAGCTCCCTATTGACATCAGGACAGCAGAAAGCTTACACATCTTCCGGCGCAGACTGAAAACACATCTCTTTCGACTCCACTTCGAGCGATAGAATTACTAACAAAGCACTTATATACTAATAAAGGACTGGCTTATCTAAAGCCAGTTGAGTAGCACTTGCAATGTTTTAGCTCTATGAAACCTGATGTATTTATATGATTCTGTTTTCTTCAAGTTTGTATCTTCTTGGTGGAATGCACTTATTGTAAGTCGCTTTGGATAAAAGCGTCAGCTAAATGCAATGTAATGTAATGATTATCTAAACAATCAACAGGTGTTGTTACCTCAAATGTTGTTACTCTATGTATATGGCAGCTTTGGTAGTCATTTATTAGCAGGTTAAGAAACAATATACAAAAAAGAATACAGTAAAATCATCTTTGCAGGAGCTGTAAGAGAACATATACTATGATGTCTATCCTTGACTACATGTGTGTTGTTTATTAACAGCTAAAAACTCCCTTTTACTCTTTAGTAACATACTGACAGTGTCCAACTGATACTATGTTAGTGTGAAGGAGAAACAGAAAAGGAACAAGTTAATTGTTAGTTTTTCACCATAGATAAAGGTAAATGACGTCCTTAAGAGATGGCCACACTTAACTAATTGTGATACACAGTTAAAGATCAAACTTCCCAATAGGATAATATCAAAAGTACTTCAATACATTTGGCTGCTTGTAACTCCATACACTCAGCTTAAGTTAGGCAATTCAATTTTGGAAAGAAGCAATAAAACCTGTTTCTTTTGACAAAACAAGAGAAAGAATGAGCCGGTAGACAGGGTTCCTTCTATAGTCAGCTTTAGGCCATCTGGAAATAAACGATTTATTCACCAGTCAGTCAGACTCCTCTCTGAATTCTGTGCGCACACTTTAGCAAAGTCTGTATATGAGCCCATTTGGAAGAATTATAAGCATCCAGATGTGTCAACTAAGAGCCA
Organism: Lindbergichthys nudifrons; assembly: GCA_943590975.1. Taxonomy (NCBI): domain Eukaryota; kingdom Metazoa; phylum Chordata; class Actinopteri; order Perciformes; family Nototheniidae; genus Lindbergichthys; species Lindbergichthys nudifrons. The sequence goes on along the minus strand of CALSBW010029805.1, from coordinate 733,632 downwards.
TATATACCACATCCCGGCATGCTGCACATACACAAGTAGTCAAGGCCTCTTAGAAAATAAATGCTTATTTTTTAACATTCTATTTTCCCATTGACAGATCCTTTACTTAAGTAAAAGTACAAATAATATGGTCTCAAAATACTCTGATACAATAAAAGTTCTGATTTCAAAATGTTACTTAAAGGTAGGGTAGGTAATTTTGGAGAAACCAGCTCGAGTGCGCTAGAATTTGAAAATACACAGCCGGAAGAAATCTGCTACTTCCTCACAGAGCCCCTCCTCCAACACACACGAACGCGCACATGACCAATGAGGGCACGAGATAAGTTTGTGCACAGATGGAAGGCTGACAGGCAGGTAGGCCATCCAGTTATTTTAGCCGGGCCGGCTAAAATGATTGGTCGTACTTTTTACAGTACTACGGCTTCCACAGATGACATTTTTTTATGGATTTTTTGTCAAAGCACTTCAGATATTCATTGCTATCGGGATGTTAAGAGCATTGCATGGAATATAACAAAAAGTGTATCTCGAGCCGGTTTCTCAAACTTACCTACCCCACCTTTAAGTAAAAGTACAAAAGTATGTGCATCAAAAGTTACTTGAAGTACAAAAAATAAAAGTGCTCATTCTGCACAATGACCCATTTCAGAATAATATAAAGAACAGAAGAAGTATCAGCTAAATGTACTTCAAGTATCAAAACTAAATGTTCTCAATACACAGAATGGATCTTTTCACAGTATTATGTTATGTTTTTTATACATGTCAGAGCAATTTAGTATTGTTGTCAATGTTGGAAAAACTTGGAAATACTGTGTAGAGTAGTAGTACTATACTGCATTATACAATATCTGCATATCATGTGTTTGTATATGCACAAAGTAACTGCTAACTGTAATTGGTACAATAAATGTAGGGGAGTAAAAGTACACTATTTGCATAGAGTACAATTAAATGGAAATACTTAAGTAAAGTACAAATATGTCAAAAAGTACAATACTTGAGTAAATGTACGTTGTAGGTTGTAAGATATTATTGTCGGCTTGTATACAATCTCTCTGATGAGCTGACAGCTTGTTTTTTTGCCCCGTCACAAATTACACATTGTAACCTTGTTCCAAGACCAAGGCACCAATTAAATATTTTAATAATTTTGGCAGTGTTCAAGGCGCACTGATTCATTCCTCCTCCTCCAGCTTCAGGCACTTGTCCTTGGTTGGACATGGACTCTTTAATTAAGCTTCATTTAGCCTCGGGGTGAGTAATCAAGACATGTTGACATCACTTCATCACTCGCTTTGGAAGGGACTATTGTTGGTAAAGGATATAAAGAGGATATAAGAGTGTGTAGATTACATCGTCACCACTTTGCTGACTTTGAGATACTTAAAGCAGCTTCACTACACCATGCTTTGGGAGAGGGCTGGTCTGTTGGTCTGGCTTTCTGTAAATAACCATTGAGGGCTTTAGTCCCACAATGAAAGTCTGGGTGTACTAAAAGTCCCGCCTTCCATCAATCGATAGGTCTTTGCACTCTTCCCGCTAGCCTTTTAAATAGACATAAAAACCTTTTTGAACCATATTAAATTATTTTTAACCTGATTATTTTTGCACTAAAAGGGTAACACCAGCTATTGTCTAGCCAATGAGAACGTGTTGGACTGGAGTGTATTGACAAACTGAACAGTGTTTGGGTAGGGTTAGGGATATTTTCAGATAATTAGCTTTTAGGATATGTTAATGGGTTTATTATTATATTTAGTTATGAAGGGTCAATATGGTGCATTGCCTGGAGCTACAACATTTGTTTCCATATAAGGGCATGAATGCACTTTTTTGTCGATGTATCAGCCATTTTCATTTTCATTTAATCGTTTATTTGAACCGGGACAGTGCACATTAATGAACAATTTAAACAAAATAATGCTTTTAAATGTAAATGAGCCGGATTTTAGCTTTGAGCTAGTTTCCATCCGTAGTCCTGTCACATACAACATTTATGAACATAACATTTATATACATGGCAAACATCTCGGCAGGAGGAGAGTAGCCTTCCAGCCCTGTAAGGGCCCAGCACGTACCTCGCCCATCCCGGGACCCCTCAAAGGGCCCGGGAACGGCGAAGGCGCATTACGTCCGGGGAGGGGGTCAGATTCCAACTGACCCCCCCCCCTTCCTCACCAGTCCTGTGTTGCCCCAGCAAGCACAGACGAGGAGAAAGAGCCAGACATGTCCAAGAGATAAAACCTTATGAAGGGGCCTGGCGTCGACCAAGAAGCCGCTGTGCATAAATCCTCCACACTGTTGAATAAGGCTGTTGACACAGCTACAGCCCGTGTGGAGTGCGCACGAATCCCCGTAGGGCAGGCCCTCCCCGCCTGTCCGTAGGCATATGCAATGCACTCGCAGAGCCAGCCTGCCAGGCATTTCTTGGACAGAGCTTTCCCGATCACACCGCCCCCTAAGCACACTAACAGCTGTTCGGTGCGTCTAAGGGCAGCCGTGCGCTCCACATAACATGCTCGCGCACGCACCGGGCAGCTTCCCTGGCCCCACCATGGGGGGGAAGACTAAAACCCCCTAACTGAATAGCCCTCGACCTGAACGCACTCCTTAGGCTCTTGGGCACAAAGGAGGGGTTCGGTCTGAGTGTTGCGCCGCTCCGGTCACCCTGAATCAGTAAACAGCTCGGGTGCACCGACAGAGCGGTTAACTCGGACACTCTTTTGGCTGACGTTAAGGCAAGAAGCAAAGCTGTCTTCCACGACAGTGCTTTTAGGGAGGAGAGCTCCAGAGGCTCAAATGGTTCTAAGACCAGGCTGACCTGCCGCCAAATCCCTCATGGCAGGACGAGATGGCTGCTGCATACACCTTCACTGTTGAATGTAGGGCTGTGCAATTAATCGTATTTTAATCACAATTACGATTTTGGCCTGCCACAATTACGAAAACAACATAATCGGAAAAAACGATTATTTTGCTTTGCTAGGTTGTGACAGTGCACTAGAACATATTTGATCTAATTTATTTTTATTTTTCATATTTATATATGTTTAGTATCTTGTGGAAGTGCGCTCCAAAATATTTGTTGATCTTGTTTATTGGTATTTATTATTTTGATATTATTTATTTAAATGTATCATTTATTTATGTATTGGTTTTTCAGTTGAATTATACGTTCAGGGTAATCAACAGTTAAAAAGATACTGTTCAAATTATTATTTGTTTTAAAGTTCAATAAATGGATGTTTTCAAAGTCAATGAATAATCGTATTTAATAATCGTGATATCAATTATTGACAAAAATAATCGTGATTATGATTTTTGCCATAATCGAGCAGCCCTAGTTGAATGCGCAAGCCCTCTGTCCACCAGTAACTGTAAGAAGGATAAAATAGAGCCTAACTCACAAGATAGGGGCTCTATTCCCCGCTCCTCACACCATCGCTGGAATCCCAGCCACTTTGGCCTGTAACAGGCTGTGGTGGATCCAGCTCTAGCTGCCTGGATCGACTGAATAACACTGTCAGACAATCCACACTGTCTCAGCCTGTCCCTCTCAGGTGCCAAGCCTGGAGAGGTTGGCCGAGAGTGGATTCAACGCCCCGATTGAACCTGCCTCTTGAGACATCGCCCCCCAGAACTGGGGAACCGCCCAGGGCTGGCCCACCTTCATCTGTGTCATTTCTGAGTACCACGGAGCCCCGACGCGAATGACTGCCAGACGTTCTCGCCTCACTCTCCCCAGGAGAGGGAGAATGAGACGCAGCGGTGGAAAGGCGTATAGCAGCTTCCTTGGCCATGGCTCGTGTGAAAACACGTCCACCCCCAAGGGCGGGTCGTCGCTCAGGGCCATGGAGAACCACAGGGCACAGTGGCTGTTGCGCCGGCTGGCGAACAGATCCACTTCCGCTCTCCCGAACTGGGCCCAGATCTGCTTCACCACCTCCGGATGAAGCACCCACTCGCCTGGCAGGGGGCCGCCCCTCGACATGAGGTCGGCCCCTCTGTTCTCCACCCCTGAAGCCCATAACTACAGTTTCTCCGCTGTGGTCAACAAGGCGGCGGAGCAAACTCTGCCCTGCCTGTTGATATAAGCCACTGTGGTGCTGTTGTCGCTCCTGACCATTACATGTCTCCCTTGAATTAGGGGCATGAAATGCCGGAGGACTAACACTACCGCCCGTAGCTCTAGGAGGTTGCTGTGTTGAGACTCTGTTAGAGTCCAGCACCCACCTATAGCCCTCTTCAGGCAGGTCCCTCCTCATCCTGTTCTGGACGCATCCGTGAACACTGTGATGTAGGAGGTTACCCATCCCAGTGGAGACCCCCTCTGGAGGTGATCCGGGGACCCCCAAAACCGGAGGTTGCCCTCCACTGAGGGGGGGATGGTCACCAGCCGCCGTTTGTGCCTCTTGGGATCCAAACGCAGGCTGGAGAACCACCTCTGCAGGCGGCGCATATGTAGTAACCCCAACGGGACCACCATGAGAGCAGCCGCCATGAGACCCAGAGTCTGCATGACACTGTTGCCCCCTGTCGCAGCCTGTGCACCGCCCGGAGAAGGGACGCACGTCTGCTCTCTGACAGGGTGGCACGCAGCGCGTCTGCATCGAGCACCACTCCCAAATACAACGCCTGTTGGTGAGGTATGGGGGTGCTCTTTTTCCAATTGATCGCAAAGCCTAATTTGGTTAGGTGTGTGATCAACTGTGCTGTGCAAAACATTGCCTGTTCCCGTGACCCAGCCATGACTATGAGGTCGTCTAGGTAAAGGAAAACTCTCATGCCGTGGGCGCGCAGCGGTTGAAGCGCTGTGGCCACACATTTGCTGAATGTGCGTGGGGATAGGGAATACCTGAACGGCAGCCTGTTGTACTCGTAGGCTATTCCCTGGAAGGCAAAACGCAGATACTTTCTGTGCTCTGGAGCAATTTCTACATGAAAGTACGCGTCTTTCAGGTCGATGGTGGTGAACCAATCGCCTGGCTGCACAAGCCCCAGTAACTGTTTCACAGTTAACATGCGTAATTTCCTGCAGGAAATGTGGCGATTCAGGCCGCGGAGATCTAGAATAGGTCTGAATTCCCCTGTCTTCTTGAGAACCAGGAAGTACATAGAATAAAGACCCTTTTCCTTGTGCTGAGGATGCACAACAGACACAGCCTGTTTCTGCATCAGAGCCTGAATCTCTGCTGAGAGGAAACCCATCTCCTCCTGGGAGGACAGATTTACCTCTCGTATGCCCATAAAAGGAGATGTCCATCCACCTTATTATTACACAGCTGAGTTTCCATTCCCCATAACATTGTGTTTATGGACAAGCCCTCAGCTGTGGGGCCGCATCTATGAAGCTGTGATACTCTCTGGTGACCCGTTCCGCCGCAAAACTCCCCATGAATGGAAGATTTGCCCATGGAGGGTCGACACAGAAAGGGCCGATTATTTACTGAGGTACCTGAACGCACCGCCTCACGCTCTTGTGTGAGCGCGCCCTCCAACATAATGCTGTTCTCACCACTACGGTAAACAGCATTAATCAGAGTCTTTATAGAGTGGCGAAGTCACGCCCACTTACTTCCGGGTAATGGGACCTTATTTCGGAAAAATTATGCATTGAAGTCAATGGGGAGAGAAAACGTATCTTTCGATACCGTTTGAATTGTGCCATGAATTACACATATGATGTTTGTCAATCTTAAAAAATCATTTCCATGTCAAAAAAGTCACAGTTTGTCGTAAAACTGTTGAAATATAAGACTATGAAAAATACGTAACTAGAAAGACTACAAATCCCAGAGTCGCGTAAGTGATGTCACAATTGTTTTCCTCCACCATTCAGATACCTAAGATCAGCGCAATATAGATATCATCTATCTATATGGCGCTGGCTAAGATAAGATAACTTTAACAAGATGCCTGTGTGCTTAGTACCAGGTTGTTATTATACCAGCAATGGGTCTTGCTCGTTCTTTTGCTTCCCGTCTGATGAAAGGACCAGGAGTGGCTTGATCAAGTTAGCTACCTAGCTAGTAGCTAGCACGTTAGTTAGCATTACAGCCATGTCATTTTTATTAGCCTTAACATGAAGTAACATTAAGTAACCCAACATGTTAAACAGTAAGAGTAGTAGTCATATTTCGTGAACCCTTTGAAGAGTACTGTCACCGGTGTGATCATTCTATAATACACACTTTAAGACCGGGGGAGAAATGCTAACGCTAACGCTAGCCTCTGCGATCTTTTCTACTTCATGCTATCTGCACAAATGGTTGACATTAAACATTAAAACGACCAGGCAGTTCAGAGAGAATCAAAGGAAAGCAGGCAGGCAGCTTTGCATGACATTCTTCTGGACGTGTTTCATTGTGTTGTGAGGGTAGTCAATCGTTTTGTTGTTGACAGTAGTGACGGCCATCTTTGTGACGTGTGTTGTTGACCAGAGATGTAGTTCATTGAGCGTTTCACACAAACAAATGTGTTATTTCACAGTTTTACGACACATTTTTTTTTTTTTGACTTGCAAAATTATCTTTTAAATTGACAAACATCATATGTGTAATTCGTGGCACAATTCAAACGGGATCGAAAGATAATCTTTCTCTCTCCATTGACTTCAATACATAACCTTTCCGAAATAAGGTCCCATGGGGCTCAACCGGAAGGGGAGGGACTTCGCCACTCTATAGAGAGGCGAAGTCCCTCCCCTTCCGGTGGGACTCATGGGACCTTATTTCGGAAAAAGTTATGTATTGAAGTCAATGGAGAGAGAAAGATTATCTTTCGATCCCGTTTGAATTGTGTCACGAATTACACATATGATGTTTGTCAATCTTAAATAATAATTTCCACGTCAAAAAAGTCAGTTTGTCGTAAAACTGTTGAAATATAAGACTATGAAAAATACACAACTAGAAAGACTACAAATCCCAGAATCCCGGTCCCGCATGCTGGCTCTTACGGAACCGACTAACTCCCCTTGTGTGTATGTACAGCTCTCAACATGCCCAGACTTGTAGTGATTTTCACCTCGTTTAATACTTTTCGCCTCATTCTGAAAGAAAGAAGTGAAATGTGCCAACGTGACGGCCGTCTTGGTGTGTGGTGCGAGACGGGAGATGTAGTTCATTGAGCGGTTTCACACAAAAAAAGGGTTACTTCACAGTTTTACGACACATTTTAATTTTTTTGACTTGTAAAATTATCTTTTAAATTGACAAACATCATATGTGTAATTCGTGGCTCAATTCAAACGGGATCGAAAGATAGTCTTTCTCTCTCCATTGACTTCAATGCATAACTTTTCCGAAATAAGGTCCCATGGAGGTCCCCCGGAAGGGGAGGGACTTCGCCTCTCTATAGGCGTAGTGTGTTTTTACTAAGGTCCCTGAACGCACCGCCACGCGCTCGTGTGAGTGCGGGCTCCGCCATAATGCAGCCTTTACCACTACGGTAAACTGCATTAACTGGAGTCTTTGCTCTAGGCGTAGTGTGTTCTCTGACAGCAATACGCCGGCCATAATGTCCCTGTAACCGCATAGCGCTCTCCTTTAGATAGCACTCCCTGCGGTTCATCCCTCTCATCTGTGCATGCCCACTAGCCACCTCCTTTACAGGAGCTACAGCTGGGGCAGTGAATGGGGAATTTGTACGGTTAACATTGTGTGTACGTGTAGCATTTGTGGAAACAAAAGACACTTAGATTTGGATATAGATCAACCTCATTTTTATTAAAAAACGTAGTGATCTGTGCATTGTACAGGGAGGAGGCGGGATTCGCCCTCTCGTCCAGGGCGGAGAGATTTTCTCCCCCCGCCAGTCAGACCCGTGAAGACGGGCAGCCCGTCCCCATGAGTGCTGGCACGCCGGTTCCACGGGGTGGGCCGAAGAGGTGTAGGGCGCCGCGGGCACGGGATCTCCGTGTCGGCACCTCTCCCTTCGTCTCACCGTCGCGCTGCACTCCCTCGTCTGCAGGAAAGCCTGTGGAGGAGGAGCGCACGCTGCGGTGACTCTTCTCTCTACTGAGGTCTTTGAATGCACCGCGGCCCGCCCTCGGGGGAGGGGGGCCGCGAGCGCCGTCACAATGCCGTCGACATTATGGGGAAAAGTGGAATTGTGGAGAGAGATGACTCTTACTCTGGGATAAATGCAATCATTTTTACTGAATGCATTTTTCCCACACACACACACATCACTCTGGAACTAGAGTTTACAAACGTAAACCACCGTTCTCCTGCGGAGGTCCCTGAATGCACCGCGGGCACTCTTTTACGAGGGCCGCACCACGGCCACTCTCACGAGGGCCGCGCGCCCACGTATTAACGCTGTATTTCCCCTTCAACTGTGAAATGCATTAATCGGAGCTATTATACCAGGCGATGTATGTTTTCTGACAACAGCACGCCGGCAATAGCGTCTCTTGAACCCGCGCAGTGCTTTGACAGCACTCGGTTTATTCCACTCACGTGCACACGCCCACCTGCCGGCTCCCTATACTGGGGTTTACAGCAGGAGGCGGGGAGTGTAGGACAGCGTTTATTCCTCTGGGGATGGGCAAAAAGCAACCACGCTGCGATTACTCCTTATCCCGTGAGCAAGGAGATCGATCCATAGAGCCCTTCCGTAAACACGGGGGCTCCCAGGAGATCAACCCGGTCCTCTTTGGAAAGTGCCATGCGGCGTGATATCCCAGGGACATCACACGGCAGGCAGCGGCGGCGGCCTGTGATGAAGTAGGGTCAACCCTATATCATGTGAAGCCGCCAGGGGCAAGGCCCGTGGACCAAGCTACTTGCGGCCCAATAATTGGCGGGGGCATCTCTAGCACGAGTAGCCCACACACCCGCCGCCATGATCATCATCCAGGGAGAGTACAGCGCACCGCGGCCACTCTTTTACGAGGGCCGCGTGCCCTGGGCGGTGGACTTCCATGGACGCCAGACCCGGAAGAATTGGCGAACGTGAATGGCGAACGTGAATGGCGAACGTGAATGGCGAACGTGAATGGCACCGGCTCTGCCATATCCTGGTCCCCCAAACACTCGAAGGAGAGGTGGTGGGGATCGGCGCCCGCTATCTAAGCCAGGGCACGAAGGACAGGCCCTGGTCTCCTCGAGGTATGATAACTCTTTCTTCTTCTTTCAAACGTCTTATCTCTGCTTCAGATGTTGCCCGCTCGGTGAAGAGAAAGGGATGATAGTCAGGAGGTGAGGCCTCCTTTTATACGGTGAGATGCGCACGCATTCAGGTAGGCCCGCCCCGGGGCCGGCTACGTCTATAGAAATCTCAGTAGGTGAATGCTTGCATAGAGGGTAGTACCCATAGAGTCCAGTAGAGGGCGGAGCCTGTGAGAGATATAACCAGAGCCCAGTCTGCTCTGATTGGTTAGCTGGCCGGCTCTGTTGTGATCGGTCAACCACTTAGAGATGTCCTTAGAGATCACGTACAATGTATTGGAGCGTTAGCCAATAAGATTGTTTTACATAGTGATGTCACTCTGTTACAGAGATAAACATAGGAGTTTTTTTGAGGCAGAGGGGGAGTGTGATGGAGAAAAACTCCCTCTGGAGGGAACACAGCTCTTTTCAGACCATTTACATGCACACAAACCCATATAACACACTACAGGGGAGGGGGAACCCATTAGGCAGAATAGGGCCTCTTTAATGCTTGTTTATCTTAAACACAAGAGTTTCTTTGTTAAGCTGCAATCCACGACCCATCTAACTGCATGCATCAGCACTGGAGACTGGAGGTCAGTTCGTGTTTGGACTGCCTCTACATTGTCAAAAAGCTTCGCTAGAAAAATGCAGACAGACAATTTAATGCCACTGGAACGTAGGTATCGTGAGGAAAGAACCCTTCTATTGGATCCCCCTAACCCAGCTGTTGGGTCTAACTGTGGGATGGATCTATGGATGGAATATTACATATCAGGTGCAAGAACGACTAAATCATGGCCTTGATTAGTTGATTTTTTTTTAATCTCTTTTGTACAAAACTGATAGTCATGGCCATAACCTTGTGAACAGATGCAAGTTGTAACAAACTGTCTCTTTAGAAAACATTTAAATGCAGGATGGAGCATTTGAAAGCGTGTTTCTACTTTAACATTCGTAAATGATATGCATGCTTCTTCCTTTACACGTTTCTTCTTTCAATGGCTCAATGAGGGAATCAGAATGAGTAGAAAGTGTAACGGAAAAGAGCAGAAAATGCTTCTCTCCCAATAGGCGTTCTTCCTTTCCGAAATACATCTGAACTCTGCTCACGTCCTGCAGCCGAGGATCTCATCACTGATCCGACTGCTTCCAACTCACTGGCCTGCTTGAATAGTGGCGAGTTATTATAAGAGGAACTTCTCAGAAGATGTGATGATTATCTCGGTGTGTGTTAGGCCTGTTAGTGTGCGTTTGTGTGCCGATGACTAATACAGCTATTTGACTGCAAAGCGAAATCATTTGGAGATTTACCAC
>CALSBW010029805.1:701094-722248 GCA_943590975.1 Lindbergichthys nudifrons | reverse complement strand
GTGTGTGTGTGTGTGTGTGTGTGTGTGTGTGTGTGTGTGTGTGTGACCCGGCGTTGGTTCCCTCTCAGGCGAAACGGGATTGAGCCGGGACATTAGTCGGATCGGAGAGGAACACAGGACAGGCCTCGTTCAGGAGTGATTAACACGGAGGAGAGTGCTGGAGCGTCAGAGGTGTAAAGTAACTAAGTACATTTACTCAAGTACTGTATTTAAGTACATTTTTGAGAGACCTTTACTTTTTATGCTACTTAGTACTTTTACTCCGCTACAGATCAGAGGTAAATTATGTACTTTTACTCCACTACATGTATTTAATACCTTTAGTTACTTCACAGATGTGGATGAATGATGTGAAATATAACCAGGTGTTAAATCAGACTTTAGTTCCACCTGGAGTAAATCCACAAGCTACCCTGCAGTATACAAAGTCATTCAAACTAGCTGCACCTTTACCAGCTTTGAGAACACTTTCATGATCAATCATTATAAAACATATCATATATATTATTCTGAAATGGACCAATCTGCACAATGACTACTTTAAGTATATTTTGATGCAAATACTTTTCTACTTTTACTTGAGTACATTTTGAATGCAGGACTTGTACTTGTACTTCTCCCACCTCTGCTCTCATGAACACCTGGAGTGATACTTTCAAACTAAAGAAGCTTGTGTTCCATTTGTGTAGAACACTTCTATGCAGGAATTGTACCCTACATGTCTTTTGCCTGACGCTTATATCCAAGGGTATATACAATAAGTGCAATCAACCATAGAGCTACACATTCAGAACAGCAAGAAACATACAAGTGCATTTGCTTTAAATAAGCCTAAGGGCTGGTGCTGATTCTATGGACCTAAATCTTGTAAGTACAACATTTACAAATGTTTTGTGTTGTTGGCCCTGGTGCAGTCAAAACATACATTTGTAATGCATTTAGTATTGCAAGCATACAACACCCCTAAAGCTCCCTGACACAATTAGTATTAAGAAAATGCAGATTCCAATGTTTCTTAACCAAGGTGTGTTCGTCTGTACTGTCAATCAAACAAACCACTTACTGTGCAAAAGACTTTACACTACATTTATCAAAAGCAATATGTGAACTTCAAATTCAATAATTAGTTTTTAATGAATAAATCATTTGAAAAGGTGTAGATCAGAAAGAAGTAAACAGACTCCATAGTAAAATATAATGAAGGGTGAAATTGCTAAACTAAATATTTCATTTAATCTCACATTTTGGCCAACAACCAAATACGAGATGATACGATATGATACACTCAATTGTCCCCACAAGGAAATGTGTTCTGGACTCCATCCTGCAGCTCCATACAAATCATACATACATACTACAAACTACAAGCGCTTCGAGATTTGTCTTGGCAGATGAGAAGCGCTATATCAATTAAATGTATTATTAATGTATTATTACTACCTGATAAAAGATATTAACATATTAACAAATGAATTATGTGAATATACAAAGTTTGCACATACACTGACTGACAATAGCAAACTATTGCACAACCCTCAGGGCCAACATCTCACATGCAGCAATAGTACAAATAACATCTGCAGGAAAGGTCCTTGGAAATGGATTGAAAAATGACCAACTTGTAAAATAAAGCTTCAGTGATTCTTAAATGTAATAACAACCTCTGCTGAGTGAAAATATTCCAGGATTAGTCATTATTGATCGTGCAATCACTGGACCAGCTTGGTTATTGCAGAAACAGGTGCACCTGCAGCTTCTCTTACAGCCTCACGGGGAACAGTTAGGGATGTTGTTGTTTTCTCCTCGCATAATGAGCATTAGAAAGTGACAAAAAGAAAAGCAGAGGGACTGACACGTTACACGCCCAGAAGCCTGGATTAGATATCCGGTTTATGTTATATGTTACATGTTTAGTTTATAGGCCATGTTTATAGTTATTTATGATAATTCAAGTCTCGTTGTTCAAGTGTAGTCTTGTTGTAGTCTTTCATTGCACTTCCTGTTTTATTTTGTCATTTCCTTCCCGTCTCGTTCCTTATCCTTGACTTCCTGATATTGCGTGTGATTGTTTCCACCTGTGTCCCATGAACTCTTCTGCAAACAGTCCTCGTCTCCCTTTGTTCTGTGCCCAGTCAAGAAAGCCAGCATTTTCCAAGCCATTAACTCTACTTAGTCTTTTACCATGAGCCATGTTTATGTAGTCTTGCATTTTGCCTTGTTTTCCTCTTTAAGCTTGATTTTGTTTTGTTTTACTTAAATCTAGTAAAGACTTTCCTTTTTTGACTTTTGTGTCGAGTCGTCGCATTTGAGTCCCAGTCACTGTGTCACGTTCTTGACATTTAGTAGATTCAATCTAGACAAAGGGCCTTTGTTAAGCAGCTGAGTATCTGCTCTTTGCTTATGTGAGTTGTCAGTTTGATGGCAGTTGATGGGTGCTTTACGTTAAATATATGTCCAATGAGAGCAATTTTGAAATGCTTTCAGAGACTAATTCCTAATATTGTACCGTACAGATGTACCCCCAGAATGTCCTTAGTTAACCTGATATACAATTCATAGTTAACCAATATTTAAGCAATAGTTCATACTTTGTTTCAAGTAGATACATAAAATGAAAGTCATTTATGAATACAATTACTAAAAGGTTTCAAGATAACCCCGAGATTGCAGACCTTAATGGCTCCAAGTTCAGATCCATGTAGGAAATAAAAAGCGACATTACAGTATAAGGTACCACTTTACAATAAGACTAGCCTTATACAGGGTTTACGAATAGTTTGTAATTCATTCATTATTTAGGTTTATAAATCATTAATACACTTTTATAAGACATGAGATAAACAGGGCAACTGTGACCGGTTGCTTGCCAAATAGTGAGCCCACATTTATCTGTACTGCTAAGTCTTATATTGGCTACTTAGCTTACTTCATCTTCCAGCATCCTTGGTATCTGTTGTTCACTGAGTTGATTCTCGCTAAGTAGCCAATATAAGGCTTAGTCATCTTGCCAAATAGTGAGCCTGTGTTGATGTATGTATGTATGTTAGAACTGGTTTATAAATGGTTCTTAATGATTACTAAAGTGTTTACAACCTAATTATAAACCCTTTATGAATCCTTTATAAGCAGTGGCGGCGCCAGGGTATGGCTGGGGTAGGCTACAGCCATACCCTGAAATGGCTTAGCCCCACCATGAAAAGTGATGTTAAAGTAAGCTAAATAAAGTCTGCCAACTCGCCACTCAGTAGCCACTTGTCTGGAAATACCGAAGACTAGAAACGGTTTTGAAAACTTTTGTCACGTAGTGATCGTCTTCTCAATAAAACATCTTTGATAAAGTCTTCTGGCCAATCAGAATCACGATAACGGCGTGGTGTTGTTGCAGGAAGTCCCGACGGAGAACACTTTTGCTGTAGTACATCTCTATACATCGATACAACATTACGTAATGAAATAAGACCCCACGGTTTGATGATTGATAGGTGTGTGGGCTGTCTTTCATTTTGACACACAGAACAATGGGGGCTATCCACCCTTATCCACAATGTAAAGTCATTCACACAGCTTCTTCCCTCTTCTCTCTGTGAGGAGCAGCAGGTTCAGCTTTCAGAAGTAACACAAAACAAAAAAGGCATTCATTTTTTTAAATGTGTAGTAATAGATTTATTTATTTTCTTCTCAAGAGAGTACCAGAATGTGTATTTTATGTTAGTATTTCAAAAAATCTCCTGGGGCAGAATCCCCCCAGACCCCCTGCAGGGGTTGGGTTTTCAGCATGTCAACTATTTCACCTGTGGGGAAATTGCAGGATTGGCTCCAGGTCGCCCTTTTTATTTACTACAAGACAAATGTGCCTTTTTATTTCATACAGTTCCATTTGGATTGAGACAGGGAAATAATCTAAACCTCACGCGTGGTGTCTCACTGTCAAGGGGGGCGATATAGCGTGTATGTAATTACATTGCAAACACTGACTTGAGCCCCACCACTGTATGGGTTAGCCCTACCATAGATTACCCAACACAACTACTCTGGAGCCGCCACTGTTTATAAGGGTAGTCTTATTGTAAAGTGGTACCCAGTATAAGAATTGTTCCTGCTGCTCTTCCCCATCACAGTTAGAACTCAAATTGAGACATTTCCTCAGTCCTTGGAAAGATACATTGGCTGATCGGACAAAGACTGTCTGTTACATTACGGCAACATTCATCAAGAAACATTTAGAATACCAATCAAATGAGAAGAACTTCCTGCGACACATGAATATCACCTTAAACTCCAGATGACTTTTTTATTCAGTCGCCTGTGTGCAAGGACAGTGTTAATGAGCGATGGACGAAAGAATGAGTCGGGCAGGTGGACTACTTAGACTGATTAAAATGACTGGAAATGGACTGGACTGCTTTTTACCCGACAGGACAAAACACTTTACAATTTGCTGCTCATTCGCTCCTTCACACCCGGATGGTGGAGCTGCCATGCGACACAGACTTCAGCGCCTTGCTCAAGGACGACTGCGGACAAGAGGAGCCGGGATCGATCCGACAAACTGTATTCAGTTTCAAGGTGTTTTGCTCTTGTCACCCTCTGACAAATGTGTTTTTACAGGATCATGCAAACTGTTGGTTTTGTGAGAAGATTAAAGGTGGGGTAGGTAAGTTTGAGAAACCAGCTTGAGTGCGCTAGAATTTGAAAATACACAACCGGGAAAAATCTGCCACTTCCTTACAGATTCCCTCCTCCAACACACACGAACGCACACATGACCAATGAGGGCACGAGATAAGTGTGTGCACAGATGGAAGGCTGACAGGCAGGTAGGCCATCCAGTTATTTTAGCCGGGCCATGGAATATAACAAAAAGTGTTTCTGAAATAAATGACATACCCCACCATTAATGTAGTTCAAAGGTATTTTGATGACTTTTCTATATTTTACATTTGATTATTTTTCCTGACAGCAGCTTTTGAGGCAAAACATGTGTTCAAGGACTGTCTGAAATTAGAAAAATCTGTGTTTTGTACCTTATGTTATAAAAGCTGTACATTTGGCGATTAAAAAAAGAAGAAAACAAGTCTTTGAAAACCATGGGTTCAGGGTTGTAGGATGACTCGCTTTGCCTCCGGTCATGGAAGTTACTTCTGTACAGCAGGAGCAGCAAGCACTGTAGCTTTTTATTCTTCTTTCAGTGTTGAACAAAAAGGAAAAGAACGCCGTCAGTTTCCTGAGGGCATGGAGTAGCGGGCCACCCCTCGGCTCCTGTGGGTGCACACAGCATGAGGTGCTGAATGAATACCAGAGCTCTACAGGGCTGAGTGTACACTACAAACACTCATATCTTGCCAAGTATATTCGTCTAATATGTAGTCAGAATATGTATTTACACTTCATATAAGACCTAATAACACAATGCTGTGAGATATAGGGTTTTGTTTTAAGACAATCTTCTTCTATATAAAGGCCCTGTATTAAGCAGCTGAGTATCTGCAATTTGCTTATGACAGTTGGCAGTTTAATGGCAGTTAATGGGTGTTTTTCAACAAATATATGTCCAATGAGAGACATTTGGAAGTGCTTTAAGAGACTAATTCCAAAAGTAGTGTACAGTACCCTCTTAAAGGTCGGGTAGGTAAGTTTGAGAAACCGGCTCGAGATACACTTTTTGTTATATTCCATGGAATGCTCTTAACATCCCGATAGCAATGAATATCTGAAGTGCTTTGACAAAAAATCCATTAAAAAATGTCATCTGTGGAAGCCGTAGTACTGTAAAAAGCACGACCAATTATTTTAGCCGGCCCGGCTAAAATAACTGGATGGCCTACCTTCCTGTCAGCCTTCCATCTGTGCACAAACTTATCTCGTGCCCTCATTGGTCATGTGCGCGTTCGTGTGTGTTGGAGGAGGGGCTCTGTAAGGAAGTGGCAGATTTTTTCTAGCGCACTCGAGCTGGTTTCTCCAAAATTACCTACCCCTACTTTAAGTATCTTGTTAAGACAAAGACTCTTGAACACATCTTAT
Organism: Lindbergichthys nudifrons; assembly: GCA_943590975.1. Taxonomy (NCBI): domain Eukaryota; kingdom Metazoa; phylum Chordata; class Actinopteri; order Perciformes; family Nototheniidae; genus Lindbergichthys; species Lindbergichthys nudifrons. The sequence continues at coordinate 716,227 of CALSBW010029805.1, read as the reverse complement.
TTTCAGATGAAAAGTATTTTTATTGGAAAATCACCAATTAACGTCAGAAAACATTCTGAATCTGGCTTATTTTGTTACACAACATTTTCTGATTCTGGTCAAATGTAGGTCAAAATAAGTTCTTCCAGCTAATTACAAGATCCTATTTATCTAAATGTCCCACCTTTTGCCAAGAAATATTACCAAGCACATTTAATTGGCAGATTTTTTAACTTTTTACAAACAAAAACACTGTGTTTTCATTATTTTCCTACTTGTTTTTGGAGCTTCATTTTCTCCAGTGTAGTGCAGTCAGCTACCTCTGCCCCCCTCCTCCCCCCCCTCCCCCCCTCTGCTTCTCAATCTGCCAGCGTCGACGAAAAGGGGGAAACCATTCACCGGCAGGGATTTAGAGATTGGCACGGATCTAATGCTCGGCTCACGTGGAAGAGCTGTGAGGGCGAGTGAAGCAAAAAGGCCCAGCCTGGACTCAGTATGTCTTATTCTGCACACTCCATCTCTCACAGGGGGAAAAGGTCATCGGTCTATCAGGGTGAGTGACTTCCAGAGCAGGAAATGTATTTCATTGCTTACACGTAACATGACACGGTGCTGATGAATGAAACATATCCACTCCTCATATATTTACCTTGGAGATGTGACAAGGTAGCCTCTGGGTTTGATAGAATGCAGGTCACATGTCCACATGCTTCACCTAACCTTGGAAGTATGACAATTGTTGGAGCTATTTATTGGTAATTAATGTATTATTTGTATTTCTTCATACTATTTTCTTGCTGTTTTTGTTTAAATTAAATGTATCATTATTTATTGCAATTATTTCTGTTAAATTAAAGTAATTTCTTATGCTTTTATTTTCAAGGCCGTTTCGGGGCATCTGGTGATTATGTATTGGAGACAGGTGCTGGTGGGATTAGCGAACCAGTATAGGCATATGGATTTTGACGAGGGTGAACAAGTAAAGCCAAAGGAAAGGGAACAGCACACAGGGTGGAACCATTGGTAATTGTACTTTGTTGACTTTGGATCATCCAAATCAAATCAAAGTTTATTTATATAGCCCAATATCACAAAACATTTTTGTCTCAGTTGGCTTTACAGAAGAACAAACATAGATGACAGTGTAAAATATAGTTACAATTACAATAATTGTGAATATATTTGATGATAGAACGTGAGATACAAATAAAACTAGATCAAATAAAACTAGATAAAACACAACAAAAAGACAGTCAAATTACAACAACTGTATTTTTAAATACATGTAGGACACAGGAGGACAAACAGAGGGAAATCTGAAACCAGCTCTAAGTATAGGCTTTATTAAGTAAACACGTTGGACTCTGTCTGCCTCCCGAATGAAAACAGGAAGTTGGTCCAGAGAAAGGGAGCTCGGAAAACTAGACTCAAAATAAATGTACGAAACGTCGTTCCTGCCTGGACTTGGATCATTCCCTGCGTGAGATTCGCTAACTGGTGCCTCAGGTACAGTTTTTGAGTTGATTTTCTGTTTTAGTTTCTTACAATTTCACCGCTATAACAATGATCCATTCATTCAAATCAAACATTCCGATAAAGTGTAACAACAAGGAAGATAGGATAAATGATCTTGTAACCCTATACCCAACTACCATTTGCCGCTCCTGATTCAATACGTGAGTGTCATGCACTTGCTGGAGGTTTAGTGGTTCAGCAGCGTGAAGCAGCAGGAGGGGGTTTCCCTGCTGGGAGCTGCAGGCTGGAGAACAGATGGTTTTACATCTATTATATCGAAGCAAAAACACTCTTTGCACAAAAATCTGCCCTGAAGTTCAAAACTCTCCACGGCAGGGAGCTTTGAACTTTGGTCTGCACTCAGAAACACAAAGGCTCAGCGGACCTGAGGTAAGATAAGGAAATGGTACAATGCTAATGTGAGCTGCTGTTCTCATTAAATCCGCTGACCTGCAGATGCATTCTGCCAGAAGGGATTACTTTTAGTACATGAGTACATAATACATAACGTTCTTGCCAATTTAATGTATAATTATCTATAAAATGTATCTAAAAGTATACAGACAGCTATATATGTTTGGGGAAATAGTGAGCATACTTCAAAAACATATGCAAATACATATAACTGAACTATTTATGTGAAATGTTGTACATTTTTACTTCAAGCTAGTTGTTCAGCATGAAGGCATGCAAGACAAGCTGAAGTTCCTTTGAGAATTAAAGGTAACACACAGTGAGTTCATGGGGGTGAGGTTTTTTATTTAAAATGCAGCAGTTGGATAGTGACAAAGTTACATTATATTACATATTTCACTAGAATACTGAGGTAAATGCTGTGAAATTATTTGTGAATGCTGAAATCCCACTGGGTCCAACCTGCATTTCAGAAGTGGAAAAGTTTCCAGACATTATAAATTGGATGACCTAAGTAAACTCAAATAAAAACATATATCATCAACTCGTGTTTACTTGTGCAATCTTCCAATTAATTGCTTATGCAATGAGGAGAGAGACCATTTTTGAAAAGCACTTACTAAAGAACACACAAGCACTGCATGTGTGCTGCAGGTTTGTGGTGGAACAACACATTACTAACAAAGTAGTCTGCAACCACAAACTTAGCCTATACATTCTGCATCGTTTGCATAATATACAGAAATCGATCAGGAGTTACCAGCAAAGGTTAGCTTAGGCTAGCCCGGCTCTGTCTTTGTGACAAAATCTACCAACTAGATACTAAAAAGTTCTGAAATAAACTGTTAAATTAAATCCAATTTGTATATTCTGTAGAACACACCAACTGCCTATATGTTGGCTTTGTGCAGTAGTACATAGGGCAGAGCTCGGCTAGCTTTTTCCAAATATTCCAATCTTTATACATAACAAAGCTAATTGTCTGCCAACAGTAGCTTTGTTATTCCCATTGAGACATTTTATATGGTATGTTTGTGACATTTATATTCGATTTCTTGACGCAGGCATAAACATTTCTAGGCATTAAATGTCTGTATACATACCTTAAACATTTTTCAAATGAAAATCTGTTTTGATTGAAGAAAAACCATACATACGCTTTGTTCGATCCTCCTAACTTGCTATGTGACTCATATAATACTAGTTCTTATCGGCCTTTCTGTAGTGTATATAGTGGATTAATGGGATTACAAGTGTTGTCCCACAGCTCGACACAGTCTATCTCCTCTTCCTCTGACTTGCCATGCCCTCTATTGAATAAAAGTCCTTCGCTGTCTACACCCCTCTCCCCTTCAGCCCGAACGTGTTCAAAACTCCTCTTTCCTCCTCATGCTCTGCTTCCTCATTCTCTCCATCATCCTTCCTTTGTCTGCCCACTTTGCCCTCTATTGAATAAAAGTATTCTGTCTCCCGCTCTCAGATAGTGTCCCATCATGCACTGTGGCTGAGGAGCGCTGTTAGAATGGGGGGAATCATTAGCGCTCCTGTGAGCTGTGAAGCTGTGACATGCACATCCAATGTCCCTCGACAGCCTTTATGAGTTACATGGCTAACAAGGCATGGCAGACGCAAGCGTGAGGTTGAAAACACACATGGTTAAGGGATACACACTTACATGTGGATGATTGGTATAGGTTAACTGGGACCACCCAAAGGTGTGTACTTGCAGCAGAAAACATCAATAAAAACCACATTTAAATGGGAATTTAAAATACCAGATCAGTTATGTGAGAAATGCCTATTAGTAATTCTTACCACAGCATCTAAAATATACTTGAAACATTGATGTCATATCTTGAAAGATGGCTCTTTGAGTAGACGGTTATCAAAATACCTTAATTAGATATAACCTAATAAGGTGGTCTATTTTATCGGACCATGTTTCCAAAAGAGTATAAGACATTTTTTTATTCGGTTTGGTGTCAGTGCAATGCATGGACGATAGGGAAGTTACTATGAAAGACAGTTTCAAAGAAAGACAACATCCCATAGTTTGGGACTAATACATGATACATAATCTATTAGCACTCTTGGTTAACTAGTTTCATTACAAAGTAAGGGCCAATTTTGTGACTTCTGTTTCCACTGAAGGAACAATGAAGAAACACTTGAAAGTCAACCGGTCAGAAAAGGCTAAAAAAGCTAACAAGCAGCTAGGGCTGTACCCGAATATCCGAATATTCGTTTCGTTGGAGTACTATTCGGGTTTCAATCTGTTATGCGGATATTCGTTTTCTTTTTTTTTGGCAGCCGCATTGAATTGAGTAAGAGCTTGTGCCTCTTCGGGGGGTGCTAACACTTAACCATAAACGTTATCGTTTACTTTCTCCGTCTTTATATGTAGATATTACTTTTTCTCCGTTAATCTCCGTCACGTTATTTCCATAGCAACAATAACTTCCTGTCAACAGCGCTAACTCTCCTTCAAAATAAAAGCATGTCCATACAAAATAGGAAGCCAAGCCAAATTACACTTAAGACATATACAACTGCAACGAAAGTAACAAACACAATGCAATATCCTTTTCAATTTCAAAGAACACAAATTGGGTTGGATACATTAACAAATAACTATAAAACAACAATACTGTGGAATAACAAAATGAATGCCGTGAATAAACTGAAATACACGTGTTGAAGCGGTTTGCTGCTGATTACCAAGCGCGGGGGGCGCACGCGGGCCGAATATTCGAATATTCGCTGCTGATTACTACTGAATATCCGGAGCCCGAAAAATGGTATTCGGGACAGCCCTACAAGCAGCACAATTTAAAATATAACAAAAATAGAAAAAATGTTCCTTCAGCAGTAAAATGTATTCCAAATGGGCCAGCATGTTAATGTGTTTTCATTCAAATACCAAACGCACTGCTCTTGTCATATACACAATGCCAATGCCGATTTCCCGTTTTTGTTGTCTGAATCAAAAAACGGATAACAAGAAGACCTAATAAAAAAAACGGTCCGGTTTTTGATAACAACTTCATTCAATTTTCCGTTTTGTATTGAAGAATGAAGTCCGGTGGACCGGAAGTTAAAGAACATCTTTCAAAATAAAAGACACAAGGATATAATGGCAATGCTGTAAAAGTTAGGGGGGGGGGGTGGGAGACGCTGCGCACAGCTGATCGACAGCTGGAACACAAACCACAAAAACAATTCAGATCCAGTCGTCATGACTCCACTCCGGAAGGATTTCCCGATCATTTCTTACAGTTTCTCATCATGGGGGGGGGGTCTCCTGTCCCCGGCACTAACACACTGACACACTGCCTGAGGAAGGTTATGTGTATTTTGTCATTAACTTTTTTCGGACCACTTATTTATTTATTTTGATGACGATCCGACCTCCATGCTGCTACTCTGGTTCAAACTGCATCCACCAAACAATATGAATTGTCTCCACCTCCCCAAAAGAACCAAAATCTGACTCGGTATGACATGTCTTTTTTTAGCTGCTCTGTCGTCATTTCCTGCGATCTTCTTCATGCAGTCAGTCAGAATGAATATTAATACGGGGCGTTTCTTTGACTATTTATAGGCAAATATGGGCGTTACGTGAAGCCCGCAATAGCTGTGCCACATTTCGAGTTGATTGTGATTTATAAAGGGAAACTGGCGTAGAATGTGCGTGCGCAGTGTTTTATAAATCTGAATATTTTTGTGCGTATTTATTTGCTTTGTCCTACGTAAGCCACCTTCCCACGTGAATCCTACACGAAGCCCCAGAACACTGAGCATCGATGGACATTGTTGGGCGAAGTTATGTTATACATGCGATGCAACAACTTTTCACGTTATTTGTTAATATTGTTCCTAGTAGTAATAGTTAATAGGTAGTACTACAATATAAGTTGCATTTGACCTCATTTCAATGCAGAGTTTAAAGGATTAAATGCTGTTATGTGCTTTTCCACTCAACAAGAACAACAATTTAAGACACTTTAGGCTCAATTTGTAAGATTGCTATCTGCAGACAATATCAGATTTTGTGAAATAATATCATATTAAATCAGTGATCTAAAACCCCTTATCCGCCCTCTTACAGTTAAACAGCTTCCTGCTGAAGGTTATCAGATGAGTGCTTAACAAGCTTGGGGTCAAACTGAATCCGCTTCAATTACTGTGGGAGCCGGAGGGGAAGGGTTTGGGACTTTCTGTAAGTAGACAAAAACAGCCACTGTTCCTGCTGTGTTACACAAAATAAATATGCTACATGAAAACAAAGTGGCTTGCATAACAGCAGGCAAGACAAAAAAAGAGGAAAAAATCTTTGCGGGAAATGGTGATTTCAACATCTGCATATGTTATGGCTGTCAGCTAATCTATTCAACAAAAATGCCATTTAAGAAATATAATTGATTCATTTCTTATTCACTATTCCAGCCACAGGCCTGTGTTAAATTAATGCCACAGTCTGACTGGTGCTCACAAAGGCCCATTCATGGTCAACAGACAGGCCCAACACCCACTCTTGCATAAGAGGAGGAAGTGGAGGCCTTCCTCGCTGGGGAATGGAAAAAAGCTTTATTTATATCCACATTGGAATACCACAAAGATAAAGCGTAATCTTCATAAGTGCATTCATATCGCAAGACGTTTATGATTTAATCTGGACATACCTTGCGTGTTCCGCATGAAACCGGCCATTTATTCAAACTTTTGCCCACTGACCAATGTGTGTGTTCAATGACTAAACTGAATACTTATAATTATTTTGTTTTTTAAAATCTTTACACTGGAGCCATTTGCAAACGTAGTTGTTTATTCAGGTGCATTCAGAAATCGTTTTACATTGTGATTTTCACAACCTTTTTACCAAATGGCTCCCTAATACTAGACCAGCACTTTACCAAAGCACTAATACTACTTTTAAAGCACTTTATCCTTATTGTGCACTGGACTTTCCTCACTGTCTATCACATACATGCAAAGATGTATAATAAAGTTTTAAAAAGATATATATTAAGGTTGTATATTAGATAATGTATGTGTTTGTTGTCTGTTGCCGTGGCTGTTTTGTTTTGTTGTGAGCACACTGAGGCAAATTCTAAGTTGTATGGCAATAAATGATTGAATCTTGATCTAATATAGCATCTGTGTGGTCTGACGTTTCTATACCGAATACAAATCCTGTATTTGACCTATCAATTATATTGTTACCACTTCACCAAGATTATGAAATACATCACTTCCTGTGAACAAGAGACAAAACCCATGTCAAAGACAGGTTTTGGTCCATAGAATCTCAGTTTTTGCCTTCGCCATCTTCATCTCTTGACACAAGAGGGTGGAGCTACAACAAAACTGTAATCAAGAACTTTTGTATGCAACAACATTGTTACAATTAACTTTCACAACACTGAAAGAGTTAAAGTATTGAGATGATAAAAGACACAAACCCAAAATATAGTTTTGTAGCGACCTATCAATTCTTAGTGGTGGGGGCCCTCAAGCATTTGTTTCTTTTAACCTCCGGAGGTAAGAAATCAAGTCAGGAGAAGGGGCATTTTCTCATTGACTTCTGTACAATTTGAGGCCTTTTGGAACTGGTGGAGTTGCCCCCTACTGGATATATATGAATGCAATTCGGGGGAAAAACATTTGAGTCAAGGAGGGTGGCGAGTGCAACTCTTTTTTGTCAACTGTGATAGACAATAACCAATATGTCGGACTATCGAAAGATTTCTGAATCTCATTTAGGTATTTCTGGTTTATTTTAGTGTAGTTTATGTCTTTTTTTTTAACCATTAATTCCTCTTGAATTGTCCAGCATGATTCTGGGTCCCCACCCTTTCACTCAGGATTATGACAAAAGAGATGTTAACATCACGTGGAAATGTCTATTAGTCCCTAATGAATTGTTTCTTGACGTTCCTGTCTGTTGAACTTTGAGGTAAATGGCTATTTCACAACTACATTTTATAAGTGTAGGATGTTTGTTCTCAATTTTTCTTCTTCTTCAAAAATCTTTTGAATAAAACCAGTCCAATGGTTTGATGAAGAGGTAAATTCATAAATGTTGCAACCGTGGCAGAGGAGTGAAAATAAGCCTTTAGCAATCAGAAAGTGAGTGGTCCAATCCCCACCCAGTGAACATATCGAAGAGTCCTTGAACAATATACTTAACCTTAATTGCTCCTGTAGGCAAATGTAAAACGCTTAGGAAAAAGTCATAACGTTATAGCATTTTAATTAGTGATATCTTTCAACTCTGAATTACCATGTCCTTTGATATACATTTAATTTGCATTGCATACAATATTATAACAAATAAAAAACATTATTCGAACATTTTGTACACTGCCAGTACAAAATGTTCAACTTAAATCAATGTTGTAGCAAAATGTTCCCTTTTATAAAAACCTCATTTTCACAGTCTGTCTTTCAGCAGGATTACAGGCCCAAATTCATGGGTAATATTTTTGGAGCAGATCTGAATAAAATGGCTGCATTTTAATGTATGGAATTGGCCTGGTCCGAGGTCTGCTCTTGAGGGTTGTTCTGTGATTTGATCCCCTGCAAGTTCTTAAGTTTATATTGAAAAAGTTAAAGCTGTGGTGTAAGTGGATTACATCACTCCCTGTATTGGAACAAAACATTGATTATGTCATCCAAACCACACTGTTAGATTTGTATCCCACATGCATAAGCCCTTGCAATTTAGGGATATACTGTATGAACAGAAACTGTGCAGAGCTTTATATTTGAATGAAATTGTTCTTTAAAGAAACATTCATCCCTCATTCATCCCCTTTTTGAAGTGCTCTGTAGTAAAATACGTATGAGCTGCATGATGAGGTACCAGTGAATTTTCATTGTGTTGCAATTTTTCAAGGAGCTTTTCAGAAATGGCGTCTTTTCAGCATCATTTTACCATTTGTAACTTGTTATAACTGTGCTGCGTATTGGGCCTACTGTCTAAGTAGTTATTTTTCTTGGCTCTTGGATCTTTGCGGAAAGAGGCAGCACAGAGTTCGACACCTGGAGGAGAGGAGAGTGTTTCTGAATGTGTGACTACTGAAGGTATTTTATGTAAAGTTAACGTGTTTTATTTGAATAAGGTGTCTTGTTACTTTTCTGTGTTAAGTTAAGCTAAGCATGTGTTTTACAAGCTAGTAGTATGTTAGCTAGCTCTGTTTGTGAAATGCTGCTAAATAATGTATTGGTTTGCTTGCTGTCTGTATAATGATGTTGTACTCATCTCTGTATTATTACAGTTTTACAAAAACACAGACATGGTTAAAGACTAGCTGGGTAACAGAGGAGCATTGAGCAGCTAAAGAGACATATATTTGTATTGGGGGAGGTTGAGATCAAAACAAAGAGGCTAAATAAGATCCACAAAGGAGATTTTATTAAAGTATTTTTATTTATTTTGCCAATAAACAGTTGCACATATAACTTGTGGCCTACTTTAGCAAATATATGTAATGTAATAAACATAAAGATAGAATCCAAGATCGCTTTCCTGAACCCAATCACGTAGTTGTTTTGCCTTTACGGCCATGTTTTTTGACTGATCTTTCTAATTCCTTTAGATAAATGTGTATATCCCTCTCCACATGCTTTGCATCAAATTTGGTCTTGAGAAAGTCAAAATTGAAAACGTTTTAGTCTGCGAAGAATAGTGGGTGGGGTTTAGAGGTTTCTGTACGTTTTTTTGTAGCGCAAATTAAGCCTGAACAATTGGTCACACACCTTCTGAGCAATTGCGGGTTGGAATTGAAAAGTGATATCCCCGATTAATTAGTCTGAAAATAATTAAAGCTGGTTATTATACTTTGTACGTTCTCCTAGATACAGCTGAGTGTATTTTCTCTGATTCCTCTCCATATCTAAATAAGCACCTCAGGCAAGACAGCAGGTACGTTTTTTTGTGCTATCTGGCTAGTTTTTTTTTAATGCAACCAATAATTCCTCAGAGAGATTCGGCCCTCTTGGTCACTGCTTTTCCCCGACTGCAGCAGAACAGTATCTTTGAGAAGGAAAACATGTTCGTCCATGGGAAACTTTTCCAACACTGTGATGAATTGATGGTCCGGCCCCAATGGCATGTGTATAATGGAGGTTTTCATATTGGATAACCCCTGACTGCACAAGCTGCCCTTGAACCCGGTAATCTGGAATAAGCACACTTCTGAGGGCCGCCCCTGAGAGATGTTTAGCATCACTCCAGCAACAATTTAATATATCTGACTGTACTTCGTTGCCTAAAAGCAGCCAGGTGGTCCTGAGGGAACGTGCTTCAACAAAGCTCTGAATTAATAACCTCACCCTGTGTGTATCCATCCTTCCCTCAGCTCCCTGCTTGCATTCTGTTTCTCTGTGCCCGATTCATAGCTTTGAAAGTGCCCCTGAGGGGGGGATGAAAACAGAGGTTTTATAATCTTGCCTCTGGTGCTGCCTCTGTGGGGAACTGCCTACTTGATTATGCCGGAGATGCACCTGCTCTTAACCTAATTTCCTTTTAACATCTGTGTGAAGGTTTTAAGTTAAGTACACAATCATGTGCGATTATGGCCCTCCTTTACACCTGGGAGTTCAATGCGGAGGGAAGATCCAGTTTGTGTATGAAGGATATTGTCACCATATGTAGGCTTTTGAAGCCAGTTTTATATTCCCAAAGGAGACGGAGAGCAGAGCCAAACTTGGCGCTACCTGATGGATAAGCAGCGGCGCTCTGACAGCCTAAACAGTCCAACAGTGTTTCTCAGTCTCAGGAAACATTGTTCCAGATTGAGTTTTCTTGTATGAATACAGGAACCCCTGCCGTAAAAATGCCTTTTCATGTCAAAGTCCAGGTGCCTTGTAGGGAGTTTTACCTTTTTACATCCTGGGGAACTTTACATTACTAATGTCCAGTTTGACACTAAAGCTACTGTCTAGGGCTGCCCTCAACTAAAGATTTTAGTCAATTAAGGCGATTAGTCGACTAATCGTTGCACGTTTATGATACATTATGATTATAGTATACAGGAACATTGCAAAACTCCGTCCCACACTCTCCCTGTCAGATGCTGAACAACTGGTCCATGCCTTTTGTCTCCATGGAGGCTCGAATACTGCAATGCTCTTCTCATCGGGACTCCTAGCGGGAGCCTTCAGAAGCTCCAATATGTACAGAACAGTGCCGCTAGGATCTTGATGAGGGTGAGAAAATACAACCACATCACACCCGTTCGTCATTCCCTCCACTGGCTTCCTGTCTCATTCAGGATCGAATACAAGATCGCACTACTGACCCATCAGTGCATCCACGGGAACGCTCCTCCATACCTGAAGGATCTCAAACCTCCACACGCAACCTCCGCTCCACAACTAACCATCGGCTTCGCCCCTCCGAGGACCAAACTCCGCACAATGGGGGATCGGGCTTTCTGTGCAGCTGCTCCTCACCTATGGAATTCCCTCCCAGACCACCTGAGGACTCCACAGACCACCTGAGGACTCCACAGACCACTGACGCCTTCAAGAAAGGCTTAAAAACCTTTCTTTAAAAAAAAGCTTTTGATTAAACTTTTGTTTATTTTTATTATGCCTCCTGTAGCACCTTGGGATTGCTGTTAGCAATGAAAGGTGCTTTATAAATTGAATTTATTATTATTATTATTATTATTATTATTGTCTATATATGTTGATACAAAGCCAGGCTACTTACTGCCTGACTCACTGCAGCTGTTTTCCTCAGAGTCTGAGAAAGTAAGAAACGTTGTTGTCGGGATAATTAAGCTCTGTGTTTTGTTATGAAGCCGGCATTCAGGAAGCTGCTCGTCCTTTACTCGCTCAGAAAGATCCACACTTTGGATTTCCTGCCCGACCAAATTAACTTAATGACCAGGCTCCGCTCTGAATGAAGTCTGAGGGGGTTTCCGGCTGACGCGTCATAGCACATGCAGCACACGGATGGAGCTTTTTTTTTTTTTTTAAATGGTGATTATAAAACTATTAGGGGCAGCCCTACTACTGTCTATAGATGAGAGCTACAATCGTTAAAACATGTTTTACCATTCCTAAAAGCCGCTGTGTCGTGTTTTGAACATCAAACAAGAAAAAAGATCCAAAGTAACAATTTTCTTTACTTTTACTTAGAAAAGTGTGTGTTATTCCGCTTTAGTTTACGCAATTTACTCTGAGCCAATCAGGTGAAATATGAAAAAGCTTAACGTGTTAGCCTGCCACTCGTCCACCGGCAGGCTAAAAGGACATTTATCCCCTATTGCTGTTCATTTCACCATATTGGAGCCAATCATCCATCTCTGTTTGCTTGACTGACCATCGTCCATCGGCTCCTCGTAAATACATAAGTTAACAGTATTCTTACATTTTTGATCGAATTAGCAAAAACCTCGGAATCTGTATTTACTGCAATACTTTTGGCATCTGCTTCATTACCCCTTTGGGTCATGTGAATGCTTTGATTTGCTTGTACAGCAGAGGGATAATACAGACAAAATGCAAACATGAGATAAGTAGAGTAGAATTAAATAGAGGCAAGCACTATCTTCTATTTCAATTTTTTAAACATTTTTAAAATCTTATTTCACAACTTCATCAATATCAAAAAATATATTTGTGGAATGAGATAGATACATTAATATTCACATGTAAGGAGAACTCATAAAGGAACACTATTAAATAGTATTCGGCCTGTTAGGGGATCTAAGTACATGGAAATACATGAAATATCTAACATTGCTGCCTTCATCTATCTTTTAAAGTGCCGGCTTTTTGTCATTCAGACACAGACGTTTAGGTTATCGTTCCTTTCAGATTTATTCATACTTGACGGCACATTTATGGGAGAGGCATCTTTCAGCCAGATTTCCATCTTGACTTTAAGTGACAGTGCTTATTCAGACATGAGACCAACATTTAGTTTAACAGCCACCAGAGTAATGTAAAAGGGTGCATGTCTGAAAGAGGCTGTATAAGCTGAGAGTCTGCTGGTTCAGATGTCACTCACAATCGTCCTTCAACCTTTTACAGGATTTATTTATTTATTGTTTATTTACCTTACAGTAGTACTACATTACAATACATTACAGTTCATTACCATTCAATTATCTAAAGCGACATAAATGCATTTAACCTTGAAGCTACAAACTTTAAAAAACAAGAATCCTGCAGGTACATTAGCTTATAATAAGCCAAACAATTTTAAGTGCTACTTCATTGAATTCAAATAGGTCAACCTTTTCTAATTGCTCCATACAAAAGTAGGTTTCAAACCGGGGAAAAGACAGAATCAGTTGAGTATCATAGCTCTAGTAAGAGAAGCCATAAGAGAAAGACAGAGCCAAGAGAATTTGTTGTACACAGAAAAGAAGAATGGACCCAGGACAGACCACTGAGGGAACCCAATAGTGAGTTGAAAAGAGTAAGAGATGCAACATCTCCAAGTTACCCTATACAGCTCTGAAAAATATTAAGAGACCACTGCAAAATTATCAGTTTCTCTTGATTTACTATTTATAGGTATGTGTTTTATTTTATTCTATAAACTACTGACAACATTTATCTTGGGTGCCACAACCATGAGCTGTTTTCCTGCTGTTGAGTTTGAGATAGTTGGACAACATTGAATGGCAGCAGTCCCTCTATGTGTTTAAAAGTGCTTACCTCTAAAAGCTCAGCCGTGAGCCTGAAACACCAGAGCCCCACCAGGATCTCTCCCGATCCTCCATATTATCCCTCCAGTACAGAACGTAACCCTCTTCCTCCCGCAGCAGAAAACAAGACAAACTGTCTGTGACCAACAACAGGATGTACTGTATTTAGCTCACAGGGGGGGGGGGGGGGATAGTTGTCTTAATGCCATTTTCAAACCGCCAGTGAGCAATTTCCAGCACCTAATGTGGCTTTAACAATCTTAGCCCTGAATTATCAGCCCTTTCCTCCAGTGATGTTCCAGAGCCAGCTTCTCTGAGTCACATTGTGAGCATCTTCCCAGAGGTTCAATGGTGTTATAATTGAGCCTCTCCTGTTTCCTTCATAATGGAAGGCACCCAGTTGATAAACCCTCCGCCACACCTGCTGTTAACTGTTTAACAATTATGTCTGTGTGTCACTTACTGGCTCAGCTGATTGCCAAGGGGAGTCTACAGGCGCCCTGTCGAGTGACACCCATTAACTGAAACCGTCTGACTGATCCCTGGCTTTGTAATATTTAACCTTGCAATCCTGAAGGAGATAGTGACAAAGCGGTGACTTATTAATCTCTCTGGCCAAATATTCCATGTCTGAGTTTACACCTGAACAGACAAGAGAGGAAGCGGTGTGTCCCAAAGGGAAGCCTCTACAACAAATAAATAAATAGAAAATCTGGCCCTCAGCAGTGTTTCTGTACAACCATATGTGCTCTAGCAGCCTGTGGGGAGCGACACGGGGGCTCTGAAGCCTTAAATAGGGTAGTCCCCGTAGGATAACAGAAGCCACTGGAGTCAGGATAACAGAAAAATTGGATAACAGAAACAATTCTTATATTTTTGCGCTAAATGATATTGCACAAGGTGTGGTGTTTACGCGCTTTTCTTTTCTGGCCCCATCACAGAGAGGGACTCCTGTGTTACTTTGATAACACAACCTCACATCCAGGCTCCAATAACAGTAACACTGCATTGTTGTACTGCTTGTGCAGATGCCACATGAGAGACAGCCTCTCTCAAAAGTTGTTGTCAACTTTTGTTATACGTAATATTATATCGATACACTTTTCTTCTATTTTTTTTTTTAATGTTAAGTCCTATTTTAAATGTTGTATCTTTTAAATAAGTCAAGTCATTATTTAAAAATCGAGCCTTTTCTGAAAAATGTGTTGACTTTTCTAAGAGAAGAATTGATGTATTATGTATTATTACTAGGGCTGTCAGTCGATTAAAATATTTAATCGCGATTAATCGCACATTTTTTATCTGTTCTAAATGTACCTTAGAGGGATATTTTTCAAGTTTGTAATACTCTTATCAACATATGAGTGGAAAAATATGCTTTATATGTTTGTTTATTATCATTTGAACAATGACAAATATTCTCATGAATATTAAACACAACAACCTATGAACATTACAAATATTCGCCTCAATTCAACCTGGAACTCTCATACAATAATACAATACAACGTGTGTGTGTGTGTGTGTGTGTGTGTGTGTGTGTGTGTGTGTGT
>CALSBW010029805.1:640588-689917 GCA_943590975.1 Lindbergichthys nudifrons | reverse complement strand
CACACACACACACACACACACACACACACACACACACACACAACAGCGTTGCAGTCGGGAAGAAAAGCAATGTGGAGCGGCACCTCACCACTTCATAAGGAGTTTAACCGTGACACTTTTCGAAATCCCGTTTGTGTCCCCCAACTTTACAAATAGGCCTATGTATATTGTTTAACGCAAGCCGTCATCGCCACGGAGGAGCACACAACCTCTGTGAGCGAGCAAGACAGAGAGAGAGCGAGAGAGCTAGAGAGAGCACACCTTTATCTATTTAATATAGCCTAGTTGTAAAAAATAAAGTAAGAAATCATTCCAATGTGTATAGGACAGTAAAATAAAAAAAATAAAAACTGTTTAAAAGGGGAGTGATTAGTAAAATATGCATAAATAAAAAGAAAGAATGCTAACTATGTAACATAAGATAAGAATAAACAAGTTTAAATGATTTGTTATTGGTTGTGATCATATTCTAAAGATGTTTGGATTATTGAAAAGTATACAGCTCCCTTTCATCTGAGTGTTGAGAGCTGTATCCATCAATTCATTTTGTGCTCAAAGTGCTCCAGATTGATGCATTTCACTTCAACATTTAAAAATAAATCTTCCCGGGGGTGCATGCCCCCGGACCCCCCTAGAGGATGTGAGTTCCACCCCCAAATAAAGCAGGTTAAAATAATTAAATTGAATACATTTTATTTTAGTAAACACTGAAAACGGGTCCCACAGACCCAAACAGCACTGGGGAATGACAGAAAAAGTTTGAGAACCACTGAGCTACTCCAACCCTGCGTGATGCACCGAGGATGGGCTCCAACAATGCCACACGCAGATCCATCCAACTGCGGGACACCTTCTGCAGCTATTTCAATGAGGAGGGTGCAGTGCCATGGCAGCAGAATGTGGTGTAGGGTCAACATGGCTCTTTTAAGAGCCTCCAAACCAAAAGCTCTTTTAAGAGCTACCCATATTTTGTTTAAAAAGCAAATATTCCAAATGAGCCATTTTAAAATCAAACATTCCTAATAAACATGTTTCCTGAATTGATATTATGATATGACTAACAACCTTTTTCCTTCAGCCCTGTTTTTACTGATAAACCGCTCATAAATTCAATAGGTTTTCACATGAACAATTATACAGAAGACAGCACATTATATATCGACATACATGAAGCTTCTGTATCTTCCGTATGTTGCAACTGACAAACAACATGAAAGTGAAGACACAGTATAGCCATAACATACTTTAAATAACTTTTATTTATAATAATGTATATGTAATATTGTGAGTGAAGTGTGTGCAGTGATGAGTGCAGTGATGAGTGTAAAACATGTAGTGTGGATCGGTATGGGTGTAAATAACAAAATCAGTTTTCTTCCTCCTGCTCTGCTTCAAAAAATGGTTTGTGAATGGCAAATCTCAGTCTTGCCCTCTTTGATATTGACAGCCTTCGCAATTAAGGCAAGAGGCTCCGGAGAAATAACTCGTCCTCGTCCTCCACCACCACTGGACGAGGTGGTGGCATGGACAGAACAGGAGCGATGGCTGACAGCAACTCTTTCTCAAAGGAGGACATCTCCCTTCCCCTTCTCCTTTTTCCCCGGCCCTCAACATTATCCTCCTCCTGTCCTGTCGGCTTGCTGGCTGCTGGCTGGCTGAGTTTCACCAACCTGGCTTTCATTTAGCTGGCTTTGGCTATCATCCTCTGGCACCTGGCTGGGGTCAGGAGTAGTACAGGGGGGTGGAGGCAGGGTTTGCTGGGGGACATTGCTGGACGTCTCACGGTCAGTGATAAATGGGGTTAAAAAACCCATCACTGCCGTGAAACGGGGGGTTACGTATTGTATCCCTAGTTATATAAGCACAGGCGGAGCCCTCTACTGGACTCTATGGGTACTACCTTATCCTGCGTGCATTCTCCCACTGAGACTTCTATAGACGTAGCCGGCCTAGGGCGGGCCTACCTGAATGTGCGCGCATCACACCGTATAAAAGGAGGCCTCGTCTCCTGACTATCATCCTATACCTCTCTTCAGCGAGCGGAATAGGACAGACAGTGCCCTGAGTAGAGGGCTCCGCCTGTGCTTATATAACTAGGGTTACAATACGTAACCCCCCGTTATATCTCTCACAGGCTCCGCCTTCTACTGGACTCTGGGTACAGTGGGTGGAGCCCTGATGTATACGCGCACTGTCGTCCAACACCATTCCACCCTACTGCCCCTGACCGGCTTTTCTGGTCAGCAGCTGCTGCCCCACATTCTCCTTTAACCCGGTTGTGATCGAGGAGAAATCTGGGCTGCGGCTGACAGAGCACACCCTGCTGCACCTACCTCGCAGAAAGTGTGCTCAAAAAACAGTGCCGGGGTTCATTGTTTATTAATGTGTTTCAGCGGCATTTACCGACCGCTGCAGTGCTGGCTGCTCTTCCACGGGAGTTTATTCTCCCGTTAGCTCCGGGTTAGCTCACACGGCTCTAAAGTATTCACTGTCTGACTGTCACACAAGCAGCTGATATCATATATTCCCCTTAAGTGAATGTGTGTCAGTCTGAATTGACGCTGTTTGGCATCACAACGCTGTTATGAAAGTTTCTCTGGTATAACATGGGTGATGTTAGCATAGCAACCGAAGCTAAACTGACTACTTGCTAAGCCGTGTTCTACAGGCACATTTTACCGGCGTATTTTTCATTATAATTCTACTTGTGATAGTTGGACATGACAACCTGTGCAGCCCATGTATTGATTCCATCCGATAGCTGCTATAATACAAAACAAAACGTCTGCCTGCTCTCCACAATGATCAATAACAGCGAACGGATGGTCAAAGTAAGGTACAAATAAACAGAATCACACGAAGCCTGGTTAGTGTGCCTGACTTTATAAAGTGTGTTTTTTTTTATAAGTGTGTGGTTGCCTTCTAGTCACTTTGCTCAGCGCTACTGCTTGTAGGCAGGCATGACAAGACTCTTCAGTCGACCCATGTTCAGGCGAGGTGGGTTTAGTTTCCTGCACGCCTCGACGTAAGAGAGACGTAAGCGTAAGCCTCTAGCTCCGAAGCTCTTGCCTCTAGACCGACAATTTTGAAGTGAACCGCATTCCGGAGCTATGAGGCGGCGCTGCTGCGGTGTGAACAGGAAAAACCGGTACTTTTCAGCTGCAGCTCCGAGCCGGAGCTGAAAAAGCGCCGGTGTGAAAGGGGCACAAGTGTCAGAAAACACAACCCTCTCTATTTTCCTCCATACCCAAAAAAAAAAAAAAAGGGGCTGCAACGGATCTGATAAAAACTGATCCAGATTTGAACACTGTCCTGACGTCAGGACAGTGGCGCTACGGCTATTGGGCCAACTCCACCAATCAGGAGGAGACAGCCACGGCCATTGCCGTTCGTGGAGATGCTGTAGTACATATGTCAGGCCTGTAGATGGTGCTGTTCTCACAGAATCAGCCCTTGCAAAAACAGAGCTACATTTTTTCAAATTGAGCGAAATGAGGCATGGCTAAAATGCATGATCTGTTTGGTATTTTGAAAAAGAAAAAGTATAAATATGCCTTATATAGGTATGGTCCTACACTATATTATTAAAATATAGCATGATAGGTCCACTTTAAATTAAATACAGTGTATTTAATTCAAATTACGCCATATCAACATTGATTTTAATTTCTAACAACCTCTTTCTCCCTAGCTTTCTCCTTCCGGAACCTGTCCCTCAGAGACTTCCACCTTGTCCTGCACAATTCCTCTAATGAAATGAAATAATAAAGTTAATTTCTTGAATTACTTGAAGAATTGACTGAATTATTCCTCCATTAATGAAAACCAAATCCCTTTATCACTGTAATTTGTATAAAAGGTTTTACATTCACACTTTATATGATGAACATTTATGACATTAATGTCTATGGTGCTATTTTATGCAACATTGCATGCTGGCTAAATATACTGTCTATGCCTGCAAGCTGTCCATTCAATGTTAAAATTAAGTACACTGGATATAAACCCCCCAAACAGGCGAAAACCTACCAGTTTCACCCACTGTCTCTGCCACCTCCCTCCATGCCTGGCTCCTCCGGTTTGTATCCCGGAAGGTGAACAGGGACTGATCATTAAGCACCGGGTGATTCTCTACCGCTATAATTATTTTGTCATCCATTTTTTTGAATATGAGGAAATGACCTGCGGTATGGCTCTCCCAGCTGGGAGATTTGCATAAACGGGATTTGATTGGCTGACGCTTCCGCCGAAGCTTCAAAAGTTGAACATTGCTCAACTTTTGAAGCGAGCAAAGCGAAGCAACGCTCCCACAATGCAGTTTGGCAAAGCCTGACGTCACCCAATTCAAAGTGAATTGGCAGAAGCGTTAAAGCTTCAACGCACGTGGACGCTGCGTAACACAAAAAAGTTTTTGTTAAAAAAGCCAACCGTTCACGATTAATAAACATTAATTCCTTCTGAAAGCTGCTGAGATGAAAGCTCATTGTACTAGCATGTCAGTCTGGCTTTGATGCATTAAAGCTTAATCATTTCAAATGAGTTAGCTTGGTTGGAGAATTAAAGCCCAGGCCAAAAACTTTCCAAATACATTTAAGCAGAATATGTTAAAGGTAGGGTAGGTAAGTTTGAGAAACCGGCTCGAGATCGCTAGAATTTGAAAATACACAACCGGAGAAAATCTGCCACTTCCTTATAGAGCCCCTCCTCCAACACACACGAACGTGCACATGACCAATGAGGGCACGAGATAAGTTTGTGCACAGATGGAAGGCTGACAGGCAGGTAGGCCATCCAGTTATTTTAGCCGGGCCGGCTAAAATGATTGGTCGTACTTTTTACAGTATTACGGCTTCCACAGATGAGTTATCAGTCCTGCAGCCTAGCCCCGCCTGCAAGTGCAATAGTTGCTCTGGCCCTGTTGGAGTTTTTTCATATGGCTTTGGTAACAGATGGAAAGCAACTTCCAGGGGTGTAGGTCTCTTGGCAGGAACAAGAGTCGCTGCAGGAAAACGCCTCTTCCCTCTTCCCTTAGTGAACATACCTGGAAAGGATCTGTGGAAAATAATAAATAAATAAAGAAGTATGTGTAGAGAACATAACATATCACAATATTTTGTACCTAATACCTTCATAAAGATATTGCGACGAGATTGTCGTGTGGTGCTTTCACAAAATATTTACACAATGAGATGTTTGATGAATAATCATCAGTAATGTGGATATAATGACTATGAGGGTAAAGGAAAATAATAGAACAGCTAGAACAGTCTGGTGAGTTCAAAAATTACATAATTTAACTGTAATGCAACCTTTAAAACCTGGAAAAGACACGCATTATTACGATATCTAGACTAAAATCAAGATGTCGATAAATCAATATATTGCCCAGCCTTAGTTAAAATGTAATATACATAAATATATATAATTACTAATACTATCAGTTTTTATCTGATCAACTTACTGTACAGAATCTAATTATGAACCTTGTCATTTCCATTTGAAGAGAAGGTCTTGGTGGCTGATGGCCTCTCATTCTGGCCTCCTTGCGTCCTTGCCTCTCATTCTGGCCTCCTGGCCTCTGTTCCCTGAAGGATTGTTTCCAAAAATAATCAGCCTGTAATTGTTAAGTTAACAAAATAATCTATGTGCACATAATTATAAGTGTAGTTTTAACACTTAACCTTATTTCCTGACTGGGCAAGGGACACTGCCACTAGCTGCACCCCCTCGTCTTTCAGAGGGGCTTAATAAGGACATCAAGTGCCTGACTGATCGTAGAATCTCAGCATTACTATCCTGTTAACACAAATATGGCACAGAAAAACATCACACCCTGAATTGAAATATTACTGAACTATTATTAATTAACTGAATTACTTTACTGAACTAACATTAACATGTTTAAATGCAGGGCTTTTTTAAGAGAGATTTTGTACAGTGTAGCACTAGTACTTTTACTGAAGTAAATTATCTGAAAACTTCATTCACCACGATTACTTCGAACAACTTATGGATGTTCTTACACCCCCATTAACTAAGTCAATTTGACTTATCTAACCGAAGTGAGACGTGAAGTATCATAACGCTACTTTGAACCCCCCCCCCCCCCCACACACACACACACACACACACGGTAACGTCGTGATTCACTAATGATAACTACGGAGCTTACAGACAGAAATGCACAAGGCTACATCACTCATTTAGCTAGCTAATGTTCTCCGTCATCTTTCTCCCGGGTTGTTGTGATCATGGATGTATAATAAGAACTGGATACAGCGTGGGAGGCGGGGCCTCATTCATTCCTATGAGAGTTGCTCATTCGCGCATGATGATAAAATGGCCCAACTTTTGAGAGAGCGAAACGTCACAGATTACCCGGCATGCCTGAGAAGTACCCGTATGTGCGCTCATAGCGCATGCGCAACTTTAACTATGCCCCCCAAAATGCTCGTTCACATCAAGCACGTCAATTTGCGTACACGTAACAGCACCGCACGTTCATGACAGCATGGTAATGGTTTGTTATGATAGATTTGATATTAACGAGGCGGCAGTTAGCAGCTAGCGGTTAGCTAGTAATTATGCTAATTTACACATAAATCGTTTTGTACTTTTATATTACGCTGTAACAGGATCTAGTGATATCCAAGCAACAGAGCTTCATTTAGCATGAAAGAATTATTGCACTGTATATATACAGTGCAATAAGCTTCTTAGTGCAATAAGAAGCTACAGGGACGTTAAACTACGTCGGTAATATTAACTTTATTTAATACAACATTTACGGTACAAGATTTAATCATACAGCCCATGTAGTATAATATTTTACAAATGATGAATTACAGCAAACATGTGCAATATATCCATTATTACAGCTCCGTGGGCTGGCAGTAAGATGAGATGCGCGTTCATAATGCAGAGGGAAATAACTCGCAGAATAACGTTATTAGCACATTTGTACAACTTGAGGAACGAATGTTTTTAATAAGGTCTATACAAGTGTTCATACTGGGTAGTTTATTTAGTTTAAAAAAAATTATCCAACGAGTTACAGACCACTCTTTCCCCATGTAAGTCAATGGGAAAAAGTGTTTCCGGGCCTGGCAACCAAACGGAAGTGTAGTACCGCCGTTTGGCCAGCACGAATATTTTCATCAAAGTCCGGCGCACTTCCTGGGGGCTTGGTTGTGATCACATGACTGACAAAGCCGTGCTCTGATAGGCCAGAAGTCGGTTCGATTGCATTCAGGCTTGATTGCTTATCCTTTCTGGGTAGCCCAGATGATGCTGCATCGAATGCAATGTCGATGTTTAATCACCGAAATTGTCCATTCGAATTTTTTTTACTTGAATTTTTGGGATCTGAATTTGACCATTCAAATTTGTTTTACTTGAATTGTTAAATTTGTATTGCACATAGGTAAATTCGGAACAAAAAAAAATTCAGATACATGATTTTCAAAGTAATTATTTTCAATGCTATAAATTCGGTGTCTGATAAAATTCAAATACTTCTGTCTCTTGTTCGCTTCCATAGTTCTGCTCTTATTTTATCCATACCATGTGTTTATTATTACATAAATAAAACTGCTATCTTGCTTTTGGTGTTAACATTTTTATTTGTGGTTGGATTTGTATGGTTGAGGCTTGATGTAGAGAGCCGCATGAAAAGCAGAAAACGGAAACTGGAATGAGTCAGCAGACATTATTGTGCCGCAGTAAACTGCAATCAGAGCAAAGTCAAGTTGAGCTGCGGCAGGAAGACTTCCAAAAACAAACTAGCCAGCTCATGGGCCAACATCTATTTAAATCTTGGCTAAATAAAGGAAATGCAGCTCCTCACTGAGGCTGCCACAAGTTCCTTCATTAACACACAAACACACACAGCTTTGAATCATTTCGCAGGCAGCTCAGTGAAGAGGAAATCCTTTTAGCTGATTGAGAGCCGACCTTAGAGATGGGTCTGAAAACTAAATGATTTGACATCAAATTCAAAACATTTTAAAACATGGTTTGATATTATAAATAAAAATGTCCCCTAATTATGTTTGTGAATAAACTGGTTGGTGTACCAGTCCTCAGATGGAACTTTGATTATAGGCTTTCTGACAGTAATAGAGTCATTGGTTAAGTGACAACAAGAAAAATAATGGAAAATACACAATTTAAATCTCAAGCCCAAACAATGGTGACTCAGTTGTTAACCTTTTGAGCCTGCCATATATTTAAATATGCCATAATGTTTCTGCCAATTTGAAGTGATTATTTAATGGTACTATCAATTGTTAGGTTTCCCAAATTAGCACCTCTGGTTTCTGCTGTAAAATAATTTGAATAATTGTACAAAAGCACAATTCACCTTTACAAATGTATCATATCTATTGAAATAAAACAAGACAAAGGTAACATTGACATTTGTTGAAACAAAAAACACAAACCATGGCTTATAAATGAAAGGAAACAGTTTTTTACTTTCTTTTTTGGTCCCTTCCTCTACTATGATAGATACAACAAGGAGAGTCTTTCATGACTGACAGACAACAATCCTGCAGTGAGTGTGTGAGCATTGGGGTCTTAACCCTCCCGTTGTCCTCCAATTCCCTACACGCCCCGTGTCCTCCCCCCACAGGGTCAAACTGTGAAACGACCGCACCGCGCTCACGGATCGCTGCGCAAGGAGCAACCCGTGGCGCGCGTGGGGCAGTAGGCGAGCGCGCAGCCCCGCTCGTCTCGAACGGGTGTGTTTTTCCCCCCCCCTTTTCCCCCCATTCCCCCCCCCCCCCCGGTCCCCCCCCCCCCCCCCACAGGGTCAAACTGTCAAACGACGGATCGCAGAGGTAGAGGTACGGGTGCCGCTCCGACCACATGTCCCAGACCCGGCGCACGGCCGCGAGTTTGTCCGAGGCGCGCCTCTCGGCTCTGGTGGCGCGGTCGTCGAACCTCAGCATCCGGGAGAACACGTGAAAGAGTTTGAGGGGCATGGTGGCGCGGAAAATGGCCCTGCCGCTCTCCGCGTCCCACAGGCTGGCCGCGGCCTCGCACCGGGACTTGTACACTAAGATCAACAGCCCCGTGTAAGCGCGCAGGTCCGTCTCGTCCATCCCGTCCCACGCGTCTCCGTATCTCCGCGCGCCCTCATCATGGTTCATCATGTCGAGGATGACTCGCTCGATGGCCGGGGTGACAAACAGGCGGAACGCGGACTCGATGTCTCGCGCGTGGGACGCGGCGTGCGCGGTGGGGCCCCCGGAGGAGACCCGCTCGGCCGCAGCCTCATCCTCGCGGGTCCCGTAGGGCCAAGTCATCTGTCCGTTCTTTGAGAGAAAAGTGTCTCTCGCTGGCGGTGGCTGCTGCGGTCGCTGCTGCGGTCGCTGCTGTGGTCGCGGTGTCTCGGTCCCGTGCTCGCTGTTCGTCCCGTACTTGTTCTCGAGCTCGTTGTTGGTGGTGTCGTCGTTGTTCTTCTTGGCCTCCTCCTTCTCGTTCTTCTCCTCCTTCTCCTTCTACTTCTTCTTCTTCTTCATCGTCCTCATCGTCCTCCCCTCGATCGCAGTCTTTGTCTTTGTATCCATCCTCTTTGTCTTCTTCTTCATCGTCATATTCTTCATCATCGTCCTCTTCTTCATCACCGTGATCCTCTTGTTCTTCTTCTCCTCCTCCTCCTCCCCTATCCTCACCCTCTGGACCAGGTGCATCGGACCCTGTCTCGCGAGCCCGCGCGTGTTCCCCCTGGTGCCCTTCTTCTTCTACTTCTTCTTCTTCTTCTTCTTCTGCCCCCGCTCGGTGGCTAACGCCTGGTCCGTCTCCCGAACTCTGCGCCTCTGGCTCCGGGTCGCGGCCCCGCGTCTCTCGGTGCCCGCGCCGCTCTTTCTGTTCTCCCTGTTCTCCTCCCGACACCTCGTCCTCGTACTCCTCCTCCTCGTGATCTTTGTCCTCGTACACCCGGACCTCGTCCCCGTACTCGAGCGCGTCCTCCTCTCCCCGAACCCCGTGCCCGTGGGGATCGTCTTCTTTTTCTCCTTCTTGTCCATCTTCTTCTTTGTCTTCTTCTTCTTCTTCTTCATCCTCCTGCGGCGCGTTCGCGTAAAGCTTTCCTAGGACCGCTCGAGCGGTGAGGAAACGCGCGGCCATTGCTCCCCGAGGCTAACGCGATGCGTCTGCGCGCGCTACGCGATGTTAGTACCGCGTGTACATCCTTTTCGACTGAGCGGGTGGGTCTCTCGGACCCCGATGGGCTGCGGAGGGACGGGGTGGTGAAGGACGGAGGAGGATGAGGAGGAGGGTCGGTCGGACCCGAGGGGCGGGGGAGAGCTAGGCTAGACGGGACGGAGTGGTGAAGGATGGAGGATGAGGAGGGTCACTCGGATAATAACCTATTAATGTGTCATACCCACTTAACGGGAAGAAACTCAGCTAACTGACGATAAGAGCCATTTTTACCGAAACAAAACACATGTCTCACAAGAAGCGTCTAAATGAGCCCTGAGCACAGAACTCACGGTAGAAATACTTTATTAAACAATGTCGGACACCGTCATTTTCTCTGTTCCCCTCCCAAATCTGATAAATGACGACATGTATAGCCGCATGTCATCATGTCAGCGCTGGTTGTCTTGGTGGTGCCCAGCAAACGATGTGGGCTTCCTAAATAATTGGACAGCCTTCTGGGGAAAACCTAGTCTGATTAAGAGAGACGGCATTCATCCTACTCTGGAAGGTGCAGATCTCATTTCGGCAAACATTTCAGAGTTTTGTTGATCTAATCCATGACAAACTGGAGTTGAGACCAGGAGGCGGAGTTGCAGTCTTACACGCTTCTCTGCACTCTCTCAGCAGAAACCTATCTGTTAGTGCTATAGCCAAATTTAAGGAAGAGATTCCATCAATACTTAACTCGATAGCATGTCTGCATGTAAGGGAGGAAACTTATACAAAATGTACACCACCCCAAATTGATCATGTTGTTGATAGTGCTATAGATGCGCTGCGAATAAAATTAGACTCTGTTGCTCCTTTGAAAAAGAAGAAAATAAAAGCTCGATGGCATAATGCAGAAACACGCAAAATAAAGCAAAAGTCGAGACAACTTGGAAGGATATGGCGTTCCACTAAACTTGAAGAATCTCGTTTAATTTGGCATATTACTCTCAATGAATATAAGAAAGCACTGCGTAAAGCGAGAGCAGCTTACTATTCTTCATTAACCTGTTAAACCTGAGAGTACCCTAATCCGGGTCCGGTGGGTAGTTTTTTCACGAAACTGTGTCTCAGGGCTTCTTAATATTTAAAAACCTATTAATGTGTCATACCAGATTAACGGGAAGAAACTCAGCTAACTGACAATACTAACCATTTTGACCAAAACAAAACAAAAGTCTCATAAGATATTATCAAAAAATATTGATAATCCATAATTCAATTTTTATGTAAAAAACTGAGATTTTATATTAGCTGCTTATGGTTGCCACCAGAGTGTATCGCAGCTTCCGGTTCCGGGGCATTCTGGCACTCATTCACCAATGGTTAATGTTTAGATGGATTTTAGAAACTTCCCTCTCGATTCTAAAGGTTCAAAAGAGGTGTCAATCATCAACATCGACCGAGGGGGGCCAGAGATATGGAAAATGCACCCAAATGACCCCAGAAGTGTTTTTTCTAAATCTCTCTATAAAGGTCACATGTCACTTGTTTTGCATCAATCTTGATACAGGGTACTTATTATATGTTATAGTTTGGATTCCTAAAGCTTTTAGTCTACTATTCCATCATTCAAGGGTGGTTTTCACTATAAGTAATGTAAGTTTTTTTTTTTTTGAACCTGTGCTGAACCTGTGCTCCCCCTGTGCACTACTATGTTCAATCTGAATTTAATTTTAAAATAAAAAAAATTGATATTGATTCTGACTTTCCTACATCCAACTCACAGGTTTATCATTGCTTTGAGAAAAAAGATTATTAATTTACCCCTTTTAGAAGTGAAGTTATAGTCATTTGTTCTGGGAATGTCATTTTTGAGCCTGAGACCTGAAAAACAGGCTCAGGGGTTAACAGGTTAACCATTTCATAGTTTATTAACCAGTTAAACCCCACAGCCCCGCGGGCGGGGGAAAAACGCAACATCTTGCAAGAAATGGCGTCTGAGGGCTTCTTAACATTTAACCAGTTAAGCCCCGAGCCTGTTTTTCAGGCCTCAGGCTCGAAAATGACATTCCCAGAACAATTGACTATAACTTCACTTCTAAAAAGGGTAAATGAATAATATTTTTTCTCAAAGCAATGATACACCTGTGAGTTGGCTGTAGAAGTGTCAGAATCAATATAGATTTTTTTTATTTTAAAGTAAATTCAGATTGAACACAGTAAAAAAATTTAAATTATAGTGTCCGTCCAAAAAAACAACATTACTTATAGTGAAAACCATGGGATGGTAGACTAAAAGCTTTAGGAATCCAAACTATAACAAGTATTCAAGATTGATGCAAAACAAGAGAAAATTGACCTTTTTAGAGAGATTTAGCAAACTTCTGGGGTCATTTGGGTGGATTTGACCTATCTCTGGCCCCCCTTGGTTGATTTTGATGATTGACATCTCTTTTTAACCGTTAGAGCCAATGGAATCGAGGGGAAGTTCCATATACACACACACGTTACACTCAAAAAAATAACTCAATGGATTAACTCAATTTGATTGTTGGCAGGTTTTCCGTCCAATAAATATATGTGGCACAAACTCAAACTAATGGCATCCATGCAGTATAATGTAAATGAGTTAGTCCAACTCAAATTTTTCAAATAAGGTTTAAGTAAAATGATAACATTACCTTTATGAATTTAAATAATGCTAGTCCACCTAAATTCTATTTAATTAATTGAAAATGAAATAATGAGGTTAAATATAATTTAATACTTTTACACATTCTACACATGATAGAATACATGGTTTAGTTTGTTTTATTTTGAAATTCACATTATTCAAAACAATCCTCCATTCCATTCAATACAGTGTTTTAAAAATGAATGAATTCACACTAAAAGATGAAAAACATTTCTGAAAGATAATACAATTTGTAAAATGGAAGAGAAATGGAACTCCAAGAATTAACTTATCAAATCTCCCTTTGCCAAATACAATGAATACAATATAACAGGGTATGAGTATGCACTACTCTTCTAACAGGGACATAACACATAAAGAGTGCACTGCAAACACCAAGATATGGAAATAGTGTTACAATGTGTTGAAACAAACAAATACAGAAAAGCACAGAACAAATGATTGATATAACTGCTTAATGTGCTCTGATTAGGAAACTCAAGAATAAAATGACAACAATGAACTCATGAGTCACTTATTTTTCACATTTCAATTGAACAACTTGATCTTCAGACTTTCTATTTTACCATTCAGCTTGTGCCCATGCTGATTCATCACTACCTTCTGCATAAACTCGAAGGTGTGTTTGAGGTTGTCTGGAAAGCTCAAATCCAGGGCATAAATAAGTCCCAATAGCATGACAAACCCCACAATCACGCTGCCCAAGTTGTCCATGACTATATTGCCTTCGATGACAATTCCCACATCCTCTGGCTGCCAATCCACATCTCTTTGAAGTGTGTATATGCCCATGACTGTGTTTGCCATGTCCCTCTTGGCATCTTCAGAGGCAGAGGCCTGAACAAAGACACAAACATACAACACATGTGTTAACTAAAACCTGAACACCATTCACCATAAAACGTTTTCATTGCAACTGCATTTTATAGAAGCAGATTTACTTATGTGGCTCTCCTAATTGATCAAAACAGTGTTAGACTAACCCTCTGGTATCACTGAAATGTAATACCCTATTTGGCCACTCAGGATAAAAATGTCCACTTTCAAAAACTTGAATGATAAAATGACATGATAAAAATATTATATTTAAGTATTTTAAAAATGTCCAGAGTGATACCAGAGAAGGTTAGGACCTCCAACACAGAACTAAATTAAGCTTGTAAGAAAATGTTTACATAAATAAGTTATAAAGATATATTCCTTGATTATTTAATAATTTATTTCCTTGATTTATGTGATTGTGTAATTATTCCTTTAACAATTTATTAATTGCTGCATTCACATACCTTTTTAAACATGAATCTATCGATTAATATATTTCTGTATTTCAGTATTTATTTATTATTTTATTTATGTATTTAATTATGTATTAGTTCTTACATATGTATTCATGTTCATATTTATTTATTCATTTATAGATGCATTTATATATAAATGTAAATATTTATTTCAGCATTCATTTATTATTGTCATGTTTTAATTCACATTTGCTTTTACACAGTTAGTGAAGTAACACTTTTTTTTTGTGAGTCACGACCTGGCTGTTTCATTCTAACATAACGCTCCAAATGCTACTGTTTCCACTCGGACTTCAATACAGTTACACCATTGTTTGGTTTCCATGGTAGCGCGTCTCTTTAGTAGCGCACACTTTCCTGTAAATTACAGGTCCAGCCAGGCAAAACAGTGCACTTCTCTTTCCCGCACTACTGTGACAGACCATTGGGCTGGGTCAGCCACTAACATATTCATATTTTTCCTCTAAAAAAGAGAAATATGAACGTTAGTTTTTAACTGAAATGATCAAATAAAGTCAAAATGTCACAGTGTTTACAAACATTGACCATACCGTTCACCAGCCCCCACGCCTACTGTAGGCCTATGTTGAGTATACTCTTTGTTTAAAACGAATTGGCCATCGGAATGTGTGTGTCCCAACCCCCCCCTGTGATATCTCTTCTCCAGCAGTCTGGAGGTTTGTGTTCGCATATTTATGCTGTCGCAGTTCCTGTTGTTTCTATCGCGCATTGCCGGTATGAAAGGGTCTGTGCCGGAAATATCAAACATTTAATAAAAGTGAAAAACAATGAACAAGACTTAACGTATTAATAATAATTAATTATATTTATTCCGTTTGGATGTATGATTTTTGACTTTGTTTAGAGCAGTGATCTTCTCTTCCTCTCTGCAGCAGAGAGCTAAGCGCTGTCAGACCGGACCTAACCCTAACCCTGAAAAGTATTATCATCTGAAAGTAAAATGAATCAGTATGTTATTAGTATTAAATACATATACGTATTTTTACAGCTTGTATTTAGAAATACTCTGTTGTAATTATTGATGCATAAATGTGTTCATCCATTCAATGTGGCATCTGCTATAATTGGGTTAATGTATGATATTACTTAATAATACAATACATTATAATATATGATATGATAATTACATTTTTAATTGTATTCATTTCTTATTTCATAGAAACTTATCAAACATGTAATTAAAGAATGGTGATATACACAGTGATAGATGTTAAGGACTAACGTTTATAATAAATAGCCTAGTATTTATCCATATTCATAATAATATTTATATATTCAACAACCATTTTTAATGTAAAAGGTTCATAAAATAAAAACAACACTGTCATTGCAAGTGACACTCAGTTGACTTTTATGTTCAACTGCTACATTTGTTACTGATAAAAAAGGGCTAAAAAAGCGCTTCTACTTCTACTTATCATTCTTTATGAGCGCAGAAATAGTCTTAAAATCAGACCTGTTTGGTCGGAATGTGACCGGTGAGCCTTCTGAATTACCAAACCCACATTTCAAATGGAAAAATGGGAGAAACCTCGGGGAGAGCAACAGAGGAGGGATCCCTCTCCCAGGATGGACAGAAGAGATAATACATTTTACAGCGTAGGTAGACCGCATGACAAATAAAGATGTGTAATGTAAACATTTACATTATTATTATGATTATTTAATATATAAAGACTATATATTATTGAATTACAAGATTAGATATACTTTATTTGATCTAAAATATTGATGTGTTCAAATGCTCTTCTAAACACAACTGAAAGTCCATGAAAAGTTGTCTTTCTGTATTTGTGAATGAAGTGCCATCTCCTGGTTAAATCCTGAAATTGAAAATCTGGCAACGCCCTCTTGGAAAATAGTGGGAGGGCTTAACATTCCCAGATGCTGGTCTTAGGCAGGTCTTAAGCCCCTGACACACCAGGTCGAAATCGGCCGTCTTGCGATGTCTGGCGACAACGGGTTCCTTGTCGCCCAAAGTCAATTTGGTGTGTCCCGAACCCTCGGCCGTGACACGCCTTATTTGGCCTTTCACGGTCGACACCCGGCCAATTCAACATGTTGAATCGGCCATTTGTCGGGCACAAGCTATCGGGCCAAGAAACCACTCTGATCAGCTGTTCAGCTAGCAAATGAGAAGCAAAACGGAAGTGAGGCACGTAAACAAACGATTTAAGAAGGCACAGGACAGCAGCTAAACCCCAGCAGGTGATACTTAAAGACATCAAACATAGCCCTTAAATGTCCTCTCTTACCTCCCACACAGAGCAGGGACATCTCTGATATCGGCGGGAGCGTCCCCGGCTGTCCTCTGCTGAGAGCTCCGTGATTTGTTTGGTCAAGTCCGGTTTTTCATCTCATCGTAAATTTAGCAAGAAGTGGCCATTATTACATTGCTGACTCAATAAACTACACACCCGCCAGAACACTGCGATCATCAGATGCAGGTCTATTAACTGTGATTTTATAGTATGTCTGCACTTTATGTGCTCATTTCATCATTCATGTATTTTTATATTCTAAAACATGTTTTCGATGGATGAGAGTGAAAATGGAACGCACACGCTATTTGTTTGTTTATATCAGTCTGTTCTTCTTCTCTGTCTTCCGGTTGTTTGACTATTTTTAATGACGAATACACACTACCACCGCCTGCTGGTAAGGAGAGTTATTGCCACTCACGCATGCGCAGTTCGTACGTGCTCGGCTGAAGTCTTTGCGGTGATTTCCAGTGCGACACACGGCCAAGACGCAGGAGAACTCGTCGATGGAACTGTCGGTGTCGGGTGTCTGCGAGTTCTCTGGTGACTGCCTGGTGTGTCAGGGCCTTTAGGCAGGAAGCTGTAAGCTGGAGTCTGGAGTGCTACATCTGTATGCTGTAGCAAGAGGGCCATCCTTTGCAATAGCTGTGGCCAATGGACTAGAATTGCATAGAGCAGTGGAAAGTAGGGGTGGGCGGATCGATCCCAAAAAATCGATACTTCCGATATTACGTTACATTTCAAAATATAGATACTAGAGCCAATAGGATCGATACTTTTATATTTTTTCCCCCCCTCTCCCCTACTCGTCAATTTCATCAAAAACTATGTGCAGACGAACACAAGTATATGCACTCTTTTCTTCTCTCTCCACTGCTGTCCTAGTGGCTCGCGCACGCGCAGCGCGCTCCCTGCCTGAACGCCGATTATCAAGCTGACTGACAGCAGCCAGCAGGGCAGGACAGCAGCAGCCAGCGACTCGCGAGTGCGACAGACAGACACACACACACACACACACACACACAAACACGTGCATGATGGCTGAGAGAAAGAGGAGCGTTGTGTGGAGCTATTTCACAACTGTTAATGAAAACTTAGCGAACTGTGATGTGTGCAAGAAGGCAGTTCGCTACTGTGGCCACTTTGTATTGTTATTTTTCATGTTTGCACTTTAAATTTGCAAAAGTAAAACTTTATTTGTCTATAAAAACTGTCCTGTCTTTAATCATGAAAATGAATTCAGATGTAGTCTATTTATGATGCTTTCAGCTCAAAAATCATGTCATGCAGCTCTCCCCTACATGAAAGTACATAAGACGCTTTTCATTTAAAAAAGTATCGGTATCGGCAATACTGGCCCTGAAATACTTGGTATCGGATCGAATCCAGATTTTGTGGTATCGCCCACCCCTAGTGGAAAGCTCACCAACTACTGAATCTTCAACCTGTAGTTTATGGCTCTGTAATACATCAGAAACAATAGCTCTAGTGACAGGCAAAGATGATGTACTTAATATGTAGTGAAGTTCAGAAAGGACTTCATCAATAACTGTCTTTGGAATGTGAACAATATTTTCCAACTTCAATAAAATGTATGCAATTTTTTCTTCGATTCAATTTGGAAGGTGTATTTCTGAAGCATCACTTAGTGTTTCATATTCCTGGTCTATATCGACAGACTCTGTTGGACCAACTGCAGAACTGTCTGACTGATCCAACTCACCACTTGTACTGACAACATTGGCTATAAAGTCTTTAAGTGAATGTTGTCTGTGTTTCCTATTTTTGTGTGTGTTGAATGTACTGTAAATGTTAGTTTTAAATGTGCATCCTAGAAACATACACGGTACAGTTTCATTATGCCTGAGATGTCCATTAATATGTTGGAAGAAATATTTGTCTGTTACGTCTCTAGGTGAGCACACATGACACTGAAATGTAGGTAATTCTACTGGCTTTGGTGTTAGCTGTTTAGCATGAGTTTTGTATGTGTGATTTAAAAGGCTACTCCATGTGTCAAACGAACATGGGCAATCAGTATATGGACATGGATAGCGACAACTGCCCCTTAAATGTGCATGTGTCTGCCGGAAATGTTTTAACAACAAATACCTGCTAGCTGGTTCCAAACTGCAGTGTTTGCACTGCCACATGCATAACCTGAAAAAGAGAAAAAATAGAATTAGCAATTGACACTGAACAACTGACAATGTCACAGATCAGCTTGTGCAAGTATTGTGAAAGTAGCCGTGTACTTACCATAAATAAGAGGTTGCCCCAAGGTGCTAGTTAATGCTGATCAAACTGCAAAAGACAGTAATGTCGAGCATGACCAAACCATTTCCCTTTCAATCATCCTGCTCAACAGGAAATGTATCAAATCAAGGAAGTAGGGAGGGATCTCTGACAAACAGTAGAAGTGTTAAGTGATAGCAGAAGAGGGACGTGAATCAGAGTTGATTCCAACTCGGACTCTCATCTTAATATTACTTTCTAACTGAAAGTCTGTCTTTGATGATTAGGTCGATTCATCATTTATTTCTAAAGCTTTGCTGTGGGTGATGATCACGCTTTATCTGTTGATTTTAAGAAATGGTTCTTATTTATGGCGAGCTCAAAAAGTATTTTAAGTCCTCACCAACATCTTGTCAAGTTTTTGTGCAGTTTGAAGTTCAGTGGGAGGGAAAGCGCTGAATTTGCACGTGTCGTTCTCTTCTTATGGCAAAGCTATGGAGCTTTCCATCCTTTTACATTACGTCCCAACTCAAAAAAATTCCAAATGTCTGATCTGCCATGCTTTGTTTTTGTATCTCAAATACAAACTCTGGTTAGTACGAGCTAAATTCTGAAACGGCCAGTTTATTTTGTATTGTTCTCTTCCCGACACCCATTTTTCATGTGACTGTTATCACTGTAACAGTAAACAGATTTCCTACCTTTTTTTTTAACACCCCGGAGCATATCAGGGCTTGGTTTGTTAACCTGTTAGACCCCAAGCCTGTTTTTCAGGTTTCAGGCTCGAAAATGACATGCCCAGAACAAATGACTATAACTTCACTTCTAAAAGGGTTAAATTAATAATATTTCTTCTCAAAGCAAGGTTACATCTGTGAGTTGGATGTAGAAGTGTCAGAATCAATATAGATGTTTCTGTGTCAGAGTAAATAAAGATGGAACATAGTAAAAAAGTGTAAATTCTTACCTCCGCCTAAAAAAAAAACATTACTTATAGTGAAAACCACCCTTGAATGATGGGTTAGTAGCCTAAAAGCTTTAGGAATTGAGGCAAAACAAGTGAAAATTGACCTTTTTAGAGAGGTTTAGGGAAAAAAAGTCCAGGCGGACTAAGCTTTGGGCACATTTGGGCACATCTGGTTCCATCAGTGCCATTTGACCTTTTTCAGGTATCAGACTGTAAAAATCATTTTATAACATTGAATCATCACTATAGGTATTCATTCCATCAAAACAAAACAAAAATAAAAATAAAAAATTATTGGAAAATTTTAAAAATAATTAAAAATATTTAACCTGGTAATTATTGTCATGGATTTGAAAACTGATGTTGTTTATTTGCTATGTTCTGGCTGCTAGCTCAGTGAATTCTTGCCTGCAGTGATGGGGTGTATATACCCATGGAATCTGTGGAATCTCAGCTTTCAGATGATGTGTTGTTTGTGCAGAAAGTATGAATTATAAATGATCGTTTTTGTGAGTTATGAGCAGAAATAGCATTAGTCCGTCTTTGGCTCATTGAAAGGCTTCTTGTGGGAATTATTATTATTTTTTATTTTTTTTCGTATAGTCAGTTAGCTGAGTTTCTTCCCGTCAGCTGGGTGTGGAACATTAATAGTTTAATAAATGACACTTCAGAGATCACACTGGTGCTAGCAGATGTAGCATTCTCGGACCCTTCGGCGGGTCCGTGGGATTTAACAGTATGGCTGATGGGTCGAAATCCTCACCATAACCGTTTATTTCTTACTGTTGAGTTAGAAGTTAGATATTCCTGTTATTTTATTCAACACACTAAAAAGACTGCATGTCAAGTGCTGATGATTGCTTCAAGGCTATCTGAGTGTTTTAAAGTGTGTATTACATTTATAAACCATAGAAGAAGAACATTTATACATTTGAATCGAAACTATTAACATAAATAGAGCGGAGCGCTGGGTAATCTCCTGTTCCTAAATGTCATTTGTCTCTGAAGTTGGGGCAGTAAGATTTACTATGATCGTTTGAATAACTGATTGTGTTCCTTTGACACATC
This sequence comes from Lindbergichthys nudifrons, assembly GCA_943590975.1. Classification (NCBI taxonomy): domain Eukaryota; kingdom Metazoa; phylum Chordata; class Actinopteri; order Perciformes; family Nototheniidae; genus Lindbergichthys; species Lindbergichthys nudifrons. The sequence goes on along the minus strand of CALSBW010029805.1, from coordinate 669,232 downwards.
AGCAGTCACTTTAAAAACCGTAGACTGATGCTGGGTATTTTTACAGAGACCAAGGTATTTTTAGGGGGGAAGAGACTGGTTGCTGTTGCATTTCAGCTATGATTTGTTTATGGTGGTATTCTGTATATATCAGTGTCAGAGTGTAGACACAGTTTGTTGTACAAGATTTGTCACAAATTGTGTCTCTACTCAATATTGTGCTTGGCCTACTCTGCTATGGTTGGTTTGACTTTTCCTGCAGATTGTAGATGCAATGTCATGCTCACTGCACTGCAGTTTAGAACAGTGGGACTCTTTATACTCAGCGTACTTTACTCAAAGCTCAGTGGTAGGGGAAAAAGCAGTCAGGCTGCCCTCTTTGCTTATAGAATCGTAGCGGTCAAGTGATTCCTAAACAAAACATTGCCAATTGGACAGGTGAAGACACAAGGGCAGCAAGATGATTATAGCAGAGGTGGGGACTCGAGTCACATGACTTGACTCGAGTCGGACTCGAGTCGCATATTTTTGGACTTGAGACTTGCTTGACTAACATTGATAAAACACTTGACTTGACTTTGACTTGGTATTCATGACTTGAGACTTCACTTAAGCTTGAGACAGATGACTTGAAAGGACTTGACTTTTTTTAATTAAATATTTGCGTTTTTGTATTGAGATATTACAGTACGTTTAGTTTTTTCGAAACGCCATGTGCGCAAACCTGGCAACCCACTAGAAGGCAGGAGTGTCAGTTAACATGGCATCGGCTAGCGTTACTCCACAAACAGTGAAGTTTGGATTCAAGGATGATGTTGTCGATGACGCTAATAAGAAGAGAACATCGGTATGCAGGGTCTGCAGCATAAAGATCATTGACACGACCACCACAACATCCAACTTCATTCGTCACTACAAAAAAACCCACAGAGAAAGGTGCGTGAATGTGTTGTGTTAGCTAGAAAGCTAACGTTAAGTTTAAGCTACGTTAGACTTGGTTTCAAATCGATTAAGCATTGCAAAGAGAAGACAAAACGGTAAATGAACACTAGAACCTCCAAGGGATTCATTTGTACTAACCCTGATACTGACGGGCTGTCAGGAGGGAGAGAGAGAGAGAGAGAGAGGAAAAGAGATGCCTCGTTTATTTCCCCTGTGTTATTATCAGAAGTTACTGTAAACTGTTGAATAATGTAGTTCATCTACTTTTAGTAGTTTGTTTAAATGTATTAATTATGTTGTTTTTGTTTGTAGAAGTGCATCATTCCTTGATTTATTGTAAAAATGAATCTGAACTTTTTGATCCGTTATGATGATAAACTGAAGCAATTTCTAAATTAAACCTATTAACTGAGTTTTAAATCGTCCTACTTAGTTTATCAGGAAATTATGAAGAGGAACAAATTAAAGGTGGGATAGGTAAGTTTGAGAAACCGGCTCGAGATACACTTTTTGTTATATTCCATGGAATGCTCTTAACATCCCGATAGCAATGAATATATTAAGTGCTTTGACAATAAATCCATAAAAAAATGTCATCTGTGGAAGCCGTAGTACTGTAAAAAGCACGACCAATCATTTTAACCGGCCCGGCTAAAATAACTGGATGGCCTACCTGCCTGTCAGCCTTCCATCTGTGCACAAACTTATCTCGTGCCCTCATTGGTCATGTGCGCGTTCGTGTGTGTTGCAGGAGGGGCTCTGTAAGGAAGTGGCAGATTTTTTCCGGTGGTGTATTTTCAAATTCTAGCGATCTCGAGCCGGTTTCTCCAACTTACCTACCCCACCTTTAAATGATTTGAAAATGATATCTATGTAGGTGCTGATGCTGTTGGCGGTTCTAGTGTTAACAGACATTTAAATTAAATATGTGTAATGGCAAATGCCATATATGATTTTCTTACCTGGAATTCTGCCTTTTTGAACAGACTTTAGCTATATTGTCTGCAGTTCTAGGGTTAATATGAATCTAATGTGATTGTCATCGGTCTAAATTAGATTTCAAATGATTAACTGTGTATGTAATGAAGATCATAGTGTGGGTTAAATCCATTTTCATAACCACTGTCTTTTAACTGATTTAAATGCGGAAACTGGGCTTATTCATCAGAATGTCTTATGACTTGACTTGACTTGCTTGACCTGAGCAATGACTTGACTTGACTTGCTTGACTCTCACCACAGTGACTTGGGACTTGCTTGATACTTGTAGGTCAAGACTTGAGACTTGCTCATGACTTGCACATGTAGGACTTACTCCCACCTCTGGATTATAGCCAGGTAGAGAGAATCAGGGCGGGACAAACGATCAGAGGCGGGAAAACACAAAGACAGGAAGAGAAACATTCTCACTCCCAACTCGGCCGATGTTGACGTTATGTCAGGGTCCCTGTCGTCACTTCCCAACGCAAGGGGTCCCTTTAGCGTCGAGTTTCAACTATCAGGGAGTCCCATTGACTTGCATTGAGCTCCGTTGGTAATAGACAAGTTGGGATCGCGGCTAAATGCTCTCCGCAGATCCATTCTCCCCAAGCGTTTATCAACCTTTTTCTAACTCAATATCAAGCCACACTTATTGTGTTTACTTTTTAATTTTAATTGAATAATGTCGGACTTTTGTTGCCGTCAGTTAGGGGGAGAGTAGGGGCTCAGAAAACTGAAATCTGTATTGTTTCATCGTTTTTTCCTTCTAATTTTGTATTCTTTTCTAAACCACACACAATTATCCTTGCGTTTATTTATTTGTTTGATTGAATAATGTCGGACTTTTGGAGTCCGTCAGGACCGACAGTCGGAGCAGCTCATAGTAGTTGCTTTAGAGAATTTTACACCCGGAAGTAAGTATTCTCTCCGCTTTGCTTGACAAACCCTGTGATTAGTCCTCAAGCTCTGTCATTGGATGTTTGAGTGGCAGTGCGCCGAGGGTTACGCCGAGCGTCAAACAGCGCTTTGAAACGGGATGGAACCATGGCAGACTATCCAAAACTGGATTTGAATGGGTTCACCACCCCCCTCCCCAGAACTACACATGCTGGCTATTGTGTGTTTCGCAACATGTTCTATGGCACGTCTCTACTGGGAATTGTAGTTTTAAAAATCTCAATCTCAATCTTTATTTATTTATATAGCACATTTAAAACAACCGTCAGTTGACCAAAGTGCTGTACAGGCAATAACTACAATATTAAATAACATTAATAAATAAAAGAAGTTTTCGTATTTCCCATAATAAGAAGTTGCCAGTATTAAACTGTGTACATCCCTGGAGGTTTAGGGGCTAGGAAACACTCAAATTTAAAACATATAATTAATAAATGGGTGAAAATGGCTTGTGTCCATAATGGGCAGCATTAATATATACCCACATGACAGCTAAGGTCAGAAGAGCTTTATTTAACAGCTGGTCTTATGTCTGTGACCCCTCCTGTTGTTAATTGATAAGCCTGAAACATGTACTTGTCAAGGTTCAGAGGCAAATTTAGCAAATATGGCAGTAGCCATCGATCATCTTAAGATAAGATAAGATATACTTTATTGATCCCAAGTTGGACATTTTTTCGTTACAGCAGCATGTGTAACAGTTGCAAATATGCAGTGGTGTTTATTTGTAAATCATTTAGTATAATCACACAAATTCTGTGTTTTATATTTAATAATTCTGTGTTCTTTATTTATTGAATGTTCAATACCTGACAAGGTCGGAGATGAACAACTTGGGTCGCAGGTTCCTCAACAGTGCATTACAAGACATCTATCAATATGTGTGTATACCTCCACCATTAAACTGTCGTATTCTGCACATTTCTTATACTATCTACATACATCTTATAAGAGTATAATACATATGTATAATATCAGTTAAAATAAGTGCTTAAAAATACAGTAGTTAACATTGCAGGAAAGCAATATATTAGTACTTTGTCAGGCTTAATATTTATCTGTAGATACCCCCAAAGCTTTTTTCTTATTCAAAAGAAGACCTTAACTTAAAGTATTGTTTAATCTTTAAATAAAGCCTTATTAGTTTGTCTGTCTGTGTCTCCTATTAATATCTAATAATACAAATAATAAAATTCAATAACGTGCTTTAACCACTAGGTGTCCCTTTCTATCAGCTGTGCACCGTTATGGTGTAAATACAGCATATCTACCAATTGGATCAAATATAAAAGTCAGCCAAATTAGTATTGATACTGCAAGGAGACATATATTGTTTAATTGCTGATATATTTATGATCCACGTCACATATTCAGTTTCGGCGGCAGTTCTTCCTGTTTGTCCAGAAGTCTTCTCATCAGGGCTCTATAAATAAACAACTACGGCAGATGTGTAATATTTAATGCAGCCAAACCGTGTATTACAATGCCGTTATGACTTCCAAAGAGAAAAGCAAGCACACTCGGAATAAAGTATTATTTTATTTTTTTAAAATGTTTTCGGATTTCACATCGCATAAACACCATATCCCAACGTGCATTGCGGCTAAAACATCCAATCACCGAGCTGAGGACCTTGCCTACGTCTGTTTCCGGTATTGTTTATGACGAATGTATTTTGTTATACACACATTCCTTCACATTTTAATTTACATTAAAGTATTTCGTGAGGCCTTCTAAAATGTTTTTAAATATAACTAGGGTTGTAGTTGAAGAGTTTGTAAATGAACATGAACCCAAGCTGTTGCCTGGCAACGCAATCGCACAACATCACCTCCGTTAATTCCACATCCACACACATGGATTAACATCGATTTAATGCATTAATGTAGCCTTTGTTTCTGCTAAAAGAGGTGTCGACCAATTGGGGCAACAAGAAAATCGGCGAAATCGAGTGTGACTATTAAAAAATAAATATTTATTATATTAATATTGACAATAACAACCGACCGTCGGGGTAGAGCATTTGCTTGGCATTTCCGAGTATTTGTCCACTGGTTGGGCCATGTTAACAATACAGTGTAACTGTCACGTTTGAAGGGACGAAATCGTGACATCTTCACGTCTCCCAGCATGGTAAATCGTCACCTGTTCACTTCTTGCCGTGATACCGGGTTGACTAGATCAGTTCCATGCGGCTGAACGTCTCATATTTGTTCACAGACTCCTGGTGGTTTGGCGCTTTGGACAATGATGGCAGATTCTCCAGTTGGAAAATTATCCAACAATAGGCAGAAGTAGATGACAGTGAATATGTTTGATTTGGTATATTGCTTTGATCAACATCCAAATAATCCTTTTAATGAACTGGGCAGTGTGCACCCCGAAGAATTGTGAAGGAAAACCTGCAAATGAGTGGACTTTTCACCACTTTCAGCTCCCAAAGTCAATGTTTTTTTAATACATGTTTGACAAGCTGTAGAAAGAGTAATTCTTGTTTTGATCTACGACATCAAATATGTCAGTAAATACCCTACTGGTGAATGTCGGAATTTTTCGATGTGTCTCGAAAACTGCGGTTGCTAGCATGTGGCTAAACGAGCCCACCAAATGTCTGCCTTTAGCTTAGCGGCGAGGACAGGCAGCCATGTGACAAAGCCCCCAGGAAGTGTGCCGGACTCTGAAAATATTCGTTGTGTCCAAACGGCGGTACTGCAACTTCCGTATCAGTCCGTGATGTCCCTGGGCCCAGAAATACTTTTTCCCATTGACTAACATTGGGAAAGAGTGGTCTGTAAATTGTTGGATAATTTGTTTTTTAACCAAATAAACTACCCAGTATGACCATTTGGAGAGCCGTTTTTAACATTAGGTCCTCAAGTTGTAAAATGTGCTAATAACGTTATTCTGAGAGTTATTTTCCCTCGGCATTATGAAAGCGCATCTGAGAGTGGGGGGGCGGGGCTTAAGGGGCAACTCAACTGCGCATGCTCTATGAGCGCACATACGGGTACTTCTGCTCTGACAGCCAGGCATGACGGGTAATCTGTGACGTTTCGCTCTCTCAAAAGTTGGGCCATTTTGTCCTCATGCGCCAATGAGCAGCTCTCATAGGAAAGATAGTGGTGGTCTAATGGATAGTGAGGTGGGCTGAAGATCGGAAGGTTGTGAGTTCAAATCCCACCACTAGTGTGCCCTTGAGTAAGGCACTTAGTCCTTAGTTACTCCAGGGAGAATGTCCCTGTAATTGGTAATTGTAAGTCGCTTTGGATAAAAGCGTCAGCTAAATGAAATGTAATGTAAAAGCACGAGACCCCGCCTCCCACGCTGTATCCAGTTCATAAAAAGTCTTAAATTTGATAATCTGAATTTAAGGCCTTAAAAAGGTCTTAAATAGGACCAAACAAATAAGAAAGGTCTTACATATGATTTATTGTATGATGAAGTCAGAAACTCATGTATCTTCGAATCTACTTACAAATAAATATGGGGAAGTGTAAGTTCAACCGTATTTGGTTGGAAAACCTCAAATTTAGTGCTTGGTTGAAACCAGTGGAGGGGAACGTGTTTGAAGCCCGCTGCACCTTTTGCAAATAAAATTAGCGTTTGTTTTGCTAATGTAGCGTTAGCTATTGCAGAGTTAGCTAGTGCAGCAGCTCCCGCAACAACATCGGGGGACCTCCGGGTGACGTTTGGGTCTACGTCAACCCTAAAAGCGGAGATGCTGTAGACGCTAAATACCATAGTTAAACACCAATCATACAACAGCAACGATGAAAGATTGTAGCCAAGGCAGCAGAGCTCTGACTATAGCTCTTGTCACTCTCACACACACACACACACACACACACACACACACACACACACACACGTAATTGCGATTAAAATACGATTAATTGCACAGCCCGAACACACACACACACACACACACTTTTTGTCTAACACGCTAACACAGTTCTGTACTGTTATGCTGTTATGTTCAGCCATTGTTCTTTGAACATGAATACATTTACTTTGTAAGTAATTATGGGACGTATTTCTTCTTTCATAGCAATTTTCCTTCATACTTTCTTGCCGTGAAATAGGTCTTAAATTCTATTCAAAGTGGTCTTAAAAAGGTCTTACAAAGTCTTACATTTGAGTTGGTGAAACCTGCAGGAACCCTGAGTTCTTATTATACATCCATGCATGTGACAGTCATGTGGTTAGTTTTCGGCCTAATATACATTGTTACTTCAGCAGGATAATCTGCACTTAATAACAGCACTTTAAATGATATTTGAAGCAGTAACACAATTGCCTGAACAAAACGTGTAGATATGAAATGTTTTTTGTTGAGAGAGCCCTTGCGATTCTAATTTCTTGGATGGACTGCAAAAATGTGATCGCATAGAAAGATAGCATAGCCCTTAGACTTATCAATTGAGTTGTTTCCAACTCCACTGGTGTAAATATCTCAGTTTATCATTGTTTTTTTAAAGTAAAACATAGAATACCTCTCTAACACTAACTAACTTTTCCAAACTGCAGTATGCTTCGTGCCGGAGCATCCAACTACTGGCTCTGTTTATCTTGATACAACACGCTCATTTACACAATGTGACAGAAAAATATAGGTTTTTTTTTTTTATTGTGACAGCAACCCCGCACTGTGTCACAATGGGTTGCGACAGTGAAACAAACAAACATATACTAGTGTCTAACTGTAGCTTAGCAACCATCTGCTGCAACGTAGGTCTACAATATAATGGTGTTGACATCCACGGAAGGTTTAAATTCAGATTTCATTGACATCCATTCTAGGGGTGGGCGATACCACAAAATCTGGATTCGATCCGAATCCAAGTATTTCAGGGCCAGTATTGCCGATACCGATACTTTTTCAAATGAAAAGCGTCTTATGTACTTTCATATAGGGGAGAGCTGCATGACATGATTTTTGAGCTGAATGCATCATAAATAGACTAAATCTGGATTCATTTTCATGATTAAAGACAGGACAGTTTTTATAGACAAATAAAGTTTTACTTTTGCAAATTTAAAGTGCAAAAATAACAATACAAAGTGGCCACAGTAGCGAACTGCCTTCTTGCACACATCACAGTTTGCTAAGTTTTCATTAACAGTTGTGAAATAGCTCCACACAACGCTCCTCTTTCTCTCAGCCATCATGCACGTGTTTGTGTGTGTGTGTGTGTGTGTGTGTGTGTCTGTCTGTCGCACTCGCGAGTCGCTGGCTGCTGCTGTCCTGCCCTGCTGGCTGCTGTCAGTCAGCTTGATAATCGAGCCACGAGGACAGCAGTGGAGAGAGAAGAAAAGAGCGCATATACTTGTGTTCGTCTGCACATAGTTTTTGATGAAATTGACAAGTAGGGGAGAGGGGGGAAAAAAATATAAAAGTATCGATCCTATTGGCTCTAGTATCTATATTTTGAAACGTAACGTAATATCGGAAGTATCGATTTTTTGGGATCGATCCGCCCACCCCTAATCCACTCACTTACATAACACATTCAGGCATACACTGAACTCTGCATCATTAACGGCCTGCATGAACAGGAGACTTTTTTTCCTGATAATGACCATGTTGTGGTAATCTTGGGAATTATTAACGGTGTTAAACATTGTGAATAATGGGACATTATCTGGTAAAATTAAGCATATTAATGTGATACGAACATGTTTGTTTCTATAGGGCCCTGAAGGTCTCATTCTGCTCCAGCTATGAACAATCACGCAGCTTTCTGTAAATGCTAGCAAACATAAAGGATTAGTCATGCTGTGAATACTAAATGTGCACAAGTGGAATGTTTGCATTTGAATACTAATCAAGCAGTCTTCATCTCCCTCTTCTTCCTCTTTGTGAAACAGAAGCACAAACACACATGTTGCAGATGTTAATCAGTAGATTCAATGTCAGCATTTGTGTGTATTTGAATATGTGTGTGTGGACTTCCTTTTACAGGCTTGTATGCTGCTTCTGTTTAACACAGGCACATATTGAAGAGGCATCATTTGTACAAATTATGACATTCAAATTTGTGTCAATGGCACGATCATGTTCCCGTGGTTAGTGCTTTTAGTGGGCTGGCAGTACGGTGTACTTTCACATTTGTCACTTTTGCATAGCGTGACTTTTATTTGCGTACCGGCAATTCTCACAGGCTGCCCCTACTCTACTCAGCCCTCTCAAATCTTGACTACAATAATATATAATAAAGTAGTAGTTTATTTATATTTTGTATTAACAATATAAATCTGCAAAGTAACCGAGTCTGTAAGATAAATGTAGTGGACTCGATAGTACAATATTTGCCTACCAAATGCAGTGGAGTAAAAGTATAAAGAAGCATAATATGAAGATTCTCTAGTAAAGTAGCAATACTTGAGTAAATGAACTCTTTCACTGATGTGAAGCATTCAGTATGTAGAGTATTTTTGTTTTGCACCAAACAACTATTATATTGAATGCATTATTGCCTAATTATTCCTCTGGTGCTTTTTTAAACACGTAAACAAATAGCTGTAGGCTACCGAGGTCACAATATCAATCGATCCAGCAGAGCAATAGCCTATAGGCAAAACACAGAAGATCAACAAAAGATATGACATACAATGAACTTACCAAAGCTGAAGTACAGTAGATGGTCAACTTCATTATTTTCTTTCCGTTTTACTGATTGCTATAAGCTGCTCTCTCTCGTCTCCTCTTCCCATCTAAACTTTTCGCAGCACACGTACTTACAGCCAATCAGCTCTCTGAATTATGAGATGACGTTTGGTGGGTATGGCAGCACAGTGCCCCTATGGTGATTATTTTTTCGCCGCACACATTGAATAGAAAAATACTCTGAGCATGCGCAGTGTAGTTTTTACAGTACACGTTCATTTTAACAGCAGAGAGAGGGGCTTGCCCCACATCGCTCAACACGGCTCAATAGGCACAGTGTAGACACTAATTAGAAGAACGCAGACTAAAACAGCAATGCACAGATTAATCAGATGACTAAACATGATCTTTAAATATATTTTAACATGTATTTTTTTGGCATATTTTGGGAATTATTATTTGCATTACTTTCTGCTGCCCCTAATGACGAGTAATGTTCCTAATGGGCAAGAAATGTTATTTCCCAAAATGTAGAACTCTTTATTAAATATGTTTGTACGTCTGTGTACTGACACAGACATGTAGACAGAACTGGCACTCATACACACACACACACACACACACACACAGGGATCTCACGGCAGATAACATGACACTAACTCAAAGAGACAGCTCCTTCTTAACGATGACTCACGTCTTCTGTTTTTGAGAGAAATAGACTAATATTTACTGTCCAGTAAAACTAACACTTGCCTCCCCTGCTCTCTGTCTTCTTCAACCCCTCTCTTTATTTCTGTTATACATCACACAAGAAAGAAAACGGGTGTTAAGCATTGGTTAATTTGGCAGTAACTGTATCATGATCACACTTGTATGTATGTAAGTACAGATGTAGCAGCTAATTTAGGACAGTTTTTAACGCGAGGGTCGTGGTCGGCCCGTGAAAGGCTCGTGATGAAGAGACTGCCCCCAGTCTGACTTGAGACCGCCCCCGTGATAAATAAATGTAATTATTGTGAAGCCAGCTGCAATGGATCATTGATCCACCAAGGGGTGCAGTGGGGTTCCACACTGGAGCTCATGTGAAATCAACTTCAATCCAGTACGCTGGATGTACAGTATGTCTGGTACTACTGTATAGCGGATCTTTGTTAAGATCCATATGTCACGGATAGGATCATAGTCTGTGCTAAATAAGACATGTAATCATTTACAAAACATCACCATGTTGTTATTTAACAAAATAATGTTGTTTAGTCGAAAAAAACGAACGAGAGGAAATGCAGCCGGCTCTCGATTTTTAATCCTAATTTAATCATCATCTTCACCACGATCATTTATGTTTATGTTCGCCGAATTGACATGAAATCACTGACAAATATGAATATTCTGTATTCAACTTCATTAAAACGATCAGGATCCCGTCGCGTAGCGGAGGGATCTTGATCCCTGGGTGTTATTTTTCCACACAATGACTAAGTCGCTGCAAATTATCCCGCTTATTACATGGCCACATTCTCAACAAAGTAACGACATGACTCCCAATCTTAATTGAAATGCTTTTATGGATTTAGAAAATGTTTTTATTGATTTAAAAATTAGTTGTATGTATTGATTTAAATTGACATGCATCCGCTAAGAAAAATAGTCACTAGACACTTGACACAGTGGCTTTTGGCAAAGCAGAAAAAGAACACTCAAACCGAGAGATGAGTTATTGCTATTACAACGTGACTTCACTATTATTTAACAACTATTTTTATTGGGTTCTTTTATTTGGGGTTAAGTATAGGTGAATTGCCCTAATGTGGGAAATGTTTTGCATTTCAGACTTCTGGAATATATTGCGATATGAACAGGGTTGGGAGGGTTACTTTGTAAATGTAATCAGTTACTGATTACTGAATACATGGCTCTGAAAGTAATCCGAATACAGTTACAGTTACGTGTCTTAAAAAAGTAACGTAATCAGATTACTTTTAGATTACTTTTGGATTACTTTCTTTATCCATCACAGATGGGTATGTTTTGGTGAACAGGAGACACAAAAAGCAAAAGGAAACTGAACGTGTTTTTACTGTTTTAATGGTTTATCAAGAGCACAACTGAAACATAACATCTGAAACGATGCAACAACATAATACACTTTTTGGGGATGCAGCTTGGGATGTGAGGAGTGAGGGACACGGCTTAGAACGGGCGTGTCGCCTTCTGTCCTGCCAGTGTTGGCAGGACATGAATAAAAATGTCGAACTCGGACTTCATTTTATGGACATTTCGGCCAGGGGTGTAGAGCTATATTTGTTTAAGCACCGGATTGGGAAAACAGGAGAGTGTGTGCACTGTGCACCAGTCTGCCTTGATCTATGAATTCATGTCAGTGACACTCACAGTATCTGCTGCCCACAGCTGTTTTATAGAAGTAACTGTAATCAGATTACTCGTTTTTCAAATGTAACGCGAGCTGAATACAGTTACTTGATTTTTGTATTCTGATTACGTAACGCCGTTACATGTATTCCGTTACAACCCAACCCTGGATATGAAGCCAATAGAATAAATCAACACCCAGTAGTTCATTCTTATCTAAAAACAGCGGGACGATAGCTCATATATGACATTTCAAAGGTCTTTTATCTTGAAATGTTACATCAGAATGTCCTGATATTCGCTGACTGACTTTCTCAGTCTGAAGTGGAATGACTCTTTGATTATGGACAGTTCCCATTAAACAATAATCAAAATATAGATGGACAATAGATCTAATTTGAGATTTTAAACAGCATACATTTTAAATTGTGCTTCAGAAAGTCATGTTATTTTTGGAGTGTTGTGAGATGGTGTCAACATCAATTGAAATGAGTCACCCAGTGGAAATGGATATTTTAATAATGTATTTAACGGTCAGATATGTCTTCATAACTGTATCCTTAAGTTTTACATTCACTCAGTTATAATGTGGTAGTTATACGTAGTTTGTTTAAAATCATTATTGATCACATTATAGGCTACATATTTCTTAATTTAAGCTCCAGTAGCCTATATATGAATATGTTTGGTAGGCTATGTTTTTTAGGTATATTTGTTATTTACCGAGTAAGCGCTCATTTTTAATCACACACGTCTCCCCGTCCCGAAAATAATAAAACAAATACAAAGAGGAAACAATTTGATATGTCTACCATTTATTTTAGGAGTGTAATATTGTTAAGATCCATATGTCACAGATAGGATCATACATTTACAAAACATCACCATGTTTTATTTTATGATGCAGCGGGAGGAGGAAAACACACACTTCAAGTCAGATCATCACCCTTAGCTATTTCAATTACCTCTCAAACAAACTAAACTAGTTATAAATGTTTATTTTTACTGTCGGCCGGGTCACTTATTACTGGATCAGCTGCTGCATGAGACAGACACTGAAACGTATTATCATCTGAAATTAATCATTATGTTATTAGTATTAAATACATATAAGTATTTTTACAACTTGTATTTAGAAATACTCTGTTGTAATTATTGATTCATACATGTGTTCATCCATTTAATGTGGCATCTGCTATAATGGGGTTAATGTATGATATTACTTAATAATACAATACACTATATAATATATGATATGATAATTACATTTTAATTTGATTCATTTCTTATTTCATAGTTTCTCATCATTATTATAACAGGTCTGTTTCATATGAGTGTTGAGAGCTGTATCCATAAATCTCTTAATTTTGCCCTCAAAGTGCACCAGATTGATGCATTTAACTTCAATTTAAAGAAAAATATCTTCTGTTGCCAAAGTGCTGTACATATAATAAAAATACCCTACAGTAAAGACACTTTACAGCAAATACAACAGCACAGTTTGTTCAGAATATCAGTGTGAGTATGAGCACCCTCTGTCCTTAGACCCTCACATCGTACAATGAAAAACTTCCAGAGAAAAACCCACATTTCAAAGGGAAAAATGTGAGAAACCTCGGGGAGAGCAACAGATGAGGGATCCCTCTCCCAGGATGGACAGAAGTGCAATAGATGCCGTGTGTAAATCGAAGAGATAATACATTTTACAGCGTATGTAGACCGCATGACAAATAAAGAAGTGTAATGTAAACATTAACATTATTATTATGTAATATATAAAGACTATATATTATTGAATTACAAGATTAGATATACTTTATTTGATCTAAAATATTGATGTGTTCAAATGCTCTTCGAAACAAAACTGAAAGTCCATGAAAAGTTGTCTTTCTGTATTTGTGAATGAAGCGCCATCTCCTGGTTAAATCCTGAAATTGAAAATCTGGCAACGCCCTCTTGGAAAATAGTGGGAGGGCTCAACATTGCCAGATACTGGTCTTAGGCAGGTCTTAGGTAGGTAGCTGGCAGGTAGCAGGCAGGAAGCTGTAAACTGGAGTCTGAAATAAGCTGCTACATCTGTACATGGGAACAAGCCCCGCCCTCTCGGGGGAAATACAGACATGAACCAATACCTTAACTGATTCAAACCATCAGAATCAGGTTTGTATAATAAAAACTGGAGACAGCGTCGGAGGCGGGGCCTCGTTCTTTCCTATGAGAGCTGCTCATTGGCTCATGAAGGCAAAATGGCCTGAGATTTTCGAGAGCAAACGTCACAGATTACCCATCATGCCTGGCTGTCAGAGCAGAAGTACCAGCAGAAAAATTATCCGCTGATTTACGGACGTCTCTTTCCCAATGTTAATCAATGGGAAAAAGTATTTTTGGGCCGGGTGACGTCACGGACTGATACGGAAATTGTAGTACTGCCGTTTGGACACTACCAATATTTTCCTCAGAGTCCGGCGCACTTCCTGGGGGCTTGTTCCAGACACTATCTCACCTCCGTGTCTGTCCACTACAGGTGGTGCTGTCCCCCAGGCAGATCCTGCTGGAGGTCACAAAAATACGGGAGGGCCATTAAAAGTTAAACCGACAATAACAAGAACCCATTCTGAACGCCTGGCCACTTCCGCCCGTTGGCCAGCCCACCATCCAACCCAGGTAAGAGCTTCTGCTCCAACAACCTCCAGGTGAGCGGAACAGCCATGGGCCAGATATATGCACCCTCATATGCCAATATTTACATGAGCGATTGGGAGCGAAGTGACTCTCGTATCTCACTCTTCCCACAGTTTATTGACACCCTCAAAATGTTCTTTATCATACATGTTGGTTTCATTGCAAGAAATGCTTTAAACACAAACAAACCAAGCTACTTTTAAATGATCAGCTAAACTGTCCCTTCACCTCAGTAACAGTGTTACTTATTTTTATTTATTTTTGTTTGAATGAACTGAACCCTGCAGAGTAAGACCCCTTGGTACAGTTCGTCTGTGTGGTCTGAACGCCAAACTTTAACACTGGTTCAACTACCGAGGCGGTTTATTTGACATTATTTAAACCTATCATAGGAAATGTACCATTTATCAATGGCTTTTAAAGGTTTTCTTTTTCTAGTTTTGATGACAGGTAAACTAGCAGCAAGTGCATTTATGATAACAATGAGCTAGCTATAGGAATCCGACATCCCTGACTCTAGGACAGGGGTCCAATCCAGTGTCAAAGTGTCAAAATGTAAATGTGCAATATAATGTCAGCCAGCAGCTTCCGTACAAAAGAGTTTGGTTTGGTGGGTAAAATACTATATTGTTCAGTTCCAGATACCTGTGATTAAATGTGTTGTGCCTTTGTAGATACACTGTGATCTGTACGTTGTAATACACACGTGTAAATGATAAACTGACGCATACAAATTGCACTTTTTCTTTCTTAATAAATGTCAGGTTGTTCATAACGTTCTGTAAAAATATCATTCATTAATGTGAACATTTTCAGAATGTATTTGGGCCCTATGTGGCTCCTGAACTTAAATGAACCTGTTGAGTGTCAAGGTGGGATTGAACCACTGAGCCATAGCTCAGTGGTTCATTATAGAACTTTAAAGCTAGCTAGCTATCGAGTAATTTAGAATTTGAGAGGCAAACTTGGTTAGCTCATTTTCATTTTTTTTACTTTTAGTTATGTAATGTTGAATAAATGCTCCACACTGCGCTCTTAAAATGCAGTCAGAGATGTATTAGGACGACTGGGTACACCACAAACCTTCATCACATTATCCCATAAGATGTCATTTATTTGATCAAATGAACAGATGTCCCTCCTGTCTGGGGTCTGTCTTTTGTGCCCACCGTTGGTGTTAATGTCCTTGCTTTAAAGGACTTGTTCAAGTGTTTTAGGCAGATTAATCTGAGACATTTCTCCTCGAAAAACACAGACACTGTTGCCAAATCTTCCCCCACCTATGAGCACCCTTTTGCCCTAACATCACTAATGCATCCATCAAAACTCTCTGCAGAGTAGCTGAACAAGACATTAGGAAGATGATCAATCAACTGTTTCATGTTTCAAAGAGTCTGACACTAAATGAGAGGATTTCTTTGAGGGAACTGATACATGATAGAGCCATTGTGATAAACTTGCAGATAAAAGTGAGGATTGGCATCAAAGAAGCAGATATCTACCAATTAGAAATTCGGGTGAAGGTTAAACAATAAACCAATTAGCTACTTTTAACAAAACGTTCGAGACATTGGCTTGGATTACCAAAGCAGTTAAGGCAGGGTTCCCGCGGGGTCTTTAAAAGTCTTACATTTGATAATCTGAATTTAAGGCCTTAAAAAGTCTTAAATATGACCAAAAAAATAAGAAAGGTCTTAAATATGATTTAGAAGGTCTTAAAAATTATCGGATTTGAAAGGTACTTCTGTGTTGCGATCACGTTTAAATGTGTTTTGGGGGAAATGTCCGGGCTGCAAAGTAACCTGTACGGTAATAGCTTTTCAGTTCCCCCCAACAATTTGTATAGAAATAAATCAACATGGAACCAGTAATCACTAACTTTGTTTCCCCCGGCCCCTTATCGGAGAACACCCAGCTAGTAACCTAGCAACCAAGCTAGCGACAGTCAGAAACTCAGGTATCTTCAAATCTATTTACAAACAAATATGGGGAAGTGTAAGTTCAACCATATTTGGTTGGAAAACATCGAATTTAGTGCTTGGTTGAAACCAGTTGAGGGGAACGTGTTTGAAGCCCGCTGCACCTTTTGCAAAAAAAAATAGCATTTGTTTTGCTAAAACAGCGTTAGCTAGTGCAGCAGCGGCGGAAGTGACGTAATCTGCCCAGTGTTTCCCCTAGGATGGAGTCATAGCAGCGGTGCTAAGGCACGTGGGCCCAGCATAATGTGAGCGCGGAGCGCGTGGAATTTTGTGGAAGAACGCTGTCATTAAAGCCCTTCCCCGATCAGTGCAGGCATGCCTGGAAGCCGAGGTGGGATTAAACCCATTGAAGAATGGAGACAACATCTCATTCACCACGATATGAAATACCAGGCAACACAGAGGGAAAATGACGAAGAAATGAAAACACTACAACTAAGACTTTTGAAGATGCAAGTAGCTGAGAAAGATGCCGAAGCTAATAAAAACAAGAAATCGACAAAGCAGATGGCCATACTACCAGAAGGCAGGGCGAACACCTCCAACAGTTCAATATCAGGAAGAACCAGAGAATCAAATGCAGAACCAACAAAGCGGAGGAGGAAGTTTCAGAGGAAGAGGTTTCCAGAATGGTGGCTGCTACACATGTGGTCAGACGTCACATTGGTCCAATGAATGTCCCACACAATTCCAGCAACAGCAAACACCTTTGTATCTTCCTACCCAAGTACAGCCACAAGCACCACAGTACCTTCAACAGCAAACACCTGTGTATCCTCCTACCCAAGTACAGCCGCAAGCACAGGTATACACTCCCATACAGCATCAACAAAAGGGACAATGGAGAGGAAAGCAACGATCAAGAGGAAGAAGGGATGATGGCTGCTTCATATGTGGAGATTGTAGACATTTGACCAGAGATTGCCCCACTCAGCAATATCCACCACAATGTAGCACCTCACAATACAGAGGAGAACCAGTGTTAGATATTAGAAAAATGTAGGCGGAAGCATATGCCAGGTCCATGATGAATATTTCTGTTGGATCAGGTGATTGGGTAAATGTAAAAATCCACAAGATGAACTCGTTGCAACCTGTATGGAGTGGACCATGGGAAGTTGAAGAACGCACTGCAGATGCACTCCGGATCAAAGTGGACCTATCATGCTATATTTAAATGATATATTGTAGGGCCATACTTATATAAGGTATATTTATACGTTTCTGTTTTCAAAATACCAAACAGATCATGCATTTTAGCCATGCCTCATTTCGCTCTATGTGCTGTTCTCCAGCCCTGTTTTTGCAGGGGGCTGATTCGGTGAGCTGCAGCTGACCACGCCCCCCTGCAGGAGAGGGGAGCCGCTCTGATCAAGTCAGAAGAGGGGGAGAAAAATAGATCTCCGTCCTCCGTGTTTTATTATATTATTATATAGAGTCGTTATTCATTTGTTTTAAAGCTCAATAAATAACAAAGAAGACCTTTGACCGGCACTTTTCCGCGGGAAGTGGGAAGTCTTCTTTGCTGCTTTTGTGGCAGACTACAGCGCCACTTACAGGCCTGGCATATGTACTACAGCGTCTCCAGGGCTTTCGAGCAACAATGGCCGGCCATGGCCCAACCCCACATTCCCCTGATAGGTGGAGAGTTGGCCCAATAGCCGTAGCTCCACCGTCCTGACGTCAGGACAGTGTTCAAATCTGGATCAGTTTTTATCAGATCCGTTGCAGCCCCTTTTTTAGAGATTTGGGTATGGAGGAAAATAGAGAGGGTTGTGTTTTCTGACACTTGGTGAGTTCCCTGGAACACCGGGGACACATATTCATGTATAAAAAACGTACAAAAGTGCATTTTGCATGATAGGTCCCCTTTAAAAAAGGAACATGTTGGCACCTTCTTACAAATTGTGTAGCCGTACCGCCACATTTCCAGACACGGCAGTTAGAACTGATTTTGAGAAAACTGGTACAAAACAATAAGGAATTAAACATTTTTAGGAACGACAGCACCAGGAGATGAGTAAACTCAAGAATCCGTAGAGTGTAAATACATAGAGAAAAACACATTTTTACACTCAAACTGTTTGCATATCATAGACAAGGAATTTAGATAATATAAATAAATGTTCACCAAAAGTAATAAGTATAATGGAAAGTAGACATAGGCCTCCACTTGAGTCAATTTACATTACTGCGATCTGATTAGTGTGTTCTGCAGGTTTTTTACTATTGTTCTAAACAACAGTGGGATTTAAAATATTGGAGAAAATATGGAGATGTTCTTTCGTAGTGTGTGAAATATGTGATGCTTGAAACATGTAAGTATTTCAATTTAAAGGAGAAAATGGTTTCCTGAAAGAGTTATGTTGGGGAAATATGTAACAATGGATGAAATAGTTTTTAGAAGGAGTTTTTGTAATATCATTAGTGGACATTAATTGTGTTGTTTAGATGGCATTTAACAACTAAGACACTAGAAAAAGACAGAGTGGAAAGGGTTGGATTTATTTAACCTCAGTGTGCTAGACTCCCTATAGGTAATGCGTCCCGAGACCTGGACTCCCCCTCTGAGTCAGAAAGGCTACGACCCCGACCCTCCAAGCTGACAAAATACATAACCCAACAGGAGACTCCTCCTTCTCCATCGAACAGACAGAGAACCAGAGCTGAAACAACAACAACAACAAGACTGCATCCAAAACTGCAGCCAGAACTATCTCCACCTGTGGCATCCAGAACCAAACAGCATGCTGACATACAGAGAGATACTCTCATCAGTCCCTCAGACAGGGCATGAAGTTCCAAGCTGAGCCACGACATTCGGATGGTGGAACCTCTGGAGCGCTGACTCCATCGGATAGTTTTTACCAAAAGCTGACGTTTCATGGCACGAAATGCGCTCTCCCGTATGTCC
This sequence comes from Lindbergichthys nudifrons, assembly GCA_943590975.1. Lineage (NCBI taxonomy): Eukaryota > Metazoa > Chordata > Actinopteri > Perciformes > Nototheniidae > Lindbergichthys > Lindbergichthys nudifrons. Next base: position 649,821 of record CALSBW010029805.1, on the reverse strand, counting down.
TTTTGACTCTGGACTCGCTAATATCGAAGGATCGGAGCAGCCCCGCCCCTCTGAGGAGTGACGCGTCCAGAGCCCATGTGAAAAAATCATCTTCCAGACTGTTAATATTGTTACTGCTATTACTCTCTGGTAACGTTAACATTAACCCTGGTCCTGAGTGTTTCTCTGCTTCCTTGCATCATTTGCCAACTCCGAATGAGTTTAGCTATAGGCAAGGATTGGGTTTTCTGCATGTTAATGCTAGAAGCCTAGTGCCCAAATTTGATAATTTCAAGACCTGGTTTTTGAAGTTGCTAAGCCTGATATTGTTGTAGTTTCTGAAACCTGGTTAAAACCGTCTGTCACTGACACTATTATTCACATTGATGGATATAATGTATTCAGAGCGGATCGTAAGGGCAGAGCTGGTGGTGTTGCAATATACACTGCTGAGAAACTACAGTGCTCTGTCCTTCACTCAATTTCAATTCCAAGGCAATTTGAGTTGCTAGCAGTCCAAATAACTATAGCAAATGCTACTCTCACTGTTATTGGCTGTTATAGGCCTCCATCGGCCATCATGGATGCAACTACTAGCCTTACTGAATTGTTGTCTAAGTTTTCTTCTGAAATCATTTTATTGGGTGATTTAAATTGGGACTGGTTAAGTGATAAATCTTCACAGTTTAAGCAGGTTTGTGATTCTTTGAATTTAACTCAGCTTATTGATAGTCCCACTAGAATAAACCCTGCCAAACCCAATAACGATACCCTTATAGGTATCATTCTAACAAATGCAGCTCATAAGTATGTGTCTGTTGGTGTTTTTCCTAATGATATCAGTGACCATTGCACTATCGCTTGCGTTAGGAGCACTAAGTTGCCCAAAGCCAAGGGCCTTATTGTGCTCAGGCGCTGCTTCAAACACTTCTCTGAGCAGGCTTTCCTACACGATCTGGCGGAGGTTAAATGGTACTTCATAGCGTTAATTCCATCTGTTGATGTTGCCGTCCAATTTTTTATTGATCACTTTTTATCGATTATTAATAGACATGCCCCCCTTAGAAAATTCAGAGTTAAGAATAGGAACACTCCATGGTTTACTAGAGAACTATCTGATCTCATTCATGATCAAAATAAGCAATGGTCCTTAGCTAGAAAGTCTAACACTAGTGATGACTGGCTTCTTTTTCGTGTCCTCAGAAATAAATGTTCTGCCCTTATTAAAAAAGCTAAAGCTGATTACTATCTGAGTTTAACCACTGATTGTTTTAATGACCATTCTAAATTCTGGAAAACAATTAAATCACTTCAGAACAAGAAGGTTTCTAGTTTCCCACAAAAACTGAAGGTCAGTGATTATTTTATTTCAGATTCAGATGGTATGTCTAATGCCTTTAATGCTCACTTCAAAAAGGCTGGTCACATTTTTGATGAGCAAAGTCATGGCTCTCTAAATGGTCGTACTCACAGCCATAGTCAAGAGATGAACTACCTGTTTTTGATTTCGCTTATTTCTCGGTCTCTGAAGTCTTACACGGTTTGCACTCGATTGATCCTAAAAAGTCTGAGGGCCTCGACCCGTTCTTTTTAAAAATTGCAGCTCAGATTATAGCACAACCAGTAACTGATATTTTGAATCTCTCCCTGTCCACTCACACACTGCCAGCTGTGTGGAAGCAAGCTCTGGTATCACCCCTCTTGAAAGCTGGTGATCCCACGGAGTTGAATAACTATCGTCCTATCTCAAATCTTTCTGTGTTATCAAAGATTCTTGAGTCCCTAGTTTCTGCTCAGCTAAAACTTTTGTTAAATTCACACAACATCCTTAACCCTATGCAATCTGGATTCAGATCAAAGCACAGTACTGTGACTGCCAGTCTGAAAGTCTTAGACGATATTAAGGCTGCTTTGGATAAGGAATCAGTTTGTGTTGCATTGTTTATTGACCTAGCCAAAGCATTTGACACTGTAGATCACCACATTATGTATAATGTTATGTTGGTGTCTCGTTTCGGTCACAATGCCATTTGCTGGTTTCAGAGTTATCTAACCGACCGTACTCAATGCGTCAGGTTGGGTAGTACTGTCTCTGACCCTGTCATCTTGGAGAAGGGAGTTCCACAGGGCTCTATTTTGGGGCCCTTGCTCTTTTTATTAGATGTAAACAATATTTGTAATCAGATGCAATTTTCTACCTATCATATGTATGCTGATGACACTATTGTATCCAATTTAAAATCAGATTTTATCACGCTGCAGCATGCACTTCTTGATTCCAAACTGCTATTGAACAGTAAGAAAACCAAAGCAATGCTTTTTGCTCCCAAGTCAGCGTCCTCCTCTTGCCTCTCCATTGACACCCTTGATGGCGTTTCTGTTGAGTTTGTTGATACCTACAAATATCTGGGCTTTTGGTTGGACAGTAATCTGAACTTTAAACACCATATTGAAGTTTTAACAAAGAAATTGAAATTCACTCTTGGCTTCCTTTACAGACTTAAATGTTGTTTTTCAATTTCATCCCGTAAAAGGTTGGTCTCTGGCTTATTCCTGTCCCAGCTGGACTACGGTGATACCATTTATAGATTTGCCTGTCCCACTGTTTTGGCCAAACTTGACCCACTTTACCATGCTGCACTGCGTTATATATCAAATGCACCCTATAGGACTCATCATTGCACAATGTATAGTAGTAGTAATAGTATTGTTAAGTTAAGCTAAAACATAGTAATGTAATGACACAGAATTTAATTTAGACAACATCTTGTAACTAGCCTGGTAAATAGATGTAAAAGCCATGGACTTTATTGTTTAGGTTATTATGGGGATATACATTTAATTTCAATTCATAATAGAAAGACATTTGATGACAGTATGTTGGAATTCTGCATTCATTTTTCAGCTTGATGATAGACAGGTAGAAGCAGTATTGCCAGGTGAAATTGATGGGATTTCTGCACACGATCCAAGCAGAGAATGACGTACCTTACAGGACAGATACACTCAGGAAACCACACTCTGACAGCATCATGACTTCAGTTGTTTTTGAATCCATAATGAAATTGTATTACATAACGTTAGTGTGTGTCTTTACCAGTGACGTGCGGTGAGGTTCATGGCTGGTGAGGCACTGACTCTTTCAGAGTCAGATTTACAAATATTATATTTTGACCTTAATCGAAATATTCGATTATTTTCAAAAGCTTTTTTAGTCTGATGCTTCGATTCATTTTAAACAGACCGTTCAACAAAAGGATACCCAAAATCTAAATATTGGATTGTTCTTTCTTAGTAAGATCCCATTTTCATTACAAATGTGGTCTTACCTTGACTTGAAGATGAAGTCCATGCTATCCTTCTGGACAACAATCTCTATGACTTTTTTGTAAAAGTCCTCCTTATCTTCCTGTAGTTTCAAAACAAAAGTCTAGTTTGTTGTTTGCGTCTACCGTCTCTGCGTAGAATTACAGTAGCAACAAGAACCTGTGGGCTCACGTGCGCCCCCTTCAGTGCGGCAGAGGTTATGGCTGCCTCTCCTGGTGCTTTTTTCATTGCCGTTTCATGATGAGACCAGCGAGCCTAAATATCATATATACGTGAAATAAGTTATTTAGAGACTATGGATGGCGAGGATAAATGTCATAAAGGGATCTACAAACATTACATTGGTGACATACAGTGAGATGGTAACAGGCATGCGCTTAGGGCCCACTTTCCAGCCAGTTTCTGTGGGGTGACGCATTCTGAGGTGAGGCAGAGCTCATCTGTGCCTCACCTTACCCCACAGTAACTGGCTTGAGCGCGCTCACAAAATAAGTGCCCGCGCTACATTAGTGCCCGTGCTCCAGCAAGTTACTGTGGGCTTACGAGAGGCAGAGCTCGTCCCTGCCTCACTTCTCATCGCTCCCATGTAGTTGTAGCGGAGCTCGGCAAATTTGCTAATTTTGACTCTAAAAAGCGATTGGAATCATACATAAATCACACTTACAACACAGATCAGTGGAGACATTTTATTATTATTACTATTTAGTTTTTCTTTAGTTGTTTTTCTGTTACATTGGAGTATGACAGGTGAGGCTCTGCCTCCCCTGACTGCACGTCGCTGGTCTTTACCACAAACAGGAATAATTAATTGTTATATTTAGATTTGAGAAAGATTAGGATTTTATTTAGGAATAACACAGATGCTCATCAGAAATGTCCAAGCTATTGAAATATGTTATTTAGTTCTTCATGAAGATGTTTTATTTTGTTTGTAACATATGCCAAGTAGTAAGATTCAGATATCAGCAGGTTCTGAATTATTATTCCTCTGTCCCACAACCAACAAGAATGTGGATGGGGAGAACTATATCTGCTGTAACCAGCAGAGATTCATAAATGACACCAGAGACACAGTAAAAAGATGACACAAACAGTTAGATAAAAACAGACCGATATAATGGCGCTAGAATTTAGTTGAAAAAGGGGGTGTATGCAAAAAACTGAAGAGGATAAGATTGTTTAAATAAAGAGTAATATTTAGCTATTTTCAGATAGTTTAATCCTTCTTATATTTTGTAAAAGAACAAGTGCCTTAACACTGAATGTGGTATGAGAACGGTTTCTGTGAAAGGAGGGAGAAAGAAATGTTCTAATACCAAGCTAATTGCTGCTATTTTGAAAAGTGATATTGAAAGCACAAGGGAAAACTGTTATGTTGAAGACCAACCGAAGTATTTTTTGTATTTTTGATGACGGTTATTTGAACCATTGTATGTTTTTGATGAGTTATGTACTATGCAAAGTTCAGATGAAGAACGCATTGATTTTAGTATTATTTACACACCTTAAAAAGTGTGTAAGGAGGGATTGTTAGAAAATAAAATCAATGTTTTATGGCATAATTTAGTTTAAACATTCCGTCAGCTTAAAAGCAGTTTTATTCTGAAAAAAACGGAAGTTCACACTAACTATTAACTTAACACTTTTATTCTGAAAATTCTTCATTTTCGGTTAGCATTAGCATGTGGCTAACGTTTTGAAACCGTGAATTGAAGGTGAAATGACATGTGATGTTGTACACTAAACACACTGGGATTAGCACTCATTTATTGACGCTGAATAACGTTTATCAGGGAATGTTTAAATAACCACAGACACCAGAAGGATGTAATTTAGCAACAAAAAAGGCAGGAATTGCATTGGACCCGCCCCCCGACGACGCTGGCCAATAGGAGAAGACCTCAGATGACAACAGGAAGACCAAGCCAAGAATTGTGCAGCTTCTTCTCCGGACCTGGGCTGACCAACACATGGGGAGAGTGCCTCCGCTTGCAATTTCATTTGTTCACCACCGCATCTTTTGTGTAATTAAATGCTGTTAACTTTTAACTCCAGTCTCTCCTGCTCTCGGGGTTCTAGAATTGCTTTCAAGGCACAAAATTCAAATATGAACCTGAAAATGAGCAGAATAGGACCCCTTTAAATATCCATGGGGCTGCATACATAGATTATCAGCTGTTTTCCTAGTAAATCCCATTATAATGTGTTGTATGTCCCTTTACAGGGTGTCCGCGGGATCTTAAAAAGTATTAAACGGCATTTTCCAAGTTATTACATTTTGTAGCATAGCAAATATATAAATTGTCCAAAGAGGTTGTATTCTAAAGTTTGCCTGAATTTAATCATTGCGTAGGCGTGTAGCGTGATTCTTTGTCGTTTATTTATGGCATCCCGTTGGATTTGACGTCATCTGACAGGACATCGCACGCTCACTGCTGCTTGATAGCGCGCGAAGGTCCGTTTACGCCGGTTTTAAACAACATCGTTATGGGGAAATGCAAGTTTGCGTCCAAATGGTTGGAAGATAAGGAGGAAGGACAATCAATACTGTATATAGGAAATGTGAGGTAAAGTGTGTCGCCAATGTAACCGGTTAGAACTCCAAGTGGCGATGAGGTCTTAAAAATGTATGGAAAGGGTCTTAAAAAAGGTATTCAATTTGACTTCAGGATTCCTGCATACACCCTGCTTTAAGACATATTGCAAATTCTTATGGATGTTTGTTAGGTCATGGATTTTGTATAGTATACCCTATACAGCTATTCACTGAGCCGACAAATCCTCTGAATATTGGGTCATTCCTGTTCTGTACTTTTTGTTCCGTTTCTGTTTATTCTCGTATTCTCAACAGAAGGCATCAAGGTAAAGTACTGTCAATGAATTATTGGATGTTGAGGCAAGAGATGGAGAGAGGGCGGAGAAGGAGCGCTGCAGATTTGTCAGTAAGGTTGCCAGCTGAGAAGTTATCTACTCTCTGCTTTTGGAAAGTAATCAATTTCTGCCTCTTCTGCTAGAAAACAGCTTCACACTTTCTCTGCTGCAGATTTACTGGCACCCTCGGCCATACTTTATGCAGTCCAGGTCCATCTCAATATAATTTATATGTTCAGGGGTTACATTTTTTAAAGTGGAGTGGTAGAGCGCCAGTGGATTTTTATTTATTTTTGGTTAATGTAAGGACTCAGAGTGGCTGTGAGGAATTATTTTTACACTGAGACAAATGCAGTTTATTAAAGTATTATAAAATGGCAAAAGATCATCAGAAGAAAAAATAAGAATAACACAGGTGAGAGGAAGCAAGGCGCTAGTTTTTCATGTTTTTTATGATTTCAGTCCTGCTCCACACTATACATTGTTTGCTCAAAGTCCATTAATACAATCAATTCCTGGCAGAAAGAAAACATTTGAACATAAACATAAAATACCGCCTCTTACGTGCTATTCCACCACACGCGGCTAGAAGCGTCCCAGAAGCGTGTCGGCGCAGGGCTCCTCTAAAAATAGGATGAATCCTATTTTTGACGTGAGGCGTTGCGTCGCGTCGGGCAGGCAGGAAGTGGAACGTTCAGAGCATCCGGCCCAGGCCCATCCCCCCAAATAAAGTAATTTTGCAGACCCCCCCTTCACATCACTACACCTTCACTATGACACGCACAATGGACGACGAGCTTTTCATCATGGAAGTGGAAAAACAAACGATTTTATACGACATAACCCATCATTTTTACAAGGACAACATCAGAAAGGACAAGGCCTGGTGTTTAGTCGCTGGAGTTTGTGGAGTGGAAGGTGAATATTAATGTTTTAAAGTTAATGAATGTTTGAAATGAATTGATTTAATTAATTAATTAATTGTTGTACATTTCAACTGTTATTTGATGTTCCCGTTTAAAATGTTGTTTTGGGTGAAATTGTAATAATTAAAACGTTTATTAAACTTGTGGTCAGTGATTTATTGATTATATATATAGAATAATTATGATGATGAATGCATATTTTTTAACCACTAAAATACAGCAACACATCTTTGATTCATGTCGTTTATAACTGGACTATTACAATTATTATTAACTGTGTCCGTAGTCTACAACACAACAAAATAGGAAATAACAACAATAAACACAATTTAAACAGACACAAAAATAAACCATTTAACCTGTTATGCACCGCCCCCTCGGTACCGGGCGGATAAACGCGTCATTTGCAGGAAACAACGTCTAAGGAATCTTAATATTGAATAAACTATGAATGTTTTATATCCATGTAACGGGAAGAAACTCAGCTAACTGATCTTTTAAAAATGTTTTTCCAAAAAAACAACACATTGCTAACACTCAGCCTCTGAATTAGCCACGAGCGAAAAAATGTAACCTAAAACGGCACGTAAACTCACTCATAACTCCCTTATTACTTATCCTAGATGCACAGCCAACCCCTCATTTTGCATCTCCTGGTGACACAGAATCTGTGTAAAAAACCTCAACACTCAGTGATAAACATTTGCGATGCTATAAACGAAAGCGTACATCAGAACATGTGGAGCTAGGTAGCTAGAAACGTTAACATGGCTTACCTTGGTCAAAACTGGTCTTCAATGGCATTAAAACGATAAAAAAACGATGCTGCAGTTAATCCATAGGTTCATCGAATGTATCTGTGTCCTCTTGGAAATGATTTCTGATAATCCATAAGCAATAAAACTGCTTTTTCGTTTCTAAATGTCAGAGCTAGAGATAGGTCCACTCTGATGCTAAATTACATGCGCGAAGCCCCCACCTCTTCTCTTCACAACGTGTGTGTGTGTGGGGGACTCCCCCTTCGATTCTATTGTCTCTAACGGTCAGAAAGAGGTGTCAACCATCCAAATCGACCAAGGGGGGCCAGAGATATGGAAAAAAAAACATTTTCACCCAAATCACCTCAGAGGTGGGGTGGTTTTGGCTAAACCTCTCTAAAAAGGTCCAATGTCACTTATTTTGCATCAATCTTAATACAAGGTACTTATTATATGTTGTACTTTGGAATCCTAAAGCTTTTAGTCTACTAACCCATCATCCAAGGGTAGTTTTCACTATAAGTAAAAAAAAAAATGTGGACGGACACTATCATTTACAGTTTTTTACTATGTAAAATCTGAATTTTCTTTAAAATAAAAAACATCTATATTGATTCTGACACTTCTACATCCAACTCACAGATGTAACCTTGCTTTGATAAAAGAAATTATTCATATAACCCTTTTAGAAGTTAAGTTGTAGTCATTTGTTTTGGGCATGTCCTTTTCGAGCCTGAAACATGAAAAACAGGCTTGGTGCTTAACAGGTTAACTACTGTAGAAGTACAAATGTCCAGGAAATAAGCCCAAATAAAAAAACTGCGAGCCTGCACGCACGACGCTCCGCTTCTGAAACGCGCCCGGTAGGTTATGACGCTGGAGGAGGTCGGACCAAAACCGCGCCGCAGCCATAACGCGGCGCAGACGGACCCGGTGGAATCTAGGGGTAAGGGGTGATACGTTGTCAATAAAACCAATACAAATTTGATGTGAGTTCAGAATCAGGTTTATTGCCAAGTAGGTTTACACATACGCAGAATTTATCTTTGTGTACATGGAGTGTACATAAACACAGTAGAAGACAAACAAACAAAGAAGATAAAAAGTAAGAAAAACATTTAATTAAATTTATTAAAAATATATATGTATTTTTAAAACTTAAATAAAAATATAGAATATTATTTACATGAAATATGAATATACCAAGAAACTACGTATAGTATACAAATGCAGAGTTGTTATATTCCCTCAGACAAAAAGGGAAAAAGACACCAGAAAAACTATAAAAATAAAACGAGTTAAAATAATAAAAATGAAATCAAATGAAACATGCTTCATCTAACACGTTGTAGTCTAGTATACAGACTAGGGA
>CALSBW010029805.1:599180-640188 GCA_943590975.1 Lindbergichthys nudifrons | reverse complement strand
ATTTTAATTTCTAACAATCCCTCCTTTCACACCTTTTAAGGTGTGAACACAATACTAAAATTAATGAGTTCTTCATCTGAACTTTGCATAGTACATAACTCATATCAAAAACATACAATCAGAATGGAATGGTTTAAATAACCATCATCAAAAATACAACAAATACAAAAAATACTTTGGCTGGTCTTCAAACATAAAAGTTTTCCCTTGTGCATAACTTCTAGTTTTAATCATTCAATATCACTTTCCAAAATAGCAGCAACTTGTGGTATCAGAACATTTCTTACTCCCTCCTTTCACAGAAATAGTTCCCATACCACTTTCAGTGTTAAGGCACTTGTTTTACAAAGTTTAAAGAAACATACCATTTGAGAATCGCATCAATAATAACAGTATAAAACATAAAAGTTAGAAACCATTTTAGAATAGTGCAAAGTAATACCACTTTGTAGCTGGTTCTTCATTCTAATGATTTCATCATTTGAAATTTCACATGATTTGGACATTCATTGAACAATCTCATCATTTATCATCCATATCATTTAACATCATTTACACACTGTCATCATTTTCATCAATATCTGTATATGGGTTGGGTCGTCTTGTTCTGCTAGCAATTGAAACTGTTCCCTTATGAGAAATTTACCCTCCCCCCTTTCATACTTTTTAAAGTATGAAAATAATATGTTCTCTAGAAAAGGCCGTGGTGATCAATCGGTACGTTAGGGTGCGGGTACATGGAATGCAACTACAACATCTAGCACCCCCCTGGGCACCCCTATGCTATCCTTGTACACTGTGGAGCCTAAACTCCCTCCTTTGACTGGTCTCCTAGCCCTACTGGTTTTGGGGTGTTTCACCATGTTGATTAACTGCCCCGCTGTCATTGGTACTGCATATAAAACATCACTGGCTGTACAAGTGCACAGGTCCCAGTCCAATCCTGTGGCAAGACTGCGTACAAGGTTTTAGTTCCATGATACCATCAAACATCTACTCTGGGATACGGCATTTCAGACAGTCATTTCTGGGAGAAGATTCTGGTCAGTTACAACAGTTCGAGAATTTCATCACTTAAAAGTTCCTACTTCAGTACCTTTGGTGTGAAAACCGGTGGAATATCAATAACTCATTATACTAATTTATCTTCAATTCTAGTCTGCTTAAAGAACTATGCTAACCCCTTGAACAGTGTGTGGAACCTTAGGTGTCCGAGCATGTAACAGTTACTCCCTCCTTTATCAAGGATTTAAAAAACAGAAGTTATTTCATCAATGGTTTGTAGTTCAATTTAGACATTTTCACTTATGGCGGATATGTTTCTACTTTAAATAACATCTCTAAATTTCAGGTCATCCCTGATTAAATGGATGACCATCAGGAGTTGGTGGCGCTTGTCTTTTAAACTCATAATTTGGTGCCGTGCGCTCCCTGTGAAGCTGCAAGTAAGATTTAAAACAACTGCTGGGTGGGTTGAGTGACCCCGTCTCCCTAAACGATATGGGTTGTCAAAAATATGCATCATTGCAATGAGTGATCCAAGGCCCCGCATGTATTACTCCCAATGATATTGCTTTTTCCAAAATTAATTTTGCAATCGCTCTTTGCCCAGTGTCCTTTAAAACTCTCCATCTTGGACAAACAAATGTCATTTCCACCTTAACAGTTATCCTATGGTAATATCTATGCTACAATGGCGAAAACAATGCTCTAGATTGGGATACTACATTTGGCTTGGTATTAGCTCTCCCTTTAACATTGTCCAACTAACACAGATTTGTCTGCTCTTATAGGGTGGTCACTACAACTATCCCTTTAGTTGTAGATCAATATTGTAACACATTAGATCTCTACCAAATTCACCCATGAATAAAATCTCTTAGGGAATAATTCGTTTCCATGATGGAAAGATTGAAAAATATGTTCTACTCTGTGCTCCTAAGTCCCAAAACACTCACTGCTTAAAGTGTGGTGAATATTTCCATCATGTCTACCCCTTTATCTCACAGTACCCTCAGTGTGTTTTAGGATTAATTCCTCATTTTACTTTAACAGTTTCCTCTTTATTACCATTTTAATTTACCAATTTATTAATTCATGGCTAATAAATCTTTTTGTCTTTTCGCATTTATTAAATCAATTCAAGTTTGTTTGTGAATAAGTGTGTTTATGTATAAACTCACTCACGTTTTCCTTTTTCTCCTCCTCTCGTCTCAAGCCACGACCCCCTCACATTCTGTTAGACCATGCCAACTCCTCTGGTTCTGTCTTCTCCTCTGGTTCTGTCTTCTCCTCAGGTTCTGTCTTCTCCTCAGGTTCTGTCTTCTCCTCTGGTTCTGTCTTCTCCTCTGGTTCTGTCTTCTCCTCAGTCCATCAGCTCTTGAATCCTTCCGCTGGTACTCTCTTCAGTGGCCCAACTGCTTTGCATTTCATCTCCTTCTTTACAGTCTCTTCGCTGTTGTATGGAGGGCGTGTTCTGCTCTCATGTCCCACACTCTGCTCTTGTGCCATATCTCGTGGCTCAGCTTGGAACTTCATGTCCTGTCTGAGGACTGATGAGAGTATGCCTCTTTATGTCAGCATGCTGTTCTGGATGCCTCAGGTGGAGATGGTTCTGGATGCAGTCTTGTCGTTGTTGGTTCAGCTCTGGTTCTCTGTCTGTTCGATGGAGCAGGAGGACGAGTCTCCTGTAGTGAGGTCTTTTGTCTGATAGGGGTCGTAGCAGTCTGACAGGCAGAGAGAGAGAGTCCAGGTCTCGGGACGCATTACCTATAGAAATTCTAACACACTGAGGTAAAGTAAATCCAACCCTCTCCACTCTATTTTCTAATCATACTATCTGTTTTAGTTGTTAAATGCCATCTTAACACAATTAATATCTACTAATAATTTTACTATATCTCCAAACATTGTTTTTCTCCCACTGTAACACATCTACTCCAACTTACTCTTTCAGGAAACCATTTTCTTCTATAAATTGAAATACTTACATGTTTCAAGCACCACATATTTCACACACTATAAAAGGACGTCCCCATATATTCTCCAATATTTTAAATCTCACTATTACTTAGAGCAATAGTAACTTTTGTGACTGAATACATCTGTGCACTGTCGCCACAATCTGTTGGGGAATTTTGTTCATAGAGTTTGTACATACAGCTGTCCTCGTGGGTTGGTACCCTGTTTCTACTGTAATAACTTTTCAATAATTGTGCTCAGGTCACCAGTCGGTTGTCCATAGTCTTAACGGGGGGTGTTTCTGGTACAGACTAAAACATGGATCCAGTGTATTTGGAGATTCCCCTAAATTGTAAATCCCCATCACTTAAATATTCCGATCACTTAAACCCATCTCATCATTTGGTACAAGAACTGCATATAGGGGGGGTGAATCATCTTGATCGTAACCTCCTCACCTTTGGGAACGAGTATTTCTAACTCCTCCTCTTGTTGCTCAACTGATCTTCTGGCTCTGGGGATAAGTGAGAGTCTCTGAAACACAGCTGGTGTTTTGTTAGTGATGTGGGCATTTTCTACGAGTGACCTAATGGATCCATGTCTTACATGATATTGTACTCCCCATCCAACCAGAAAGGTGCCACGTGTAATGAGCACAATCCACAATGCTATTCTGACTCTTACCCCTAGGGGACCCCACAGTTGCTTTGGCTTTGTTCTTGACATAATCTCTATTTTATCCATGGTTTTGTCAGTTACAGAATGTAAATGATGAGTACAAAAATAACGTATACAAAAACTGGAACAGAACATGGTTCTTTTTCAGGTGTAAAACAAAAAACAAGTTTTCACTTTAGTGTACAATCTTATAGAATTCTAAAAACAATTCGTCTTTCCTGTAGTTTCTATCTTAATCTTATTTATATTTATTGTTTTGTTCCAGCTCTGCCAAATCAGTCCTAGCTTCCAATACTTCTCTGGAAGTTGCCAGTGAAGGTGACAATGTGTGAGGTGGTGTCAATTTGCTCCTTTTTCTTTACCTTTAAACCGGAGCTCGTGTGAAGTTCGTTACAACTTGTCACGGTTCCGACCACCGGGGATCAGCCCACTGTGTTTTGTGAACTTTCACCCTCACCCAATCACCTGGCCGAACAGGAGTCTCTTCTGGTGTCTCGTCTGGTATCTGTGCAGTTTTTCCTAGCCTGTGTAGACAAAACTTGGACAATATTACTCAGAGCTCTGACATATTCATCCACTTCTATTGGTCTAATATCTAAAACTGGACCACTCCCTCCTTGGAGGAGGCCTAAGCTTTGGTATACCTTTTGTTAACAACATGTTATTATTTATTAACTACAACGTTACCGAAATCCATTATCTGACTAATCATGACCTTCCCTCCTTTGAGCATAAAATGCTCAATTAATATTGCAATGATTACTCCATTATGAATAGGACATGGAAAGACCCATAACGTCATAGCAAACACATAAATCCTCTGTGTACCCACAAGGCGTACAAAGATGTTGTGATGTATCGTCTTCCGATGTTATAAATGCATATTTACTAAGAATCTTCCATTAGCACAAAAATATAGTTTATTTCTTGTTAGTTCAATAATGGCTTTTGTCATGGTACTATGTATCAGTGTTGCTGCGATAAACCACACCCTTGGTGTTGCTAATGCGTCTTAATAGCTCTAAGATTAGCTGACACTGCTGAACAAACGAATCATGACAAAATAATATTTCTTTAAACTAGAGGGAAATACGAACTATTCTAACAGAGGGTTACACGCAGAAGAACATGAAGGGCTGATGTCCCTCACTTAGAAATAGATATTGCCTTATGCACTACTGTATAAATCAGCAAATTCACTTGAACATAAATAAATGAAGACTGATTCTTGAAACTGTTGTAAAAAAACGTACAACTTCTTCATCCAAGCTCAGTGTTATGTTATTTAGTTTGCAGCTCATGCTTTAAAACTGAAACTTCAGACCTATTATAAAAATGTGTTTATGAGAGCATGTAATCTGACTCCATATATTCCTCAACTTATAATAAATGAAGTTCCCCTTTAAACACAGCCCCGGTCTATCTATGTACTGGCTAGTAATGGTTGTGCCAGTTCCTGTCACTCTGTCACTGTTCTCCCGCTAACAGTCACTCTCTAGTTCTGCTGGGTTCTTGTTGACTTCTTCACTGGTTTGAGACAAGCGATCTTATTGAAACACCTCCCTTTGTAGCCAGACTTCACCACAGCAGAATCGAGTTTCTGTTTTCAGGTCTCAACAGCTCCACGTCAGGTGTATCTTCGCCCCTTGAACTGCAGTCGATTTAAACAGGAGGACTTGGTAAGGACCCTCCGTCTTGGGCGAGGACTAGGCTTTCATCTTCATCTTTTGGGCGTAAACCCATTGTCTTGACCTTACTAGCTGTGTGAACACAATAGTTTTCTGTGTGGGGGAACAACATCACTCGTAATCTCTTTCCTTCTCATAATTACAAAAATAGTCTGCTAAATGTTCTACTATGTTTTAATGTTCTTCTACTAATTGGATGATTTATATTTAAATGCAATATGCTACTCACTATTGTTAAATAACATTCAACACTTCATGTTTGGAAATACTATTCCTCTTTGACATCCCTGAGACCCCCTTTCTCTGTTGTAGTCATGGAAACCTCCCCTGGGGTAACTGTGTGGAGGGCCGTTGTTTGGTGCAATGTTCTGGTACTTGTAGCATCCTGTGGTGCGGACAATCTCTGGACCAATGGCCCGTTTGGCTGCAACAGTAACATCCCTCAAACCGGAATCCTCTTCCACGTCTTTGTTGGTTCTGCATCTGAATCTCTGGCACTACTCGAGCTTGAACTGTGTGAAGTGTCTGGCCTGCCTTCTCTGGTTCTTCCTGAGCTTGAACTGTGTGAGGTGTCTGGCCTGCCTTCTCTGGTTCTATGGCCATCTCTGAAAACTTCTCCTCCCCTTGTTCCTACAAGCCTCAATGTCTTTCTTAGCTACCTGTATCTTCAAAAGTCTTATCTGTAGCGCTTCCCGCTCTGTCGTCTTTCTTCTGTGATTTCTTCTAATCATATGTTCTCTTCCATCAGCTGTTTGGATTTACTGGTTAGCACTCTTACTTCATACTCCAATTCTTTGACACTTTTGTCCGTAGAGACTCCATTGAACTGCAATACTTCTATAAATCCAACATTTGGGGAGGGAGGAGGGACTTCGGCCAGGCTTAGATACAGCTTTGGAGTTTGGAGAACTTGAGCGTCTTTAGTTTTTTCTGCTATGTCTTCCCTCACTGGCAGGTCTGCTACTTGGACCACATTTATGCTGTCTGTCAATAGGCTGGCATATTCCAGATGGAGTATCACACTTGTAACTCTTATAAACCTTTGTTCAGCTTCCCTCCATACATTTAGCTGTTGTAGGCATTGTTCATGTTCATAGTCGAGTACTGCTCTTCTATGGGCCAGTTTGATCATCTGCTGGAATCAATCGTCGCGTTTGCCATCGTTTCAACAATTCCTGTATTTGATTCCCTACTTTCTGTCTATCATTCGGATGTGTTGTAGCATCTGATCTGACGTGTACTCTCTCCTTAATATCTGCAGTTGAGCCTGGCACTGCGAATGCTCTTAACTTGGTGTCTTTTGGTGACATATTTCTTAAATAGTTGGATATAGTTATTAAACGTATCAAAGATGAATTACTAATCTACTGAATAGTAAATTCGTTCCTGATAGAAAACATCCTATGTCATCCGAACTTAACTTCAAAATCTGGCTCTTGTTTTTTTTATATATTTTTTTAAAAAGATTAATAAAGTAAATAAAAAATTATGCAAATTTAAAATCAGAAAATATTTTTTTTTAAGTTTTTTTTTTTTTTATAAAAATTGTACAGTGGCTTGGCTTTGAAATATGCAAATAGAAATCTTGTAAAAATCTAACTTTACTGTGTATAGTGTATACTAAAGTGCATGAAATTATGCTAATATCATAAACTGTGTTTACCTCAATTATGTGGCGTTTAGATATTCTACAGTCTAGGTTGAAAGACTATTATGTAAGGTTTCTTATCTTATTCTTATCAGGAACCACCTGTGATTCTATGTGATGAAGTACGTGTTCATCTATACCTCTTGAAAGCAAACTTTAGCATATTATTTAATCAATTGGTATTGTATTTATACGTTTTTTACCCCTATCTTGTGCAACAATTCTGTACAACCAGCAGAGTGCGCTGTTCTAATTTTTCAGCTCTCTCCACCCGTGACAGCTATTCTAAAAACGGACTTCTTTTTAACAAGAAGCTTATTTTCTTAATAACTACCTTTGATATGGGAAGGAAATTCACTTTAAGATTAAACCGCAAAGCACAAACCAGCGAATACACATTTGGAAGCACAATTTTAAGGATTAAACCGCAAAGCACAAACCAGCGAATACACATTTGGAAGCACAATTTTAAGGATTAAACCGCAAAGCACAAACCAGCAAATACACATTTGCAAGCACAATTTTAAGGATTAAACCGCAAAGCACAAACCAGCGAAATACACATTTGCAAGCACAATTTTTTAAGGATTAAACAGCAAAGCATAAACAGCTAAAACACCTTTGGAAGCACTAATATTTCAAAAATCAGATTTGAGCTTTAGAAAATACAATAATCCTTTTCTTCAAAGACCAAACTCCAAGAGTATAGATAACCTGATTAAGCAAAATGGAATATCTAATTCCAACTTTGACTCAAGAAGAATGATTTGTTCTACACACTATGGAGGTCATGAATATTGAATTAGCCTCATGTGAGTGAAACTGAATGGATTTCAAAAAACAACTGGTCCTCTGAATTTGCATTTCACAGAATGTCGATGCCATGTGTTTGTTTGTCCACATGAGGTCAAAACAAGATGGCAACTGATTTCAAATGCTGACCTGCAGAACAAAGAGTTTTTTGCAAGAAGAATTGCTGTCTCTGATGAGTTGAAATCCTGAGGTGTTGATCTCAACAAAGAAACCACATTCCAGGCCAAACTTCAGAGCAGTATAACAGCAAAACACTCTCAATATGCTGAACAATTTAAACAAGTTAACAATACAAATAGTTAGATACCATCAAAAACTATTTTAGTCTATGGTCGTCTGAGCAACTCTCACGCTATTATGCGACTAAATGGGAAGCCAGTTCAAACACAATTAGAAGAATATCGTCTATCTAACGCACGAATGCCGCATTTCTCTCCGTAATGCACACGCAATGATTTAAACGTTTACTTCAGACTACCACAGACTCTTATCACCAATTAAACAAGAGACCATCTCACTTATTTGGGACAATGAAACAAGACGATTCCATCTATTCTTGAGACTTAAAACGAGACGATTCCATCAATTCTCTTTAAAAAGACGATTCCATCAATTCTTTTTAACAAGACGATTCCATCTATTCTTGAGACTAAAAACGAGACGATTCCATCAATTCTCTTTTAACAACAAGAGTCCATCTTTAAATTGCTAACATTCATACAAGAAGAGTCCATCTTTTACTCGTCAGTCACAATGATATATAAATACCGGCTCAAAAGCACATTAATATATATCCAGCTTGGAAAACACACACATTATAATCATGCAGTTAATTAATGAACAAAGAAAAAGAAAAGAGACTTACCCTTGCTTGGTCTAAAACAACGCCACGTGGTGTGTTTTAAATTTAGATATTTAACATTAAATTAACAGCTGTTCTCAGGATGTCCTGCTCGCCACAAAACACACAAATCTAAAATGGTTCTAAATAAGCTATTGAAGAATTTGATATAACTGGCTTCTTCTCACCATTTGTATCTGGGCCCTGTGTGTCATGTGGTTCGCAGGATCTCCGTTGAAACTAGCCGGTTCCTCTCCCAGGCTGCTATCACGTCGGAGTTTCCAAATTGTAGATATATCGTGATCTTCTCGCTCCCAGGAAAGGAACTTAAAATAGTGAGACTAATGGAGTCTCTGAAAAGGTTCAAATGGGTACTTTAATTAAGTAACGTGGTTAAAGAACAAGCACAGGTAAGGAAGAGACAAAGCCGGTGATGTCCCCAGGTGGCTGCAGCGTAGGAAAGAGGGAGAGCTGTTGGTTTCGACTTCTTTTATCCTCTTGTTCTCTCCTGCTGTGCAGATAGTGGGACCACCCTTCTCATCTGCATAGGTTCGACATCGCGTAAAAACAGATAGTTTCAACATTGGTATTCCCTGCCTAGTTCCTTAAACCTTTTCTCTTCCTTATCTCTGTCATGACTTTCTATTTAATATCTTATAAACGGCTGTAATAGTTAGTAAAGAAGTCCTAAAAACACCTCTCCGGCACAGTTCTCATCTACGGTAACTTCCTCTGACGTCATAGCTACTCACGTAATGTGAAAACACTCTACGATCAACTGTACCTTCATTTAATATTCAGCAGTAATAATATCTTGACGTCTATAGATGTAGTGTTAAAGTCCGTAGGTTTTGGTGTGCAACAGTCTATGTCATTTTCACTTTACATTCAGAAAAAGCATCATTAGCCACATGCTAACTGCTAACCGGATATGAAGGATATTCAGAATAAAAGTCTGGCATTGAGATCTCCTGAGAACTTCCGGGTTCTTTCACAATAAAACAGCTTTTAGACTGACGATATGTTTTAGACTAAATCATGCTATTAAACATTGATTTTAATTTCTAACAACCCCTGATCCGAAGATCAGTGCACTAATGCACTGAGCCACAGCTTTTTTTTTATTGCCAGTGTCTTTATTTCAATTGATTCCAATAAGAACAGAGTGCATGCTGTCGAAGCAGCCTAGAAAAAGCACAGCACCCGGAGTCTTTTTTCTAAGCTCCAATTTTTTCGTCCAGTAAATTTGAGGAGGAGCTTGTTTTTGACCGTGGTTGTCAGGTGAAAGCTACCAAAAAAAGACCAAAGAGTGTATTTGTTGGAGCAAGTCGGGGAGGCAGACCCTGGATGTAGCTGCTGTTGAGTGTGTGACTTTATCTCCTTACGCAAATCTTCTGAGCGGTGAAGCTAATTCATACAAAGTGTGAGAGCTAGCATCTTTTGGTTGGTTGTAATGATGAAAAGACAATGTCAAACAATACATAGTAACACAAACAGATAATAAAATCCAATGGTTGTCATTAAAAACCGATACAAAGCGCTGTGAGTTGATGAAACCCTTACGGACCGTCCACACAGCAGCGTTAAAAAATCTTGAAAATCTTCTGCCCATTCACTTTGAATGGGGGTGACGTCACTTGCCTCACTTTTCGCCGAATTGCATTGTGGGCAGGCAAGCGGAGATTTTCAGGATTTTCAGGATTCAAAGTTGAACAATGTTCAACTTTTGAGGCTGAGGTGGAAGCGTCAGCCAATCAAATCCCGTGTATTCAAATCTGACAGTTCAAGCGCTAGCCAATCAAACCGCGTGTATGCTGGGAGAGACATAGCAGGTCATTTCCTCATATTCCAAAAAATGGAGGAGAAATTAGCGGGAGGGAATCACCCGGTGCTTTATGACAAGTCCCTATTTACCTACCGGGATATAAACCGGAGGAGCCAGGCATGGAGGGAGGTGGCAGAGACAGTGGTAGGTTTTCGCCTGTTTGGGGAGTTTATATCCAGTTTACTTCGGGCTTTTTTTGCTTCGTATGTCGGGGGCGGGAGATTCATGTGATTGGTTGTTGGTGCCTTGCTCGCAAAAAAATCCCCAAGATTTTTTTAACGCTGCTGTGTGGACGGTCCGTTAGAGCAGGTGCCTCCCAGCAGCTATGTAGACACGGGACCTGAACTTAAACCTAACGCCAAAATCCTAACTAACCATGTATTGTTATTGCCTACACCTATCCGATCAGCTCCGTTGTACCCCCGTTTTTAGAGATTTGGGTATGGAGGAAAAGAGAGAGTTTGGTTTTCTGGCACTTTGTGAGTTCCCTGACACACTTGTTAGAGTTGGACACTTATCTGCCCTCTCCGCGCCGTTCGTTGAATGAGGCCGGTCTCTATTAAATCAGAAAGGAATTGAAAACACCGGAATCAAAGTTATAACAATTATCTGAGTTTACTGGTAGAAAATAGAACAAATATACAGGTTTTACAGAGTACTCCGGGCTTCCTGGTTTGTGATGCGATGCGGACAAAACGTGTCGGGATCCAACCAACTCACATACAGGAAGAGAGTGCCTTCAAGTTTGTAATGCGATGCGGACACGGATATATCGGGATCAAACCAACTCACATAACCAAAAAGCGCTTTTTCCTTCAAAAACAATTGTATTCATACTTCATTTTGGGGTGGAGATTGTGTTGACCTGTTCCCTCCCCCTCTCATTCGACAGCGAATTAGAGAGCCCCTGGGGAGGACCTGTGTAAACTGGTCACCCCCCCCAAGTGTTCTTACTGGTTGGATTCACATCTGGTCGGGTTCAATCAGAGTTCCATCAGGACGTGAGATCTAGGTCAAGAAGTCAACGCCTATCTCCACCCCAATCTACACAACATTCCTTTCTTATGGGGTTCCTCACATAAACCACCCCTCTTCCGACATTTTAACTTTAGTGCACCATAAAGTAATAGGTCCTTAACGACCTTAAAACCAGCATCTGCATGTTGGGGGTGAAGAGGACATGTGTGTGTATAACAAAATCTCTGGGTCAGTGAGTTTAAAAGTGAGAATAACATTTCTATACTAAGTGTTTATCTAAACCCGTTGTGATTACCTAAAACAGTTCAAACAATATATGTTTACTAAAATACAATTCTAAACACTACATGTTTACTTCCATACAATTCCAAACACTACATGTTTACCTCAATACAGTGTAGAATCATATCTTTTTACTTCACACTGTGGACACATATTTATGTATAAAAGACATCAAAAAGTGCATTTTGCATGATAGGTCCCCTTTAACATAACCGAGTAGTTTCATTGCCAAAAGCGAATTTGTTGCAAAAACCCGTTCTCAACATAAAATAACTAAGTAAAAACTGTGCCTACCTTCTGCAGCAAAGTACTGTGCAAAAGCCAAGTATGACAAGTCAGGATGAGAACATAAGATGTGATATGCGTGTGTAGAGATTAGGTCTGTTCGATTATGGCAAAAATCATAATCTCGATTATTTGGGTCAATAATTGATATCACGATTATTAAAAACGATTATCCATTTACTTTGAAAACATACATTTATTGGAGAAAAAAAAATGTGAACAGTATGTTTTTAACAGTTGATTACCCTGAACTTTAAGTATAATTCAACTGAAAAACCAATAAAAAAAAAAATTAATTAAAAAAAAAAAAAAAAAGTAATAATAATAATAAAAAAATAATCGTTTTATTTCGATTACGTTGTTTTCGTAATCGTTGCAAGCCATAATCGTAATTGCGATTAAAATACGATTGAGAATTGAGCAGCCCTAGTAGAGATACTCAATCACACTTTGCTCAGTGTACAAAAAAAGTAGTGTTGAAGGCATAGAGAGGGAATAATAGAGGTTATTTTAAAAGGGTCAACTGTTTGCAATTCAGCCTTCATACTGTAGCTGCAGACTGGACGATATGTCTGTCAAAACCTGCAGTTTGACTTTACCCATAAGCAGACTCTTTCTCAGACACTCCATCCGTCTGACTCTTTATTGCTCCATATTTATTACCAGCCAGGGATAGGAATAAAGAGGCAGACGAAAAAAGAATGTAATGAAGGAATCAGTAGGAGTTGGATTCTGGATAAAAAGCAAGTTAGTGTTTTTTTAAATGTATTTGTTTTTTAATTTATATAGTGCTTCTCATCTGCCAAGACAAATCTTGAAGCGCTTCACAGCAAAGGACACTGATACAATTTGAGAGATTAAATAATAATAATAACAATAAAAAAATTACAAATTAAAATTAAAATTAAATTAAAATTAAAAATAAAATATAAAATAAAATATAAATAAATAAATAAAATAAAAGTTGGATATAGCGATAAAAATGACAATACTCCAGATGTACCATGCTCAAAGTTTATTGGAAGGCCTGCCGAAAGAAGAGGGTCTTAAGGCCGGTTTTGAAGACCTCGGTGGAAGGTGCAGATCTCAGCTGATCTGGGAGGGAGTTCCAGAGGCGCGGGGCGAATGAGCAGAAGGCTCGGTCTCCCATTGTTCGGAGACGTGTGCGGGGGATGTAAAGAAGAGGAGCGTGGCTGGAGCGTAGAGAGCGGGTAGAGGTCTGGGTACGGATGAGGTCACAGGTATTTTGGGCTTTGTCCATTCAGGGCTTTGTAAGTGAGGAGCAGAACCTTAAACTGGATCCTGTAGTGGACTGGGAGTCAGTGTAGTTGTGCAAGTATGGAGGTTATGTGTGGGGACCTTTTTGTACCGGTGAGAACTCTGGCTGTGCTGTTCTGGACAAGTTGCAGGCGGTTGATGGATTTGGCTGGGAGACCGGAGAGGAGTGCATTGCAATAATCTAGTCTTGAGAAGACGAGTGCATGAACCAGTTGTTTGGTGTAATCAGTTGAGAGTGAGGGCTTCAGTCGGGAAATGTTTTTCAGGTGAAAGAAGGAGGTCTTGGTGATGTGTTTGATATGGGCTTGGAAAGACAGAGTGGGGTCAAACCTTACACCGAGGTTGGTGACAACAGAGGAGAGAGAAATGAGCTGACCATCAAGGGAGGGGCTGATGTTGGCGGCCTTGGCAAGCTGGTCGGTGGTGCCTATCAGGATTGCCTCCGTCTTGCTGCTGTTGAGCTGGAGGTTGTGTTGAAAGTGTAGCGGTATAAATGAGAAAATATCCTCATAAAACCCTGCCTTTATCCCCAGTCTTTTTTGCCCCCATATTTTTATGACAGAACACATGAGCTACAGTTCTCATTTGCGAGACGTTCCTGGCAAAGTGCAGAACAGGAAAAGTAAATACAAAAAGGTAGAAAATAAGAGTCAGAGCACAGGAGACAGGTAGAAAAAATGAAAAATTTTCTCAGGTGAAAATGGAGCTGCAGAAACTGAGCCAAATGGAAAACCTCCCGCTTCCTCTCCTTTATGTCGACCTCTTTTCCCTTGTTGCTTTCCTAATTCAGTACCTCTCTGGGTCTTACTGTGATGTTCATGCAACGGAGGAAAGAGGCAAATTGCCAGAGAAGAGTTATGGTTTTGATACACCCGGCTCCTTGCCTGTGAGAGTGGAGGGGACTGTCAATGTGTCTCGGTTACAATGAACCAATGTCCATAAAACCCTCCCTTTCCTCTCAGCCTCTTTGTCTTCTGGTCGACTGGGACATTCTGTTTGTGTCTGCCACCTCTCATGGTTTGTTTTTTACGATGTCGCTTCAGTCATCCATCCATAAAACCCTTTCTGAGAAGCTCTGCCTCCAAAGGGCCATGTGAAAAAGAATGAATCTGTCTTGGTGTAAATGTTTGGACTTTTGAAGATTTGAGTTGGTGAAAGCAAATAACTTGTCTCGGGCAAAAACTTGTATATTAACAGTTCATTTGTTTAAAAAAGACTGGGTTTGGATCTTACAGGTCATCCTCATATTGTCAGTTTGCATGGTGGATTCAATAAGGAGAAGAATGAGTAAGGTTAGTCCATGATGTTCAGTTACCAAAATAAGAAATAACTTATCTGATGTGACATCCATACAGGGTTTGAAGATGCAAACATCGATAATACAGAAGTAGATGAAGAATCAAGAATAGTTAACCCTTATATTTTGATCACATTTTGCACCCGTTGGTACTGATCCGAGACACGATTAAGGTAATAAAAAAACATATTAAGTCCCTATATATATTTTCTGTATCTTAATTCCAAACAATATATGTAGCATTAACGATTCATTTTTGAAAATACTCTCTGCTAGATCACAATTGATTGTTGCATGTTTATTAGTAGAACGTAAAACCACCTTTTTAAAGATTACTATCTATAAATATCCTGGAACTGATGACACTTTAAATCTTAAAGAAATTGCCTTCTCTGATCAATGATGAAGAAATATTTGTAGGTAGAAGGCTGCTTCCTAATTTTACAATTCAAATATTACTGTTGACATCATTGCTTACAATGTGTAATATTCTTGCAGAATATGTGGATAACAATGTTTATCTATGCTTGTTTATGATTGGCTCACGTGATATGACGTAGTAAGATTATGAATGCGCAGCCAGACAGATTGAGTGAAGTTCGCCTTCCTACTATACATGAATATGTATATCTCCGGTATATCAATAAATGTTAAATAGAGCACGTCGTAGTCTGGAGTATTAATTGTACACACAGTACAAGAACAAGACACAATGTATCTATCTTTTTCTGAAGAATAGGAATACAGATCGTTTTCCACAGATCTATTTCTTTCTGTTTCTCACCTCCAATTATCGGCCTGTCTTCTTCCCCCCCGCAACACTTCCTTTCTGTCACCTTATACTTCCTTTACCTGCTTCCGTCAGTTGTGGCTGTTCTTTTCAAAGTCCTCTAACTAATGTTCAGTTAGCAAGACGGCAACATGGTACCCTATATTTCTGGCACTTTTCGGAACACAATAATGCACTTAACTAAAACTTTAACAAAGACAAAGCCTTGTCTCACACCTTGGTAGATTCCCATAACTTACATTTACCTTTGGTAAAATATAAGCTGAAGCTTTATTCAAGGACATTTTCCTCCAACTGTTTTCAACAACTGGCTATACCAAATTACAAGCTAGGATACACAATTGTCTGACTTTATCAAAGGCCAGGCCGACTGCTGAAATCCAACCATTCTGCTGAACAGAGAGAAACACAATAGCTGTGCAGCCCTGTACTTTAACTCAGCGTGTCACTTTGCCCCCCCTGCTGCCATTTCATATGGACCTTTTATTGGTTTCAGTTGAGTATTCAGAAATGGTGTCAACAGAAAAGAACACCCGCTCACTCCAACCAGTCTCAGAGTAAAAAACACAACAGTGTGAGGATGGAAATACTAATCAGAGTACCAGGAGAGGTCCAAATGTAGCAGCCGGTGTAGGAGAGGAATGAAAGTAGGTGGCAGGAGAAAGAGAGTGGGATGCAGAGAAGGATAATTAAAGAAACACCAGGCAGGAGGATGGGAGTGGAGAGGTACAGCAAGAGAAACATAGATATAATAAAAGGACAAAGTGCAAGAGAGCTGAATAATAGAAAACATGTTACTGCAGCAATTTAGCCTATTTATGGCTCACGCTGAGACACATCTCTTCCTCATTGTGATACACAATACATTAAATTGTAGTGCTTTGTTTTAGATTGGGACAAATTATTTTCTTCACTGTTCCTGTAAATGTGGCCTTTTAGCTTGAGGTCCAAAGCACACAGCGAAAAATAACCAGGAATAGTGCAGGAGAATGGGTAAAATAATAATGGACCATGTGTCCAAACCAAGTTTTGACCAGTTTGTCAAAGTTGTGCCCACTAACAGAGCATATAACATTACATTAGATGTTACTTGTTAGACGCTTTTATCCAAAGCGACTTACATACTCAATACTGTGGGCAATCCCCACAGGAGCAATTTGGGATGAAGTATCTTGCCCAGGGACACAACGACATGCTGACTGCAGTGGGGTTTGAACCCTGATCCGAACCTAACGCACTAGTCCACTGCGCCACAGCCTCCCTATAAGGCCAAGATTATACAGAAAACTCAAAACAACTGTTTCAATCAAACCAGGGATGCAACAACATACAAAAAGGCAGAAATGAATTCAACGTTGTCATACATAGTGCCTGTTTTCAATCAACTTCTTTAGCTTTCCATTTCTCTTCAATTCCGGTCTTATTAAGCCATTGCAGATACTGGAATAATGTGATGTTATTTTCATGTATTTTTGCTCGGCAGATATTCTCAGCAATGTAATTAGTTTAGTGGAGTCATGGTTGAAACTTTCACACTAATCTCTACAAAAGGTAAAGGCCAGGGTGAAATGCAATAGTGGTCTCTCATGAATTAATGAAATTCATGTTGCTTCATCAGCCTGCAAATAACAAGGACATGGTTACGTGTAGGCAACAAGAATAACAACACCACAAAGGAAGTTAAAACCGTGTGAAACTGATACAGGGATAACACCAGTGGCGTTTTCTCCTGGAGGCCAAGGGAAGCCAGGCTTCCCCTGTTTTTTCGGATTGTAGTTATCATTTTAATAAATAAATAAAAACACTTTGTTTAGTTTAGGTAATTCTTCTTTGCTGTGTGTAGCTGCCGCCCCATCTCTCCCATGGATGTATAATAAGAACTGGATACAGTGTGGGAGGCGGGGCCTCATTCATTCCTATGAGAGTTGCTCATTGGCGCATGAAGATAAAAAGGCCCAACTTTTGAAAGAGCGAAACGTCAGATTACCCGTCATGCCTGAGAAGTACCCATATGTGCGCTCATAGAGCATGCACAACTTTAACCACGTCCCCCAAAAGGCTCGTTCACATCAAGCACGTCACACGTGTACACGTAACAGCACCGCACGTTCATGACAGCATGGTACTGGATTGTTATGATGGATTTTATATTAACGAGGCGGCCGCAGCAGTTAGCAGCTAGCTAGTAATTATGCTAATGTGGACATAAATCGTTATGTACTTTTATATTACGCTGATAACAGGATCTAGCGATATCCAAGTGTGACCGGAGGTCTTCTCCCTCTGTGACGCTGCTTGGCACCGGGCCAGCGCACCAATTGTGCGCACCGGCTATTTAAGCTGAGGTGCCAAATAACTGGGTACCTCCCATTTCCGCTTCTCCTGTGGTGGCTGCAGCCTGGCGTAGTGACGCAAATTGTTTGGCGTGGCAGCATTCATGTCCTACTCTCTACCGGACAGGTAAAGCACTGTGCAGTCTGTCATTCATTCATGGTCACAAGCTACACACTGCTGAAACTTTCTCATCTTAGCGCAGCTGACGTCCAGGGCATTAAAGGAGGCATTTGCTCCGCCAGAGGCTCCATGATCACAGAGTTGCACACTGTTGGTGAGTGCCGTTGTCTGCTCTCTTTAAATCTGCTGCGTAGTTCCCCTGCCTTATCTGCCTTAGCCTGTTTTTCAGGTCTCAGGCTCGAAAATGCCATTCCCAGAACAAATGACCATATCTTCCCTTCTAAAAGGGTTCAATTAATAATCTTTTTTCTCAAAGTAATGATAAACCTGTGAGTTGGATGTAGAAAAGTCAGAATCAATATAGATGTTTTTTATTTTAAAGAAAATTCAGATTTTACATAGTAAAAAACTGTAAATTATAGTGTCCGTCCAAAATTTATTTTTTACTTATAGTGAAAACTACCCTTGGATGATGGGTTAGTAGACTAAAAGCTTTAGGAATCCAAAGTACAACATATAAGTACCCTGTATCAAGATTGATGCAAAACAAGTGACATTTGACCTTTTTAGAGAGATTTAGCCAAAACCACCCCACCTCTGAGGTGATTTGGGTGAAAATGTTTTTTTTTTCATATCTCTGGCCCCCCTTGGTCGATTTTGATGGTTGACACCTCTTTCTGACCGTTAGAGCCAATAGAATCGAAGGGCGAGGCCCCCACACACACACGTTGTGAAAACAAACGGTGGGGGCTTCCCGCATGCAGGTTTGCACCAGAGTGAAGCGATCTCTCGCTCTGACATTTGGAAACGAAAAAGCAGTTTTATTTCTTATGGATTATCAGAAATCATTTCAAATAGGACACAGATACATTGGATTAACCTATGGATTAACTGCAGCATCGTTTTTTTATCGTTTTAATGCCATTGAAGACCCGTTTTGACCAAGGTAAGCCATGTTAGCGTTTGTAGCTACCTAGCGCCACATGTTTTGATGTACGTTTTCGTTTATAGCGTCGCAAATGTTTATCACTGAGTGTTGAGGTGGGCACCCCCAGATTCTGTGTCTCCAGGAGATGCTAATCGATGGGTTGGCTGTGCATCTAGGATAAGTAATAAGGGAGTTATGAGTGAGTTTAGGTGCAGTGATAGGTTACATTTTTTCGCTCGTGGCTAATTCAGAGGCTGAGTGTTAGCATTGTGGTTTTTTTTTGGAAATGTTTTCTTAAAAGATCAGTTAGCTGAGTTTCTTCACGTTACATGGATATAAAACATTCATAGTTTATTAAATATTAAGATTCCTTACACCAGGGCTTCTCAAACTCCGGACCAAGGTCCGGATCCGGACCGAACTGCAAATCAATCCGGACCGAACCCTGTGTCCCATTATCTGATTCTGATAAATTAATGTACATCATTGTGTACGCGCGTCTTGTGTCTGACGCATTGTGAGAATGAACGTGCATATATATTTAATTGTGTGCGCGAGCGTGACACGCATTGCAGACCGCAAGTTAACCGCAAGTTTACCTTGACTTTCTAATGCTTCTAATGCCTTTTTTGCCGAGGTTCAAGGTATTGGTTACAGACAAACAGTGCCATTTCTCCCACTAGTTCAAGCCACCATACTGTATGTATGTATTGAATGTGTGTGTGTATACAGGGGCGCCGTTTGTCGACAGGCAAGGCAGGCAAGTGCTTGGACCAGAAGGGGGCCCCCAAAGAAGGTAGATCAGGGCTTCTCAAACTCCGGACCAAGGTCCGGATCTGGACCGAACTGCAAATCAATCCGGACCGAATCCTGTGTCCCATTATAAAAAAAACTGGCATTGATCCGGACCAGTGACCTTGTATAAAGTTCACAAGTGGACCTTTAATAAAAAAGTTTGAGCACCCCTGCCTTAGACGTTGTTTCCTGGAAATGATGCGTTTATCCGCCCGGTACCGGGGGGGCGGTGCGTAACAGGTTAACACAGATCTTGGCAGGTACTAGAAAACGGCTCAGGGAAGGGGGTTGCGATGATGGCTGTGGACTCGTCAGGACCCCCAATCTCACTGACGAGCTCCCACGTTTGGGCGTACTGGGCAGTTGGCAATGAAATGCCCGGCGTTGCCACAATACATGCATTGTTTAGCACTCATCCGGCGCTGACACTCCTCCGGTGAAAGTCTATCACATCCCAGTTGCATAGCCTCCTCCATGAGAAGTGGTGCGCACGCCGGGCAGCGAGAGGACGGAAGGAGATTTAAACACAGAGGGGACAGAGTAAGTGGAAAAACTGGGCTTACTGTGTGAGACTGGTGGAGTACGCTGTGTCCGCTCTGCTCGGCGCTCCCGCAAACGACAGTCCAGGCAGGACACCAGGGAAATCAAATCTGGGAGAGCCGCATAACTTTTTAAAACCTTTTTATCTTTATGTTTTAAACATATTGTATAAAACTCCCCCACTACTTGGACTATTCCTTCCACCCCTCTAGAATAAGCCCGAATGGTCTCAACCATATTGCATCAGTAACGTGCGCTTGTTGATCGCAAGGACACTATAGCGATCGGACAATCCTGAGGATTTCCTCAGCTCAGAGCCTGAGCCTGGGGGGTTAGGAGCTCCAACAAGGCGTGTAGGACAGAGAGTGAATACACGTACTATACAGCACATGTGTCAAACTCAAGGCCCGGGGGCCAAATCAGGCCCTTGGTGGATTTAATTTCGGCCCGCAGGATAATTTTTTATTACTATTAGATCTAGCCCGCCGGTATATTAAACGCACACCTTCACTCAATCCTGAGGATTTCCTCAGCTCAGAGCCTGACCCCAAACATTGATGAACTTGCACCCAAGATGAGATGCCAAGTATCTGGCTTAGTGTGCATCACAGAGCAGCAAACTGAGTGGATGTTTCCTTCTGCACTTTTTTTCTTGCATGTTTATTTTTTTCTTTGAGGGAAATTGTTTTTTTTAAGCTGTTGTTGGCCTGTGGAAAAATGTAATCATAAGAAATGACTCCGGAAAAGCTGCAGATAGAGCCATAAGATATGAATGCAACTGATTATTTAATGTTTAATGTTGTTTTTATAGGCAATAATTTAAGCTTTGTTAGTTCCAGGTTTAATATGTGCAATAAGTTCATTTCAATAAGTTTTGCAATAAACATTGAACCAGTCCGGCCCTCGACTAGTACCGATTTTTTTATTTTGGCCCACTGTGTATTTCAGTTTGACACCCCTGCTATACAGAGATGCTGTATGAGAAAACATGTACATCTATTCTAGTAGACCTCAACAATGGAATTATGATCAGTAGAAATGGCCAAGACATGGGACCTTTAACATTCATTTTTAATATCTACATTCAGCTGACAAGCTAACAGGAATTTTACTAGTTGACCAAGTGCATAAATATACTCACATGATTCCAAATCCACGGTTATTCATCACATTAACCGAGGGTCCATGCTCTCTTCCACTCAAACAGTAAACCGTCCTCTTTTCCCAAATATCTGTACCGTGTGCAAACTCCTCTGACCTCATAGGGCCACCATAGTCACCCACCTTTACTCACGTTGCCCAGGTAAACTTCACTAGCTTTTAACAATTTTACAGTGAAAACAATACTTTAGTTAATATGTACTTGTTGCTATGGTTCAAATGTACTTTGAATACAAAATACAAGTAAAGCAAATGAATTAAAAGGAGACATTTTGAGCTAAAGCACTAAAATAGTAATTTCTTGTTGAAGTAATATTTTAGTAATAGTTACAATTATTTTCAGTGTAACATAATGTAATTGACAATAGGCCAGATGAAGAAAGAGAAATGGCAGAATCAGAATGAACCATGCAATAAACTTTCATGACTAGATTTTTTTAAAGCAATTTTAATTCAAAACATTCGGTTTGTCATGTTAGTGATTGTCTCTATACAAATGAAGACAATCAAACCTTCAGTTCAGGAAAGCATAAGGGTTTACCTCTTTTTCTACCACCTCCATACCTGACCTAAGATGAACAATGTAAATAGCTGAATACACAAACTATGTTTGTTAAGAACAATGCAGGGGACTATTAGAAGTATTCGATGTTCTCGCGCCCAGGAGAGGAGCTTAGAATGAAGAGACTAATGGAGTCTCCGAAAAGGTTCAAATTGGTTGAGTTTAATTAAATGGCACGATGATACAACAAGCAGAGGGTAAGAGGAGAGACAGAGCAGCTGTTGCCTCGCCGGGGTGAAGGGGGGAAGTCCCGTGGTGAAGAAGAAGTCGCTGTCCAGAGCTCCCTCACCTCTCGGGGCTGTGACGTAGGGGGCCGTCCACCTCAATCTTCAATTGTGCATAACAGGGGATTTCGATATTTTGTATTCATTGCTCACTTCCACACGCCTTTTCTCCTCCTACTCTCTTTCATTACTTTTTATTTAATACTTTATAAACAGCTGTAATAGTTTAGAAACACTTTTACAGCACAGTTCTCATTTTCGGTATCTCCCTCTGACGTCATAGCTACTCACGTGTGTGAAAACACTTTACGATCAACTGTACCTTCATTTAATATTCAGCAGTAATAATATCTCGGCGTCTATAGATGTAGTGTTAAAGTCCGTAGGTTTTGGTGTGCAACACTCCATGTCATTTTCACTTTACATTCAGAAAACGCATTATTATTAGCCACATGCTAACTGCTAACCGGATATGAAGGATTTTCAGAATAAAAGCTTGGCATTGAGATTTCCTGAGAACTTCCGGGTCTTTTCACAATAAAACAGCTTTTAAACTGACGATATGTTTTAGACTAAATTATGCTATTTAAACATTGATTTTAATTTCTAACAGGACCCCAAAACACTGGTTCCTCTCAATAAGGGCTTGAAATGTGGATCTCAGCAGCTGTGTTCATATGTGACATGCACTGTACAAATGACACTTAAATGAAAATTAGAACAATGTGCAGAACTAGCAACAGTCCAAAACAGAAACTCCCTTCTTCCTGGAGCTATGGCACAGTAATTTTCACAGGTGAAATCTCAGCAGTGTATTTCTGAGCCAATGGATTCTGGCTGAGCACTGGTCCGGTTTGATGCTCATGATGACCCTTTGAAGTGTTGTGGGGGTACTCAGATTGAGACAATAGATTTCCCCTATTAACATGGTAAAGCCAGTGGGCACATCGCAGTGGTCATGTATGAAGATCTGCTCCTCTACCACCACAGACACATTGAAGACTTCCAGAGGATAGACTGGAAGACAATATTAGTGCCGCTACCTGCCATTAACCTGTTAAGCCCTGAGCCTGTTTTTCAGGTCTCAGGCTCGAAAATGACATTCCCAGAACAAATGACCATATCTTCACTTCTAAAAGGGTTAATCATCTTTTTTCTCAAAGTAATGATAAACCTGTGAGTTGAATGTAGAAAAGTCAGAATCAATATAGATGTTTTTTATTTTAAAGAAAATTCAGATTGAACATAGTAAAATAATAACTGTAAATTATAGTGTCCGTCCAAAAATTCTTTTTTACTTATAGTGAAAACTACCCTTGGATGATGGGTTAGTAGACTAAAAGCTTTAGGAATCCAAAGTACAACATATAATAAGTACCCTGTATCAAGATTGATGCAAAACAAGTGAAATCTGACCTTTTTAGAGAGATTTTGCACAAAAAACCCACTGCTGGGGTCATTTGGGTGGATTTTCCATATCTCTGGCCCCCCTTTGTCGATTTCGACGAATGAAATCTCTTTGACCGTTAGAGCCAATAGAATCGAAGGGGAATTTCCCCACACACACGGTAAAAAAAAAGGTGGGGGCTTCGCGCATGCAGTTTTGCATCAGAGCGAACCTATCTCTAGCTCTGACATCTGGAAACGGAAAAGCAGTTTTATTGCTTATGGATTATCAGAAATAATTTCAAAGGGACACAGACACATTGGATTAACCTATAGATTAACTTCAGCAGCGTTTTTATCGTTTTAATGCCATTGAAGACCACTTTTGACCAGACACAGGTAAGCCATGTTAGCGTTTTTAGCTACCTAGCGCCACATGTTTTGATGTCTGTTTTTGTTTATAAAGTCGCGACTTCGTATCATAGAGTGATAATGTATGTACCCATCGATTCTGTGTTATCTCACGATCAGATCGATGGGTTGGATGTGCAGAAAAGATAAATAATAAGGTTTTATGAGTGAGTTTCGGTGCAGTAAATCTGTTAGCATTTTTCGCTCGTTGCTAATTCAGAGGCTCAGCGTTAGCATTGTGGGGGTTTTAAAAAAAATATATATATATATGATCAGTTAGATGAGTTTCTTCCCGTTACATGGATATAAAACATTCATAGTTTATTAAATGAACATGCCCTCAGACATTGTTTCCTGCAAGATGTTGCGGGAGGGCCCCGGTACCGGGGTCTCTCGGGCTTAACAGGTTAAGTCCTCCGTTACTGTGGTGTACATAGCAACCGAGGATCGCTATAGGGATTTCCCATTATCCTTTACTACTAATTTAGAATGAACTTACATTTTATACCAGCAAACACTGCATATTTTTCCATTTAAGCAGAATTTAACCCAGACTATTTTATCTGTGTTACATATTTGTCTACTCTGCTCTGCCGCCCCACACACACATACGCAGAGTGGAGTAAAGGAGACGTTAAGTTGCCTCTGGAGTTTGCAGCATGCGCCAAAGTATTACAAGTCATCAAGGGCATAACATTAAAAATAAATCGTATTTTCAAGGTTCAAGGTTTTTTATTTTGTCATACGAACATAGCTACAGTGTAGTTATGACGATGACAATCTTAGGTCACAGGCTCCTCCAACAGTGCAACACAGTAAAACAAATAAACAGAAATATAGTGCAAGTAAATAATAAATGCAAAAATAGTTTAAAAAAGTGAAATAGTGCAATAAGAGTCTGCAAGTTATTGGAATATGATATATTAGATAAATATATACATCATTTCGAAGTAGCAGATGAATGTTATGGATGTTGTTTCAACGGTTCAGTTGTTTAACAGTCTTATTGCCTGAGGGATGAAACTGTCCCTGAGTCTGGTGGTTTAGTCCGGATGCTGCAGTAACGCCTGCCAGACGGCAGCAGACAGAACAGTGATGGGGGTCTTTTATAATCCTGAGGGCTTTCTTCCTGAGCCGCTGGGAGTAAAGGTCCTCCACGGATGGCAGCTCCGTCCTGGTGATGTTCTGTGCAGTTTTCACCACCCTCTGTAAAGCCTTACGATTGAGGGCGGTGCAGCTGCCGTACCAGCCCGTGATGCAGCCAGACAGGATACTCTCTATTACAGTGGTCACCAACCTTTTTAAGCCCAAGATCACCGACCTCGGCCTAGGTGAAAGGCGAGATCTACCTATTGCAGAATTGAGTGAAAAAGACGGACCAGACAGTGCTTACAATTTGAGGCCTTTTATATAGGCTGCATCTGAATTACTGTCACAATGTAGGCTCAATAATCAGCTCACGGCATATAGTCAGGGGTAAAGTGCTCTTTTTTATGAGTGGGGGGCGGACCTCACCTCCTGGGGGGTCTGGGGGGATGCTCCCCCGGGAATATATATTTTTTAATATTGAAGTTAAAAGCATCAATCTGGTGCACTTTGAGAGCAACATGAAGAGATCTATGGATACCTCTCTCAGCACCCATATGAAGCAGAACTGTAAACAGATTTTCTTTTTTTTTATGGATATTTTACAAATCACTCCCCTTTTAAACTGAATTCTTGTTTTACTGCCATATAGTATTTCATACCTGTTTTTCATTTTTTCTCTTATTGTTTGTATAACTATAATGATCATATGAAGGTGTGCCGCGGAAATAATCTTTTGAATAATTTGTGACAAAACCGTTTGAGACCCACTGAGATAACTTAGACTAAAGTGAACTATATCTAAACACTCAGAGTCCTTTAGCTCACCTGAGCCCCTCAGTCTGAGAGGAGAGGACTCTCCTCCAGCTTCTTGTGGAAACAGCTCCTTATGTCCGTTAGTGCAGCTAGCTAACCAGATGCTAACATCACGGTCCCCGCTGGCACAGGTCCCTCTCTCCCTCTCTCCCTCTCCCTCTTGTTGGAGCAGAACACCTAGGTGGTGGCTGAAAGCCCCCCCCCTCCGCTACGCGCCGTTCGTTTGATGAGGCTGACTCTATTTAATAAAGAAAGGAATTGAAAACACCGGAATCAAAAGTTATAACAATTATCTCAGTTTACTGGTAGGAAACAAAACACGTATACAAGTTTTACAGAGTACTCCGGACTTCAGGTTTCTATATATATATATATATATATACAGGTATCGGGACCAGCCAGTCAGCAAACAAGAAGTATTTTTACATACAAAAACAACAGTATTCATATCCATATTTTGGGGCGGAGATGTGTCAACTCTTCCCTCCCATTTTACTCCGAAGCGAATCAGAGAGTCCGTGGGGAGGAGCTGTGTGAGCTGCTCACTCCCCCAGGTGTTTTCACTGGTTGGATTCACCTCTGGTCGGGTCCAATACAGCGAATCAAAGTTCTGGGAAAAAGTATGTTTTCTTCTTTGATTTGAAAGTTCACAAGGGCAGGGTCACTCGTTATCTCTGCACCGGTATTCACTCCCTTATTTTCCCAACAAGTTTTCACATAAACCATTCTTTCTCAGACAATTAAACGTTGTGCACAGATATAATGAGCCCAGAAAGAACCTTGAAAACAATATGAGTGTGTGCTCTAGAAGAAGGAGGTGTATGTGTGTGTAACAGGACATCTGGGTCAGTGAGTTGCAAGTGAGAACACAATATCTATATATGTGATTACTTAAAACAGTTCAAACAATACATGTTCACTAAAATACAATTCAAAATAATACATGTTTACTTCAATACAGTTTAGAACCATATCTGTTTACTTCACTCTCTCTCACACTAAATGCGCTATTGCCACACACACACAGCCGAGCTTGAATGACACAAGCACACGTGTATTTCCATGCAACTCTCTGATTGGTCTGGTGTCATGCCTCTGTTGCATTCACTTAACACGGGAAATTGCAGTCCTGCCGTCCTCTCTTGTGTCATGATAAGGTTCACGTAAAGCACCGTTAATGTATTATATTATTGAGGTGTCTAAAATATACGTCAATCAAGTGGCACCTGCAAACGGGGTGGTGGATGATAGGTTTACATCTAAAAACTTATTTTTCAAACATTATTATTTTAATTTTATTTTTCTTTCTTGTTACTTTTTTTTTTAACGGTCCGCGATCTACCCGCACCACACTCGTCGATCGCGATCGACTGGTTGGCGACCACTGCTCTATTACATTACATTACATTGCATTTAGCTGACGCTTTTATCCAAAGCGACTTACAATAAGTGCATTCGACCAAGAAGATACAAACTTGAAGAAAACAGAATCATATAAGTACATCAGGTTTCATAGAGCCAAAACATTTCAAGTGCTACTCAACTGGCTTTAGATAAGCCAGTCCTTTGTTAGTATACAAGTGCTTTGTTAGTAATTTTATTGCTCGAAGTGGAGTCGAAAGAGATGTGTTTTTAGTCTGCGCCGGATGATATGTAAGCTTTCTGCTGTCCTGATGTCAATGGGGAGCTCATTCCACCATTTTGGAGCCAGGATAGCAAACCGGCGTGATTTTGCAGTGCGGGTGCAGCGAGCCGTTTGGCTGATGCAGAGCGGAGTGCACGTGCTGGGGTGTATGGTTTAACCATGTCCTGGATGTAGGGAGGGCCAGATCCATTCACAGCATAGTACGCAAGTACCAGTGTCTTGAAGTGGATTCTAGCAGTTACTGGAAGCCAGTGAAGTGAGCGGAGGAGCGGCGTGGTGTGGGAACATTTTGGAAGGTTGAAGACTAGACGAGCCGCTGCATTCTGGATGAGCTGCAGAGGTCGGATGGCACATGCAGGTAGACCAGCCAGGAGGGAGTTGCAGTAGTCTAAGCGTGAGATGACGAGAGCCTGGACCAGAAGCTGCGTCGCTTTCTGGGTCAGGAGGGGACGTATCCTCCTGATGTTGTAAAGAGTGTATCTGCAGCAGTGGGTTGTTGCAGCGATGTTTGCAGTGAAGGACAGTTTGTTATCTAGGGTCACACCCAGATTCCTTGCAGTCTGAGTCGGGGAAACAGTAGAGGTGCCGATGTTGATTGTTAGGTCAAGATTGGGACACTCTTTTCCTGGAAGAAAAAGCAGTTCAGTCTTGTCAAAGTTGAGCTTGAGGTGGTGAGCAGACATCCACTGAGAGATGTCTGCTAGACAAGCAGAGATGCGTGCGACAACTGTTGGAGCAGAACACCTAGGTGGTGGCTGAAAGCCCCCCCCTCTGCTACGCGCCGTTCGTTAGATGAGGCTGACTCTATTTAATAAAGAAAGGAATTGAAAACACCGGAATCAAAAGTTATAACAATTATCTGAGTTTACTGGTAGGAAACGAAACACGTATACAAGAGTACTCCGGACTTCAGGTTTCTACCGCTGTGCGATACAGGTATCGGGACCAGCCAGTCAGCAAACAAAAAGCATTTTACATACAAAAACAACAGAATTCATATCCATATTTTGGGGCGGAGATATGTTGACTTCTTCCTTCCCATTTTACTCCGAAGCGAATCAGAGAGTCCGTGGGGAGGAGCTGTGTGAGCTGCTCACTCCCCCAGGTGTTTCTACTGGTTGGATCCACCTCTGGCCGGGTTTAATACAGCGAATCAGAGTTCAAAAGAAAAAGTATGTTTTCTTCTTGGATTTGAAAGTTCACAAGGGCAAAGTCACTCTTATCTCTACACTGATATTCACTCCCGTATTTTCCCAACAGGTTTTCACATAAACTATTCTTTCTCAGACAATTAAACCTTGTGCACAGATATAATGAGCCCAGAAAGAACCTTGAAAAGAATATGTGTCTGTGCTCTTAGTAGAATGAGGTGTATGTGTGTGTAACAGGACCTCTGGGTCAGTGAGTTGCAAGTGAGAACACAATATCTATATATGTGATTACTTAAAACAGTTCAAACAATACATGTTTACTAAAATACAATTCAAAATAATACATGTTTACTTCAATACAGTTTAGAACCATATCTGTTTACTTCACAACCTGGGTTTCAGAACGGGGAAAAGACAGAATTAATTGGGTGTCGTCAGCGTAGCAGTGGTATAAAAAACCATGCGGGCTAATGACTGATCCGAGCGAGATTATGTATAGAGAGAAGAGGAGGGGACCATGGACAGAGCCCTGAGGGACCCCTGTAGTTAATTGACAAGGGTCGGACTCGGACCCACTCCAAGTTACCCTGTAGGTGCGGTCTTTGAGGTATGAGGTGAGGAGGGGAAGTGCAGAGCCTGAAACTCCAAGTTCTTGGAGAGTGCGAAGGAGGATCTGATGGTTCACCGTGTCGAATGCAGCAGACAGGTCCAAAAGGATGATGACAGAGGAGAGGGAGGCTGCTTTTGTTACGGTTTTGTATTTGTTTTAATTTTCCACCTTTTATTTTGAAATGTTTTCCTCCTTGTGTCTTGTCTGATCCTTCTTCCTGTGTTTGCCTTCCTGTCGTTAGTTTCCCTGGTGTGTCTGATTGTGTTCACCTGTTGCCCTTGTGTTTCTGCCTCCCTTACCCCAGCTGTGTCTTGTCTTGTGATTACCCCTCCCTGTATTTAGTCTTGTCTCTTCCTGTGTTCCCCTGTCGGTTCATTGTTTGTTAGTCCTCCCGTCACGTCACGCTTCATGTTTTTCTCTCCAGTTTTTCTCCATGTTTCTCACGGTCAGTTTTTGTGTTTTTGTTTCCTTGTGCTACGCTTTTCTATTTATGCCATGTTTTGTTTATTCAGCTTTTAAATAAAGCTCGCTTTTTGTTTCTAAACCTTTTTCCGTTTTTGTAGTCTGCATTTGGGTCCTACCTTTTTCAGCGATCTTACAGTGATCGTAACAGCTTTAGCAGTGTGCAGTTCCTCAGAGACAGCAAGGAGAGCAGTTTATGTGGAGTGACCTGCCTTGAAACCAGACTGGTGCGGATCAAGAAGGTTGTTCTGATGGAGATAACAGGAGAGTTGTTTAAAGTCAAGTGTTTTAGACAGGAATGGGAGGAGAAAGACAGGCCTGTAGTTTATAACATCGGACAGGTTGAGAGTGGGTTTCTTTAGGAGAGGGTTTACTCTTGCCTCCTTGAGACTGTTTGGAAAGTGACCAGAAGTTAGAGAAGTGTTGATGAGATGGGTGAGAAACGGTAGAATATCAGGAGCGATAGTCTGAAGGAGGTTTGAGGGGATAGGGTCCAGAGGACAGGTGGTAGGACGGGCAGAGGTAATGAGGGTAAGAAACTCACTTGGAGAGAGAGGGGAAAAGGAGGTTAGTGTGAGGGTGAACGGTGGAACTGGTGACC
Organism: Lindbergichthys nudifrons; assembly: GCA_943590975.1. NCBI lineage: Eukaryota > Metazoa > Chordata > Actinopteri > Perciformes > Nototheniidae > Lindbergichthys > Lindbergichthys nudifrons. The sequence continues at coordinate 609,992 of CALSBW010029805.1, read as the reverse complement.
CAGTAATGGTGAGTCGGAGAAAAAAGAGCGAATATCATCAACCTTTTTTTCAAAGTAGTTAACAAAGTCGCTTGGAAGAAGGGAGGAGGGTGAAGGGGCTCTGCCTGAATTTCAATCAGATCAACTACTCTATGGTGCACCTGTAGAAGTGGCAGAGTATCCTGGGGTCCATGTTGAACCTCCTCAGCCTTTCGGTGGAAGAAGAGCCGCTGTCGAGCTTTTTTAGTGATAGTGGTAGTTTGAAGAGTCCATGGTTGCGGTCGAATAGTCCAAAAATCTGCTCCTATCGTCTATTCCTTGACCTCTGTGTGAAACGTCACGGGGTTAAGGAATAGTGGATAGGAGAATTCAAAAGGATTTAGGAGGAGAGGCTGCGGTGCTTTGAGAATTCGACTGCACTTTCACTATCCGACGTATTTATGATGCGCCAGCGGACGTCATAAATATGCTTATTAAGCACCGTAACTCATCTGGAGAATTCGAACGGCTCTTATCGTAGCTGCCACTGAGGTACTTCCGGGTCAATTCACTCCGTTAGGAAGGTTCCTAAGCAAAACGGACTATTCGACCGCAACCCATGTCAGATCGTCAGTGATGTGGACACCGAGGAACCTGAAGCTGCTGACTCTCTCCACCGTAGTCCCATTGATGGCGATGGGGACGTGACCCTCTCTCTGCTGCTTCCTGTAGTCAGGGCCGGCCCTAGACATTTTGGTGCCCTAGGCGAGATTATGCCCCCCCCCCCCCCCCTTCAAGCAATACACAATTGAATATATAAAGAATAAATGAAAAATCTCTACAAAAGACCAATACACTACAACAACTTAAACTTATTCACATGTTGGTTATATACATAAAGAAGGTTTCAAATGTATTCATTATTGTATGAACATGGTTTAATTGGGGGGTGGACGTCACATCCTCTAAGGGGGTCCGGGGGCATACCCCCGGAAAGATTTGTTTTAACATTTTAAAGTAAAATGCTTCAATCTGGTGCACTTTGAGCAGAATTACTAGAGACCTGATCTAGGGGGTACAACTCTAAAACACCCATATGAAAAAGATCGGTTTACATTTCAATAATCAAATAAGTATGTGAACATAACCAATAACCTACCATAGCCAATAACAAATAAATGTAACGTATTTTATTTTTCATTCATATCTTATTTTACCTAGTTAACATTTATTTATTCATGCATTTTTTTTTATATAACCAGTTTTAAAGGATATTTTTGATTACTGTCCTATAGTATACATTGGAATGATTTCAAACCTGTTGTTATTTATCCTAATAATTATAAAGGTGTGCCTTGGAAATATTTGTTTACATAAATTGTGACCAAACCGTTTGAGACCCACTGAGATAACTTAGACTAAAGTGAACTATCTAAACACTCAGAGTCCTTTACCTCACTGAGCTGTAGTTATCAGCCTCAATCCAACAACAATCCGCGGTACCGATGCGCGCCCTCTCTCTCTCTCTCTTGCTCGCTCGGAGGCTCTCTCTCACTTTGGCTGTGAGCTGCGGGCGCCTGATAAGTCAACATCCCCCACTTTCATCCCCTACAGCGCCCATCGTACAGAGCAAATGCAAAATGTTGCTGGCCCGGGGTGCAAAGGGTGTTTACTTTATTCAATTATTCATGTAAATGTATTACATCAAGGGCAGAAAATTAGGCAGAATACAAATAAAAAATAAATACATTTATATTTTTTTTAATCATCATTTGTTTTCTCCCAGCGCAGTGCCCCTCCAGATCTGGCGCCCTAGGCGACCACCTAGTTCGCCAGTGCCAAGGGCCGGCCCTGCCTGTAGTCCACAATCAGCTCCTTGGTTTTGCTGACGTTGAGATGGAGGTTGTTATCCTGGCACCAAGATGTCAGGTTTTCGACGCCGTCTCGTCGCCGTCGGTGATCTGGCCGATGAGGGTCGTGTCGTCAGCAAACTTCACGATGGTGTTGGAGCTGTGTATGGCCACGCAGTCGTATGTGAACAGGGAGTAGAGGAGAGGGCTGAGCACGCAGCCTTGAGGGGCTCCGGTGTTGAGGATCAAGGTGGAAGATGTGATGTTTCCCACCCGCACTGCCTGGGGTCTGCCCGTCAGGAAGTTCAGGATCCAGTCACAGAGGGCGCTATTGAGCCCGAGCTCTCTGAGCTTGATGACCAGCTTGGAGGGCACAATGGTATTGAAGGCTGAACTGTAATCAATGAACAGCATTCTCACATAAGTGTTCCTCTGGTCCAGGTGTGAGAGGGCAGTGTGGATGGTGAGGGCTATGGCGTCGTCTGTGGACCTGTTTGCTCTGTAGGCAAACTGCAGGCGGTCCAGAGAGTCAGGGAGGGAGGAGGTGATGAAGGTTTTGACTAACCGCTCAAAGCACTTCATAATGATGGAGGTGAGTGCTACTGGGCGGGAATCGTTGAGGCTGGTGATTTTTGTCTTTTTGGGGACAGGAACGATGGTGGAGTGTTTAAAACATGTGGGGACTACAGACTGCAGCAGGGACCTGTTGAAGATGTCTGTGAACACCTCTGCCAGCTGAACTGCACACACCCTGAGAACACGGCCAGGGATGCCATCAGGTCCAGGAGCCTTGTGTGGGTTAACCCTTTTAAAGGATTTGCACACATCTGTTTAAAACAAAAGGGCAGGGCTCCTGATCCTTCTGTGCCTCCACAGCCTGGCTGCTCTCAAATTGTGCAAAAAAACTGTTCAGCTCATCTGGGAGAGATGCGCACGCAGACACTCCCGCAGCACCTTTGTAGTCCGTCATTGTTCTTAGTCCCGCCCACATGTTCCGGGTGTTACAGCCTCTGAAGTCAGCCTCCACTTTTTCTCTGTATTGTCTCTTTGCACTGCTGATAGCTCTCCGGAGTTCATATCTGGATTTCCTGTACTCCTTCCTGTGCTCTGTGAGCGATAGTGCGAGCTTTCAGCTTGCCGCACACCTCGCTGTTTATCCAGCGTTTTTGATTCGGGAATGTTCGTACAGAAACCTTCGGTACCACATCATCAATGCATTTCCCAATGTAGCAGATGACCGTGTCCGTGTGTGTGTTGATGTTGTTGTCCTCAAACACACTCCACTCCGTAGATGCAAAGCAAGCCTGCAGAAATAAATGTGACTCCTCACTCCATCATTGTACTGCAATACCATAAATGCAGAATCTCCCCGCCACAGTATCCTCGATAAGCCCTGTTTAGCTAGCAGCAGCGAACATTGCTAATAGCAATTTAAGTTCATATCATCAGTCAAGACTTCAACCATTATTCTGATTTATATAAACACCCATCATGACAAGGCACCCACAGCCAAGTAACAATTAAAAAATAATTAAGTCAGCACCGCGGCCCACATTGCAATTTACTAAGGCCTACCTTTGATGATCAAATCACTTAAACACAAAGTCCATCCTCCTGTCCTTTTGGATGAAGTACTTGATGGCGGGTCATGCAGCTGATCCTTTGCCACTCCAGTTTATCATTGTAACTCAATCTTGAAAATGACTCGGTTAACATTTTCGAAACAATGTCATCACTATCACTGACGTGAGACATGAAATAACTTATGCTAATTAGCTACTTCCGCCTAGCTTGACCCGTTGTTATAACAAATGCATAAACTTCACAGCGGGCGGAACTTGTCAAAGTCCGCGATAATAAAGCCGACCCATTTAGAGGGACGATATGATTGGTCAATTGTACTGTCATTTGACATTACTCTCTCGTTGAGTTACTATATCTGGCCCTCTGTGAATGTATAGCTGGACCACCAATCACCTCCTATCTTCACAGTACCTCGCAGAGACGGAGCTTCTTTCATTGAACCCTTCACATTCCAACAGAAACTGAATAGGCAGATTCTAAGGATTTATTTCTTTGGAAATGTTATTTTAAATACAATTAAATCAAGTTATTTTGGTAAAACTAATGAAAAATATTTTTAAAAAGAATAAATGTTTTTTTTAAATATTATTTGTAGAATATCTTAGGCCCTCAGTGACGGCTCGCCACTGCTTCGGCATCATTTTGAAATGTGTATTACAATGAAATCACGGTTAAATATGTTCATTTTGTTGTAGTTGGTATCTACCATAGTAGTTACATGGAAATAAGCTCCGCCCCCTCGCCAGCGCTTGTTGTTTGAATGATGCGAGTAAACACAGCTGTTGATGAGCTACAGAGGCACCCACCTAGAATTTTCGCTCCCAGCCGACTTCTTGCCAGTTTCCAGCCGAATCCTAACCGGAATCTTCCGGTGTGAACAGGCACAATTGCAGGGTGTCACCTAGAGATGTTGCTACCATCACACGATCACACCATCTACACAACTACTAAAATACAATGGGGAAATATAACTAAGTACATTTAAGGACAATTTTTTGTTGCACTTTAAGTACTTAGTAGTGTTTCCATGATCTTATAATTATACTTGTACTTCACTACAGAGCAACATATTTAACATTTTAAGTTAGGCTACTAATTACTTAGATTATTTATGTTTTGTATTAATATATGATATACATTAGGCCCAACCATCAGTATAAATAGAAAAAATAAGCTCCTAATTTATTAGCTGAAACATTAAGGTGATGATGAATGCATCAACTTTTACAATTCAGCAAGTCTTGGATATAGAGTATATTTACAGAGGTAGATAGTCAGCAGGTCCTTTCTTTAGCTAAAACACTGAATTCAGTTAGAATGTGTCAATAGCATCTCAAGAGAGAACGCAATCATTTCAGCTGAAATCATTTCACTACGCCTGCGCTCAAACATGATAATAACACTGATTGCAGACACTGTAAACTGCTTCAACTTGCAATATATTTGAAGATAGCTTCATATAATTATAGGTTATGATAACATAATTGATTAAAAACAATGTATCATCATTATCCGCATAGAGTGAACAATGCCCAGTCTAAAGATAAGGATCTTTCCTGAAATGTATTCAACATGTTCGTTTGACCTCAAGCATACACACAATGTGCATCATTTGTATACAGTATATGTTAAGCCTCACTTTATTCCCAGCCTATATGTCTACATTTTTCTCACCACCCACTAACATAGATTTCAATATTCCAGTATTACTAATAACACAGATAATCACATTTTCTTATCGGCAGTTATCTGGTTATAGGTCTCAGATTACTTCAATTGATGCTATATATTGGCAGGCAATAAGTCTCTCATTTTAATTAAGTAAATGTGGATTGCAAAGATATAAAAATAATGGATGGAAGATAAGACATGGATTAGGGAATAGGAGAAAGGGACAACATTGGATAAAGGTAGGCAGAAAAATTGAAATACAGAGGAAGATAAGCGACACAGATGGACAATGTAAACAGGAGGGAGATCAAGAGCTAGGCAATGAGAAAAGGAGAGAAAATGAAAGCAGGATGGATGGCAACTGACAGAGAAAAAGAGAGCAAGCCAGAGAAAGTTCAGAGATGCAGGGGTGACAGATAGAGAACACGAACAAACATACGCAAAGGGAGATGGGGAAATAAACAACATTTCATATTTTTCTGTTTCTTCATTCCCAAACTGTATTCACAGACCCAAACAAAATTACAAGCATGGGTACACAGTTCCACTTTAAAGTAGACAAACCTCCAGCGGCAACTTCAAATCCTACTCGGCTACTGAACCGAGAGATCAAATAGCTGACCGCTCCGCTGTCTTTTTATGCTGTTAAAAATAGATATCTGTTTTTTATTCTGCTTGCAAGGCTGTTTGAAAGGAATTAAACATTGCCGCAAACAACATATTTCCTTAATCCGTTCCAAACCTTCCATCTACAGGCTATTGATTTATGAGTTTCTTGTGCATTTGAAAAAGCTTTGATAAGGCAGCTTTCACACATAATCTAGTGCTTTGTGAAATTAAAACATCAATCTATCTTAAATTACACATAATTGGTTGATTTCAGGCCAAGAACAGCCACAAGTGTGTTATAAATATGAAGGATTATGCTGCATTCCATTTACATTGGAAGTCGGATATCGGAACTGGGAGTGAGGTCACATTCAAGTTGACTGCGTTCCAGTGGCAGAAGACAGAAAAAGAGGGACATTGGCAGGAAAGTTGTTCGCCTTGTTTACAGCTTTAGCAGTCACCTCCAGTTAGCCATACCAGTTTGGGAATCAGTTTAACCCTAACCCTATTTTCTTAATACAAACATCGTAGCAACATATCCAGAGATAAATATGAGCAGTACCATATGTACAGTTGAATTATGTGACAAAAATATTGCAGAAGAACTGAAAATGTTATATAGTCAAAGTGTTCTCTTAATGTTCATACGCGGAGACTCAATTTTGAATGAGGTTCTCGGATAATCTCAAGTATGGCGAGGCATCTCCGAGTTTCCAAGTAGGGGGTCTGACCTCAGGGTGCGTTCTATTTGAAATTTCAGACTGGGAACTCAGATTCTCCAAGTTCCTAGTACAATGGAAAAGCACCATTGGACCTCTCCTTCTGAGGTTGGGTGGAGCTGGATCAGCAACACGTTCTCACTCCCAACCCATCACATGTTGACGGACGGTCAGGGCCCCTCCCTGTCACTCTATTACTGACAGGGTACCCCTTGAGAGTCAGTTTTCAACGGGCAGGGCGTCCCATAGACCAGGGGTTCCCAACCTTTATTGTGCCAAGGACCGGTAGATACATTAAAAAAAAATCGCGGACCGGTTGTCAATTTTAACTGATTTTAATATTTACTCACCACCAGCAGGTAGCAACAGAGGCTAATTGTATGTAACAGCCTGAACAAATACTAGAACAATATGCATCCAAAACATATTAACAAAGTTTAAAAAAGAACCGGTGTTGTTTTTTGGTTTTTCGGAAAACCAAAAAAACGACGTTATTCAGTTTTTAAACCAAAACGGGAAAACAGATAAATCAACGTTTTGGTTTTAGTTGATTGATTTACGGATAATCCAGTGAATGCTGGGAAAACGAGGAGAATTATGAAGGAGATGTCCGGTCGCCTGTGTGTGTGCGTGTGCGTGTGCGTGTGCGCGTGTGTCACTGGCATTTGTTTTCAGAAGATATTATGATAGTGTTGTTCGTTCCGGTGCACTCCCGACAGCATTTAGCACTACATCGAGATTAAGATTAAACTAATTTATTTTGGGAAGAGCCGCATATATGCCGGTGTCGGACAGACACAAACACACCGAACACACAGAGCTGAGCAGAGCACATACACACACACACATCATGCACCTTGGTGACTGACTGGACATCTCCTTCATAAAACTAATAAAAGGGGGAGTAATCGGGCAGTTCGATGTGTGTAGATGTTAAAGTAAACATATGGTTCTAAACTGTATTGAAGTAAACATGTATTATTTTGAATTGTATTTTAGTGAACATGTATTGTTTGAACTGTTTTAAGTAATCCCATATATATATATTGTCTTTCTCACTTACAACTCACTGACCCAGAGATCCTGTTACACACACATACACCTCCTCCCACCAGCACATACGCATATTCTTTTCAAGGTTCTTTCTGGGCATCAATATATCTGTGTACAATGTTTGGTTGTCTGGGAAAGAATAGTTTGTGTGAAATATTCCTTGGGAAAGTAAAGGAGTGAATATAGGTGCAGAGATAAGATTGACTCTGTCCTTGTGTACTTCCGAATCTCACGCGCTGCTCAGAAGAAAACATACTTTTTCCCAGAACTCTGATTCGCTGTATTGGACCCGACCAGAAGTGAATCCAACCAGTAAAAACACCTGGGGGAGTGAGCAGCTCACACAGCTCCTCCCCACGGACTCTCTGATTCGCTTCGGAGTAAAATGGGAAGGAAGAAGTCAACACATCTCCGCCCCAAAATGTGGATATAAATACTGTTGTTTATGCATGTAAAATGCTTCCTGTTGCTGACTGGCTGGTCCCGATACCTGTATCGCACAGCACTAGAAATTGAAAGTCCGGAGTACTCTGTAAACTTGTATACGTGTTTTGTTTTTTTACCAGTAAAATCAGATTATTGTTATAACCTTGATTCCGGTGTTTTGAATTCCTTCTTTATTAAATATAACCAGGCTCATCTAACGAACGGCGCGTAGCGGAGGTGGGCTTTAAGCCACCATCCACAGTGTTTGCTACAACAATTAGTGTGTGGTTAACACGTAGCAGCCTGCAGTCACTCTTAAACTGTTCTGATTAAGTTAAACACCACGAAGGCGGTGCGTAAAAAGGCACAGCTCTTTACCGAGTATACGTCCCGCTGCCTCCTGATGCTGCAGCCATTTCATGAAGTGAAGGAGGGTTTCCTTCTATAAAACAGCTGCGGGCAGCAGATTCTGTGAGAGTTACGGACATTAATTCATAGATCAAGGCAGACTGGTTTACTCTCCTGTTTTGCCAATCCGGTGCTTAAACAAATAGCTCTACACCCCTGGCCGACATGTCCTTAAAATGAAGTCTGAGTTTGAAATCTATCTCAAATAATGTATGCACTGCCATTTCCCCACATAAACATAACATTCTGCAATCAAACGGTTGTCTCCTGTGCGCTCCTCTTCCTACTTGGTGCACCGGTAACATGCTCGTGCGCACAAGAGGCTGAGACCTTAGGCTGAGCCGCTGAATCCCTCGGAACATCATAAAAGCCATTTTCAACGGTTTTCTGGTGAAAGATTAACTAGCTACTGGATGAAATAATATGACTGGTGGCATAGGTGAGAAAATTAAACACTTTTTGAAAAAAATATTATGATAAAATATTTTTATATATTTATAATTCTGCAAATATTACGATAAACTCACAGCTATTTCGCGGCCCGGCAGTAACACCTCCGCGGACCGGTACCGGGGGTTGGGAACCCCTGCCATAGACCTTCATAGACCTCCCATAGCGTTGATAATAGACGCCATGAGAACGCTCCCCGACGGTCGGTTGTTATTGTCAATATTAATATAATAATTATTTATTTTTGAATAGTCACACTCGATTTTGCCGATTTTCTTGTTGCCCCAGCTGGTTGACACCTCTTTTAGCAGAAACAAAGGCTACATTAATGTATTCAATCGATGTTAATCCATGTGTGTGGTTGTGGAATTAATGGACGTGCCGTTGTGCAATTGCATTGCCAGGCAAACTCTTCAACTACAACCCTAATTATATTTTAAAACATTTTAGAAGGCCTCACGAAATACTTTAAAGTGGACCAATCATGCTATATTTGAATAATATAGTGTAGGACCATACCTATATAAGGCATATTTTTTTTATTTTTTTTTTCAAAATACCAAACAGATCATGCATTTTAGCCATGCCTCATTTTGCTCAATTTGACTTTTTTTTTGCTCTGTTTTTGCAAAGGCAGATTCAGTGAGAACAGCACCACCTACAGGCCTGGCATATGTACTACAGCGTCTCCAGCGCTTTCGAACGGCAATGGCCGTGGCTGTCTCCTCCTGATTGGTGGAGTTGGCCCAATAGCCGTAGCGCCACTGTCCTGACGTCAGGACAGTGTTCAAATCTGGATCAGTTTTTATCAGATCCGTTGCAGCCCCTTTTTTAGAGATTTGGATATGGAGGAAAATAGAGAGGATTGTGTTTTCTGACACTTGGTGAGTTCCCTCGAACCCCCGGGGACACATATTCATGTATAAAAGACGTACAAAAGTGCATTTTGCATGATAGGTCCCCTTTAATGTAAATTAAAATGTAAATGTGAAGGGATGTGTGTAATGTGGTGATTGACATTATTCACCCACAGATCTATGGGTTGGGGGTATTGTTCCGCACGGACATTACCAGACTTCCTGTTGATGTGAAATCCGAAAACATTTAAAAAAAAAAAATAATACTTTATTCCGAGTTTGCTTGCTTTTCTCTTTGGAAGTCATCACATAACGGCATTGTAATACACGGTTCGGCTGCATTAAATATTACATATCTGCCGTAGTTCGCTATTTATAGAGCCCTGATGAGAAGACTTCTGGACAAACAGGAAGCACTGCCGCCTAAACTGATTATGTAACGTGGATCATAAATATATCAGCAATTAAACAAAATCTTCAATTTCTCTTCGCAATATAAGTCTCCTTGCAGTATCAATACTATATTTGGCTGACTTTTATATTTGATCCAATCGGTATATTGGTATATTTATTTACACCATAACGGTGCAAAGCTGATAGAAAGGGACACCTGGTGGCTAAAGCACGTTATTGAAATGTATTATTTTATTATTAGATATTAATAGGAGACACAGACAGACAAACTAATAAGGCTTTATTTAAACATTAAAGAATACTTTAGGTTAAGGTCTTCTTTTGAATAAGAAAAAAGCTTTGGGGGTATCTACAGATAAATATTAAGCCTGACAAAGTACTAATATATTGCTTTCCTGCAATGTTAACTACTGTATGTTATGTAGCACTTATTTTAACTGATATTATACATATGTATTATACTCTTATAAGATGTATGTAGATAGTATAAGAAATGTGCAGAATACGACAGTTTAATGGTGGAGGTATACACACATATTGATAGATGTCTTGTAATGCACTGTTGAGGAACCTGCGACCCAAGTTGTTCATCTCCGACCTTGTCAGGTATTGAACATTCAATAAATAAAGAACACAGAATTATTCAATATAAAACACAGAATTTGTGTGATTATACTAAATGATTTACAAATAAACACCACTGCATATTTACAACTGTTACACATGCTGATGTAACGCAAATGTTTCCAACTTGGGATCAATAAAGTATATCTTATCTTAAGATGATCGATGGCTACTGCCATATTTGCAAAA
>CALSBW010029805.1:573218-589180 GCA_943590975.1 Lindbergichthys nudifrons | reverse complement strand
TAAATGATCGTGGTGAAGATGATGATTAAATTAGGATTAAAAATCGAGAGCCGGCTGCATTTCCTCTCGTTCGTTTTTTTCGACTAAACAACATTATTTCGTTAAATAACAACATGGTGATGTTTTGTAAATGATTACATGTCTTATTTAGCACAGACTTTGATCCTATCCGTGACATATGGATCTTAACAAAGATCCGCTATACATTAGTACCAGACATACTGTACATCCAGCGTAATGTATCGAAGTTGATTTCACATGAGCCCCAGTGTGGAACCCCACTGCACCTCCTGGTGGATCAATGATCCATTGCAGCTGGCTTCACAATAATTACATTTATCTATCACGGGGGCGGTATCAACTCTGACTGGGGGCCGGCTCTTCATCACGGGCCGATCACGGGCCGATCACGGACCAATCACGGACCAATCACGGACCTCGCGTTTCAAACTGTCTGAAATAAGACGCTCCATCTGTAGGTAGTCCAAATGTTTGGAAATGCATGTGTCTATAATAAGAAGATGAATCCACGAGGATATCCATCCAGGACTTATGATCCAGGACCACAGCAATAGGCACAGCCACAACTCAAGATCCAGGGCTCGCGATCCAGGACTCAGGACCACAGCAACAGGATTAGCCATGACTCCGGATCCCGGCGTATGTAGACACCAAAAAGAAAGACATTTGGAGAAGCTGGGTTATTCGGAACATGAGAGTACACAGGTACAGACAGCGAGAAGGAAGAAGTAAGGTGTCCCCCGACAAACTAAGCCGATAGCAGCAAAACTAGGGGCTGAATCTAATCAGCCCTAACTATAAGCTTTATCAAAAAGGAAGGTCTTAAGCGCACTCTTAAAAACGGATAGGGTGTCTGCCCCTGAAAATGTGAGTGTTTCCTATCCCCTAAACCTCCAGGGATGTACACAGTTTAATACTGGCAACTTCTTATTATGGGAAATATGAAAACGTCTTTTAAAACTACAATTCCCAGCAGAGACGTGCCATAGAACATGTTGCGAAACACACAATAGCCAGCATGTGTAGTTCTGGGGACGGGGTGGACCCGTTCAAATCCAGTTTTGGACAGTCTGTCGTGGTTCCATCCCATTTCAAAGTGCTGTTTGACGCTCGGCGTAACCCTCGGCGCACACTCAAACATCCAATCACAGAGCTTGAGGACTATCACGGGGTTTGTCAAGTGAAGCGGAGAGAATACTTACTTCCGGGTGTAAGATTCTCTAAAGCAACTACTATGAGCTGCTCCGACCCTCGGTCCTGACGGACTCCAACTTGTGTTTATTAATCAAACAAATAAATACACACAAGGATAATTATGTGTTATTGTTGAGTAAATAACAGTGTGTGGTTTAGAAAAGAATACAAAATTAGAAGGAAATAACGATGAAACAATACAGATTTCAGTATTCTGAGCCCCTACTCTCCCCCTAACTGACGGCAACAAAAGTCCTACATTATACAATTAAAATAAAGAAGTAAAAACAATAAGTGTGGCTTGATATTGAGTAAGAAAAAGGTTGATAAACGCTGTGAGAATGGATCTGCGGAGAGCATTTCGCCGCGATCCCAACTTGTCTATTACCAACGTTCAGGGAGCTCTATGCAAGTCAATGGGACGCCCTGCCCGTTGAAAACTGACTCTCAAGGGGTACCCTGTCCGTAATAGAGTGACAGGGAGGGGCCCTGACCGACCGTCAACATGTGACGGGTTGGGAGTGAGAACGTGTTGGGATCAGTGGATGATTGGAATTAGATACAGGGGTGGAAAAGGTTCTCAGACCATCTTTTTTGTTCAGGTCACCAGTAGATTAAAGTAACAGAGTTCATAGGGGGAGACCGAGGGGATACTGCACTACTACAGTTTAGAAAAAAGTGGTAATATGTCAATGACCTGCATTCAGATTTTTTTTAATAAAAAATATCAAATTCGGGCCGCCATATGGCTCAACTCTACCTTAAAAACTAAAATAATACATTGAATACCATGACCAAAAGAGATATTCATTTATTACGATGAAATGTAAAAACTAAATCGCACAGGTTTTAAACAATTGTTTTATGATTTAACCTGTTAAGCCCTGAGCCTGTTTTTCAGGTCTCGGGCTCGAAAATGACATTCCCAAAACAAATGACCATATCTTCCCTTCTAAAAGGGTTAAATTAATAATCTTTTTTCTCAAAGTAATGATAAACCTGTGATTTAGATGTAGAAAAGTCAGAATCAATATAGATGTTTTTTATTTTAAAGAAAATTCAGATTTTACATAGTAAAAAACTGTAAATTATAGTGTCCGTCCAAAAATTCTTTTTTACTTATAGTGAAAACTACCCATGGATGATGGTAAGGTAGACTAAAAGCTTTAGGAATCCAAAGTACAATATATAATAAGTACCCTGTATCAAGATTGATGCAAAACAAGTGACATTTGACCTTTTTAGAGAGGTTTAGCCAAAAACACTCCACCTCAGGTGATTTGGGTGAAAATGTTTTATTTTTCATATCTCTGGAACCCATTAGTCGATTTTGATGGTTGACATCTCTTTCTGACCGTTAGAGCCAATATAATCGAAGGGGGAGTCCCCCACACACACCCATTGTGAAAACAAACGGTGGGGGCTTCGCGCATGCAGGTTTGCATTAGAGTGAAGCGATCTCTCACTCTGACATCTGGAAACAAAAAAGCAGTTTTATTGCTTATGGATTATCAGAAATAATTTCAAAGAGGACACAGACACATTGGATTAACCTATGGATTAACTGCAGCATTGTTTTTTATCGTTTTAATGCAATTGAAGACCAGTTTTGACCAAGGTAAGCCATGTTAGCGTTTGTAGCTACCTAGCGCCACATGTTTTGATGTACGTTTTCATTTATAGAGTCGCAAATGTTTATCACTGAGTGTTGAGGTGGGCACCCCCAGATTCTGTGTCTCCAGGAGATGCAAAACGAGGGGTTGGCTGTGCATCTAGGATAAGTAATAAGGGAGTTATGTGTGAGTTTAGGTGCAGTGATAGGTTAGCATTTTTTCGCTCGTGGCTAATTCAGAGGCTGAGTGTTAGCATTGTGGGGTTTTTTTGGAGAAAAAAAATTAAAAAGATCAGTTAGCTGAGTTTCTTCCCGTTACATGGATATAAAACATTCATAGTTTATTAAATATTTAGATTCCTTAGACATTGTTTCCTGCAAATTACGCGTTTATCCGCCCGGTACCGGGGGGGCGGTGCGTAAGAGGTTAACTGAGTATTACTATAACTATATTTTTTGCCTACTACATTTTTGAAGCCAATATTATAGTTTTTACTCCACTACATGTCTATGACAGCTTTAAATATTCTACAGATTCAGATTATTAGCTAAAATATAAATATAAATCAATTAATGAACTAACATCGACATACAATTATAGGTAAAAAATTATCAGCAGCAATACTCAAAGTAATTCAAATTTGCTCCACCTTTACCAGCTGTGATGAACACATTTATGCAACAATAATTTAAAACATGATTTTGAAATGAATAATGAAGCAAAACAAAATACTTACGATATTGAATGCAGGACTTTCACTTGTAGCAGAGTACTTTTGTATTGCTAAGTGTACTTAAATGTATAATCGTAAGTACTTTTTCAACCACATGATGGTATGCAGTAAAGTTTTGCAAGTTGTTATTTAACAGTTTTGTAGTTAGAGTATGTCCCGTCGCCGCCTTCTTGTCCGGCCCCCGAGTTCCCCAGCCGCGGCTTTCGCCCTCGAGCCCGGCCTCCTGACTTTCCCAGCCGTTGCCTTCGCCCTCGTGCCCGGGCCCCTGAGTTACCCCGCCGAGGCCTTAGACCCTGTCTTCGCCCCCCTGAGATTCCCCGCAGCGGCCTTCGCCCCTGTCTCCGGCCCCCTGAGTTTCCCCGCCACGGACTTCGCCGCCCTTTTGCTTTGCCCCCGGGCCGTCCGCCCGAGGCCCCCTTCTCGGCTTCTGCTTTGCCCCCGCCTTTGTGTGTGTGTGTTTTTCATTATGCGAGTGTTTGTTGTGTTAAACTAAATACACAAAAGAACACTGCTCTTTGGACGGGCCATACATGTAATTTAGTGGGAATGCTGATACAGCATTCCAACTATAGGTTATGCTACGGACAAAAAGTTTATTAATCCGCCGACTTATTTTGGCCCTCTTCTCCCCCCACATTCAACATCGCAGAAACTCCGTTCAAACATCAAAACGTTCAGCTCGGTCGGGAATCGCAGGCTATTACTTTTCTCTTTCATAATTCCAGAGATACATCCCATAATTCATCAAATGTATAACATTTTATATCACCGGTCCATGCCTCAACAGCTCTACGCCAAATTTGAAATCTCACCATATGCCGTTTCCATGGAAACGCATCCCTCGCCATAAAACACGATGTCCCTTTAACTCCTATGAAAATGTTCAAGAAGTGCTCAAAATTCACGTGTGCTAATAGTCCAGCCGTGAAGACATCTACGAGACAGTTTTGAGATTTCTTCAAATGCCGTTGCCATGGCAACACAATGCTCGCCATGAAACACAGTTTTCTCATAACTTCAGTGAAAATGCTTCAAACGGCCCAAAACTTCACAGGTTTAGTAACAATGCAGCCATCAACGCATCTAAGCATATTATGGGGTGTCATCAAATGCCGTTGCCATGGAAACTCATCCCTCGCCATAAAAGACGATGTTGCTATAACTCCTATGAAAATGTTCAAAAAGTGCTCAAACTTCACATGTGTGCTAACAGTCCAGCCGTGAAGACATCTACGGGACAGTTTTGAGATTTCTTCAAATGCCGTTGCCATGGCAACACAATGCTCACCATGAAACACGGTTTTCTCATAACTTCAGTGAAAATGCTCCAAACGGCCCAAAACTTCACAGGTGTGGTAACGATGCAGCCATCAACACATCTAAGCGTATTATGGGATGTCATCAAATGCCGTTGGCATGGCGACAGATCATTCGCCATCAAGTTAGTTCAAAAGTTTGCAGTTCAAATATTCTGCTGCTTTTCCAAGCCTTTTTACTTTCTTTTCTTCTCTCATCACACATTCAAGCCCCCAGTGTTCATGTATCATTTCAATCTAAATTCTTCACTTTCTTCTTACACATTACATTTCAGCATAGCAGTTTAGCGTCAGATTTTCAGCATAAAGCATTCCCACTAGCAATTTCTTTAGGAATTGCATTCTCTAGTTGCATTTATGTTTCAACTATTTTAAACATGGTGTAAGTATAAACATGTATTCCCACAGATGTTATTTTCTGCAATTTTCCAAAATCCAATGAAAAAATCCATTGCTTTTTGTTGAGGGAGCCCTTGCTTTGCTAACTTCTGGGTCAGTCTACAGAAATACGTCACAGTGTTTCCCCTAGGTTTACTGCCTTGGCAGGGTGCTGCTCGGGTACCTCTGATTGTGAGTGTGTGCATTCGTGTGTGTGTGTGTGGGGGGGGGGGGGAGCGGAGCCCCGCCCTTCAGAAACAGAGCGGAGGGAGAATGTGAATACGCAAAGCAGTGGACACTGAAACATGCACATACATTGGATAAATAACATAGGTGTTTAGTTTATTTAATAAAAGAGCACATGTTCAATGTGAAAAGTGACCGTAGATAGATTACTTCAGTTGCAATTTGGTGCTATATATATTTTTTTTATTAAAAAAAGAAAATTAAAACATTTAAAAAAAGAAAACACCTTGAATTTCAGGCGGGGCTCCGTTTGCAGGGCGCAGCGCCCCGCCAAGACAATGGTAGGGGAAACACTGCGTCATCACTGCCTCATTATATGGATGAATAGTGAATCAGGTCATCTAATTGCGGAGGGCTGATAAGTCCAATTTGAGTTTTGGGGATTCATCTTATTAGCGAATACATGTTTAAGGTGCTCTATTATGCTTTTTGGTGTTTTCCCTTTCCTGTAGGGTGTTATATAGGTTTTTGAACACAGCTGATTTTTGCTTTTGTTTGTTGCACATTGTCATGCACCCATACATGCTTACATGACTTTAATGTTTAAGGTTATTTTACCTTATATTCTTAATAATTATGTATTTTGTTACATTCAAACTCATATGGGCTCCTATTGTTATTGATGCCTTTGAGCCAGGCTGTACAAATTGGGGGCTCATCCTGGATATTGATCTGTGTTGTGTAGATGGTTTTGTGGTGCTACTATTTTCTGAGGGGAAATGTTAGGTTTGTTGCTGATATTACAGACTGTAAGAGGGTTATTTTGTTTGTTTGGTCAACATAATTATATTTGGGACTCTGGTGGGCCAGACCAAGAACCCGTTGGAGCAGGAATTCCTTTTTCCTTTTAGGTTTGGAAGCTGATTCCCCTCGGATTTGTGATGTGGGATTTAGGCAGCAGTGAAGGAGGGTAGCGTTATATGCTGGGAGAATGTTGGCAGTTTTTCCAGAACGGTTAACTGCATGAAGTTAACTGTTCGCTCATTCCCCGAGTTTATAGGTTCTCCATGTGTTTCAATAAAGGCTGTTAGAGTTGTGCTGTTAACATTGCTTCTGTTGCAGAGAGTTTCATTAAAAAACCCTTGTGACTTGTCAATGGAGCTGTGCACTAACGAACAGCTTTTGAGGATTGCAATATAATGTGGAAATTCCAGAGAAAAAGCTGAAAATGCAAAAAATAAATAAAAACGGCAGCTGTGTACAAAGAGGGGAGGGCTCCGTAGGAAGGTTGTGGCTCCTCAGGCTGAGGACCCAGATCCTACGAAAGAAACGAGATCCAGCAAGCACAGAATATTCCCCTAATGAAGTGGAGGTGGATCGTAACAAACAACAAAGAGGAAATGAGTTCATCATGCATCAATATCAGAAGATAACATCAAAGCGATAAAAAAGGTGCTGGATTTTTACACCCTGGAAAGGCTTTTATACAAAATGTGGTTTGATGTTCCACTACACTGGCACAGGGGAATTAGGGCAATCGGCAGCTCAAACCTATCAAACCCACGTCCCTCACCATCAAAAGAGATGAGAGGGGACTGCAGTATGCAACACTTGTCTTCCATAAGCATACAAAGCACCACAATTACCCAAGGAAAAATAAAATAGCACAAGGGGAATCATGTTTGAAGTCAGAAAACCTTCTTTAGCTCATGTAATCAATGATCTCTCTCCACATACCATTGGACACCTCCAGCATTCTTTCCCACACAAAAAGAAAATTGATCTGCAATGTTCGGTAAGAAGATCTAGTGCATATTTTCCAAGAGAACATTTTTATGTATTCGCATGTTTAGGTTATTTTGAAGAGGAAAATAATTCCTGTATACGTCCACAGATATTGCAAGAAAATCGGACTTTATTACTTTATCTACTATTAAGTAGAATTGCGCATAAACGAGACCATTTTTTATCAAAAAGGCTTAATAAAATAAAAGGTTATTCTTAGAAATTATTATTAGGGAAGTTTGAGGGAGGAAATGATGGTACAAGAGGGTCCTCCAGGCTCCTCTTTCCCCTTAGCCTCTCAACTCAAACACTTACATGGTTGTAATGCTTCGGTGTTTAATGCCTCTTACTTATGTGTTTAGCTATTGTGCAGCTATGTTGGTTTAAACACAGCCGGCGTAGATTGACTCTTAATTCAAGAGCAGCATATTGATTATACAGCCACGGAATTAACTCCTTTATCATTTGTAATATAACATCATATTTGTCTTGAAGATTGGCAAAATCGCTGTTGACATGATAGCTATTCATTTATATGTGAAGGGCTTTTTAACAAATAGGGGATGCAGATTGGGATTTGAATGAAATAACAACTTTATTGGATGGCTTAAGTTATTGTAAATATAGTTCGAATTTCAGAAAAGAGTCTATTGTTTTTTGCAAAAATGTTCTTCAGTTGTGTTGGTTCCACACATGGCACCCATCAAACATTGCCCAAAGATAATCCTACGCTGTGGAGTTGAAAGTGAGTCAACCGGACAGTCCCATCTCTAAACCTGGAGAAATTAAAACTATCCAACAGTTTTAAGATGAGGTTGAGGTTTGTTCCACCCAAACCTGTGGACTTGGCGCTCATAACGAAGAACAACTCGGTCTTTAAATCCTTGGGCAACGTGGAAAGCCTGGAACTGCACTCAGGAAAACATCTAGATAACTTATAGAGATGAGTTAATTTGTCTTAATCTTTCATAAATATTACAACACAGAGCCATTTGACTGCCTGGCATTGTTTAAATATTTATAGACAAAAACCCAGCAGCACGTAGCTCCAGACAATGTGGATGATATTAAATATGAGACATCAACAGTAATGACGAAAGAGTTTCCCACTATCAGCCTGACAATTGTTTATTTTCCTACATTTCAATGCCTCTTATCAATGTTACTAGGTGGCCTATTTCATTGAAGTACTTAAATCCACAGACAATAATTCCTAAAAGTAGAACTCCTAGTTCAACTGATCTGTACTTTGATACCCCAAAGTGTCAATGTAGCGAGGGTCACTTTGTTACTTCTGACTGTAGGCTTTGGGGTACGTATAACTTTCTTACAGTTTGATCTTTATGATTATGTTGGCCACTAGCAGGGGCTGTCGAGCCCTCTGCTCCACCTGAAAGACAGTGGAGTTAGATTGGACTTCAATGACATTGTGTTTACGTTTTGATCATAATTGGCGGACAATGGTTAAATGATGGTACTAGTTCTGTTCTGTTAAAGGTAGGGTAGGTAAGTTTGAGAAACCGGCTCGAGATCGCTAGAATTTGAAAATACACAACCGGAGAAAATCTGCCACTTCCTTATAGAGCCCCTCCTCCAACACACATGAACGCGCACATGACCAATGAGGGCACGAGATAAGTTTGTGCACAGATGGAAGGCTGACAGGCAGGTAGGCCATCCAGTTATTTTAGCCGGGCCGGCTAAAATGATTGGTCGTACTTTTTACAGTATTACGGCTTCCACAGATTACATTTTTGTCAAAGCACTTAAGATATTCATTGCTATCGGGATGTTAAGAGCATTCCATGGAATATAACAAAAAGTGTATCTCGAGCCGGTTTCTCAAACTTACCTACCCTACCTTTAACCTCTTACGCACCGCCCCCCCGCTACCGGGCGGATAAACGCGTCATTTGCAGGAAACAACGTCTAAGGAATCTTAATATTTAATAAACTATGAATGTTTTATATCCATGTAACGGGAAGAAACTCAGCTAACTGATCTTTTTAAAAAAAAATCTCCAAAAAAAACCCCACAATGCTAACACTCAGCCTCTGAATTAGCCACGAGCGAAGAAATGCTAACCTATCACTGCAACTAAACTCACTCATAACTCCCTTATTACTTATCCTAGATGCACAGCCAACCCATCGATTAGCATCGTCTGGAGACACAGAATCGATAGGTGCCCACCTCAACACTCAGTGAT
This sequence comes from Lindbergichthys nudifrons, assembly GCA_943590975.1. Taxonomy (NCBI): domain Eukaryota; kingdom Metazoa; phylum Chordata; class Actinopteri; order Perciformes; family Nototheniidae; genus Lindbergichthys; species Lindbergichthys nudifrons. The sequence continues at coordinate 579,744 of CALSBW010029805.1, read as the reverse complement.
AAACATTTGCGACTCTATAAACGAAAACGTACATCAAAACATGTGGCGCTAGGTAGCTACAAACGCTAACATGGCTTACCTTGGTCAAAACGGGTCTTCAATGGCATTAAAACGATAAAAAAAAGATGCTGCAGTTAATCCAATGTGTCTGTGTCCTCTTTGAAATGATTTCTGATAATCCATAAGCAATAAAACTGCTTTTTCGTTTCCAGATGACAGAGCGAGAGATCGCTTCACTCTGATGCAAACCTGCATGCGCAAAGCCCCCACCGTTTGTTTTCACAATGAGTGTGTGTGGGGGTCTCCCCCTTCGATATATTATATTGGCTCTAACAGTCAGAAAGAGGTGTCAACCATCAACAACGACCAATGGGTTCCAGAGATATGAAAAAATGTTCACCCAAATCACCTCAGAGGTGGAGTGTTTTTGGCTAAACCTCTCTAAAAAGGTCAAATGTCACTTGTTTTGCATCAATCTTGATACAGGGTACTTATTATATGTTGTACTTTGGATTCCTAAAGCTTTTAGTCTACCTTACCATCATCCAAGGGTAGTTTTCACTATAAGTAAAAAATAATCTTTGGACGGACACGATAATTACAGTTTTTTACTATGTAAAATCTGAATTTTCTTTAAAATAAAAAACATCTATATTGATTCTGACTTTTCTACATCCAACTCACAGGTTTATCATTACTTTGAGAATAAAGATTATTAATTTAACCCTTTTAGAAGGGAAGATATGGTCATTTGTTCTGGGAATGTCATGTTCGAGCCTGAGACCTGAAAAACAGGCTCAGTGCTTAACAGGTTAAAGTACCCTGACATTTTATATAATTACAATAGCTGGGTACATTTACTTCATTCGATTCCACCACTGTCTGACAGCTACTTCATTACTTATATTTGTTCCGCTTAACTTTTATAATGCTGTTACCTATCTTTTATACTTTGAATGTGAACTTATTTAAATGTTTTAATTTGTTAACGTGTGCTTGCTACTTAATTCATACTTTTGTCATTATCTGTACTGTCTCTTTGCTGTAACAATGTAAATGTCCCCTCTGAGGGATGAATAAAGGAATTCGGATTACCTTAACCAAACACAATTTGAACCCCAAGCAACTTGAAGAGTACAAGCTAATGTCACACTCGAGATTCTTCTACCAAAATGTCATATAAAAAGCTACTTCCAACAGTATCACTTTTTCATTTAATTTCAAACCTTTATTTAACCAGATTGGTCCCATTGAGATCATAGATCTCTTTTTCAAGGGCGACCTACAGCATATAGGTTCCACATGAAACATAAAACAATAAAGGACATCATACATTATAACTTATCTTAACAGAACTTTTCCTCCCACATATTGTTGTCCATTTAGAGTTACATTATAAAAAGTGGTGTAGGCCAGTGAGTGAATATATTTAGTTTGTTGAATTCCCTGGTACAGAACTTGTTTACCCCAACTTATTGTTATGTGTGTGTTTTAAAGGGGCATGATCCAAACTAGGCCAGTGAAGAAATACGTTTGTCTCTAATTCACATTTGGTTCCATAGTGATGATGAGAAAGACAGAACACAAGGGTCCGTATTCACAAAGCTTCCTAATTCTGTAACGGGGGTAGTTAAGACCCAATAGAGTGGTGCAGGAACGAGTCCTAAAACCCTTAAGTGAGTTAGCATTTTACCACTTCCGGTCCCCTCGTCTGTGGTTGAAACAAATTAAAGAGACGGATCACATTTTGTTCTACGACATTAAATACATCAGCAGTGACCCCACTGGTGATCTTTGAAGAGTTTACGTGTCTGAAAAACGATGGTTGTTAACAATTGGCTGAATAGGACTACAGAAGTTGTCGAGGACGTTGTACGTCATTACGCCGAACACGTAAACACTCCCGCTAAGTTTGTTTGCCCCTATTCTGCTTGAAAGCAAGTACCTGCGCTCCTGCAAACTGTTAAAACAAATGCTTCAACTTGTACAATTTTGAAACTGTATTATTTAATATCGATCTCAAGTTGGCGTGACGTTGAAGTCGTGCAACCCTGCTGTACTCGGCTGTAGTTCGTTTATAGCATAACGCAGAGATGGAGTACTCGAGTCCCGGAGTCGGACTCGAGTGCCGATTTTCGGGACTCGTGACTCGACTCGGACTCGCGCACTGATTGACGCGACTCTGACTTGGACTCGTGAATTCTCGCGCACGATGACTTGGACTCGGACTCGTGAATTCTCGCGTACAATGACTTGGACTTGGACTCGTGAATTTCCCCCCCCCACGATGACTCGGACTCGAGCAAGTTTTCTCTGGAGTCTGATGTCCTCTATCCTGGCGTGTGCACGAGGCGAGTTCACGTACTGGGCCCCACTATTCCAGTCTAAAGATGTCTAGAGACACACCCCGCATCGTGCTGTATGCTTTCACACATTCTGCTTCCACATTGGAAAAGAGCAGCGCAAAATGCTCGTTATGTGGAAAAAATATTGAAAAGAAGAGAAGGCTCCATAACACATTACTCTAAGGATCGAGTTCAGACATATAGGCTGTCTTGAAAACTATCATCAGAGTAACGTGATCTAATCAATAAATAAAGATTCAGCCGATAACACGAAAGCACATGGCTACTTAGCATGCAGAATTATGTCATTTTGCATGCTAAGTAGCCATGTGATGCCCCTGTGGGATCATCAGTGGAGAGGGTGTGGCTGTGCTGTCTGTGTTGCGTTGGCTGCACTGATTGCAGTGATTCAGGGCACCTGGGTCTGGTGCTCTGCAGCTACTTAAAGCCTCTCTGCACCTCTCTGTTGTCTCTCTGCTTTCTGATACAGGCACCCGGCTCGGTTGAGTATGTCATTAGTTATTTCAGTTGTTTTACTTTGTGCACCTCAACACTAGTGATGGCGAGATGAAGCCTTATGAAGCTTTGAAGCTTTCCAGCAAATCGGTTCACTAAAAGGTTCATCTCATGAGGCTTCATCATGGGCTTCATGTGCACACAAGACCCCCTGTTGGTGAACAGGTGTAAAACAGCCAAATATTATTTGTCATCTTTGACATACTAAAAATACTGGAAATAATGATACAAAAGTGTAAAATATGTAAAATGTATTTGTAATCCTGTATGAACAGAATTTTGCACCAGTAAGTGTTTTAAAATGACTGTATATAATAATAAAAACAATGTATCAATATAGTATCTTGTTGTTATATCTATACATAAATAAATGTAAATGTCTGCTGCCTTCTATAAAGACAAAAGAAGCAATATATGTTCGAAAACTGGAAAAGAAGAAGGGTTTAACTTGCCAGAGGGCAGTGGGTGTGCTTGTGTGACTTTGCAGAGGGCAGTGGGTGTGCTTGTGTGACTTTGCAAAGGGCAGTGAATGTGCTTATGTGACTTTGCAGAGGGCAGTGAAAATGCTTGTGATACATGGAACAATCTTATTGGTTTTTGTTTAAAAACAATATTTTTTCGACAGTTTTCGGGCTTAGGCGATTTCTTTTCTTTGATACAATTTCTCCTGCCTTTGAAAATACCCTTTCACACGGGACTGAGGAAGCAGGTGTGCACAAAAAAGTGACTGCAAGTTTATGCAGGTTTGGATACACATGTTTTTGTCTCTGCCAGTAGTTCAGAGGGTCCTCCAAGCGTCCGATATTTGGTTCGGCCAGGTACCGCTGGACTTCAACAGTTGCGTCAGCTGTCGCATTCTTGGTCTTCCTGGACAGCTTTACAGTCTGATCCAATTTATGCCAGAGTTTGTTTCCTGAAAAGTATACACAGAGAGTGTCAGTGGATGTAGTAATTACTTCAAATTGCTTTAAAATTAATACAAATTACCTGGGGTTTCTTGTTCAGGTTGAGATGTGGATGGATTTTCTTCCTGCACAGCTTCAGGTGTTCGGATTAGTGCACCACATTCAGTCACAAGCCTTTTTGTGGCTTCTGCAGCTTTTAAAGGGCTAAAAAATCAGATCAGTTTGAACCTAGGGTCCAGTGGTGTTGCCAATGACATTATGCTCATTGATTGGAGTGTGTGGAGCCTCTCTCTTAGCTGCCTTAATAGATGTTCTCCCATTTCTTTGGCCACTGCTACTGCGGTTTTTGCCATCTCTTCTTGAAGCATTTGCTCCAGCATTTTGAGGAGGGGCACAACCTTGGAACCAGATACATTTTTCTCCTCAGAAAGCTCAATGGTGGCATCATTGAATCCAGACAGCAGAGAGAGGCACCTACTTATGGTGGTGAACTCAGCAGAGGTCAGTGTGGTGATTTCCGTGTTCAAACTGGCTAATGCCGCACCAACTGGTTCTCTGAGGTCCACCAGACGTTGCAGCATCTGATAAGTGCTGTTCCAGCGGGTCTCCACCTCTTGCAGGAGCTTCAGTGTGGGCCTTCCCAATTGCCTTTGCACCAATACAAGCTTCTCCTTTAACACAAAATTAAAGATGTATTTAATTGTCAAAGTAGCAGTAACATAAACATAGCATTATTATTATTTATTATTAACCAATGTAAGAAAGGTCAAAGCACATACCTTAGCAAGGGTGCTGCTCCTGAAATATCCCACCAGTTTTCTTGCCTTGGCCCGAATATCACACAGCAGTGTATGTGCAATGCATATTGCATGACGTAGCTTTAATTGTTTGCCACAGGAAATCATATTGGCTGCACCATCCGTCACAAGGCAAGTGACCTTGTCTGTGATTCCCCATTCCTCCATGAGGGAGGCTTTTCAGCAGTGTGTGTTTGGGGAAATTGTTGCACTCCTAACAACACAGTATTAAGACGTGTGTTATCGTCAACAAAGTGGCAGGTTACAGCCAGATAGGCATCCATATTGATGGACGTCCACATGTCAGAGGTCAAGCTCACTGCAGCCACCTTCTGCATTTCAGCTATGGCCTTGTTCCTTTCTAGAACATACTTGGCATCCACCATAGCCTTAACAGCCTAAAAGAGGGGATGGTTAATTCACTGGTTAATTGTCAAATGCCATGAAAAAATTAAAATGTTGCTCTATACATGATGTCGTACACACCTGCCGTGTGGGGATGACATAGTTTGGATCCAATAAGGCCACAAATGCCCTAAATCCCACATCCTCCACAACACTGAATGGCTGTGTATCCTTCACAATCAGGTTGACCAAGGCCTCATCCAGATCCTGTTTTCTGGTAGGCCTAGCTGGGGGGGGGAAAGGGAAGCTGTGTTAAGAATGAGTATCTTGTGACTCTCTTTATTTGCATGATAAAGTGAAGTTAACATGGTTAAATTATAAAATATATTATTCCAAAATATTAAATTACAAACCTTGAGCAGGTCCACCTCCATGTCCCTCCTTGATCTCATGTATGGCACGATAATGCCTTAGCATGGATGAAGTATTATTATTGTAACCCAGTTCCCTGGAGCACAATAAACACTTCACCTTTGAATGAAATAGAAAAAGTAAAAAAATGAACCATACAAAATCTAACATAATACATCTGTTGTAATATACTATGTATGCAACCTACCTTATTGGGAGAAATCATATCAAAGTGTTCCCACACAGGGGAAGTCCTTCTCTTCTTTGCTGGCTCCATTCTAACGAGTTGCAAAAAATATCGTACAACCAAAACTGGCAAACGACAAGTGTTCTCCTCTATCACAAGGTTCACACATCTTGAATTGAATCCCATGGGTTTTTATCTGTCAGAAGCTCGCACCAAGATCTGAAGCGCTTCCTGAAGCAGTCACGTGGTATCGACAGGCAGCGCGGCTTCGTTTGTCATCGATGACGTCACTGGCCCAAAACGATACAAGCCTCGATACAGGCTTCACAAAAAGCTTCGGGGATTACTCGACACACGCTCCGAAGCCTCGGCGCAATACGTAACATCACTACTCAACACCCTTACCCATACATTTTCATGCAATCCTCACCATGCAGTTACATTACTGATACCACTGACGTTCACACCTCATGTTCTTCTTGTGTTACACTTGATTAATTTGGCTAACTTGATTCACTTGCTTTAAATAAACATATTTTGTTAACCGTTGACATGGGGCCGTTCTCATTTCATCAAATTCCCCTCCTCGACTCCCCTCCTCGACTCCTATCCTCGTGTCTTAGTCCCGCCCACAGGAGATGCGAGCGGAGGACTGAGGAGGGGAACCGAGGAGAGAGGAGGGGAAGCAGCAGGCGGTTAGAGAAATGACAACTCCTCTCCTCTGAGCGGTCATTTTAAAGAGACGTCCATTAATGATGACAGGAGGCACAGCAGCCCTCTGTCTGATGGACAGATGTGTTCATGACGACTTATATATTTACTTTAATTCATTCACAGTGCGGTATAATGAGACAATAACAGGCTACAGATGCGGACACACACACACACACACACACACACACACATACATACATGCATACATACATACATACATACATATATATATATATATATATATATATATATATATACCATTTCAGAATCAAACAGAGCACTCTCATAATAACGTAACACTATCAG
>CALSBW010029805.1:542534-553218 GCA_943590975.1 Lindbergichthys nudifrons | reverse complement strand
GCTTGTGAGCATATTATAATGGTTTTTTGATTATTGAAATATATACAATTCTGTTTCATTTGATTGTTGAGAGCTGTATCCATACATCTCTTCATGTGGCCCTCAAAGTGCACCAGATTGATGCTTTAGCTTCAATTTAAAGACAACAATCTTCCCAGGGGTGCATGCCCCCGGACCCCCCAACAGGAGGTAAGGTCATCTCAAATAAAACAGGTTCACATGGATAGGATACTAGATAAGTGTGCACACTCATTATATACACTACACATTTTTCTTGGATTTGTTAACACCATAGTCCCTAATATATTTGTAGAAAGGCAGGAAATGGAATTAAATCGAGAAAATCTTTCATTGCGGAGGACCCCCTGTTTTGTGTCCCCCCCACTTCTCAAACCAAAGTTACACCCTTGCGCTGGTCATCCCAAGCTTACCACACTTACATCCGTAACAATCTCAATGATCTCAGACAGGCACACGCTCAACTCGGTTCCATTTAATCCGACTCTTTTGGGGGCCCGTAATCAGCCCACGCAGATCATGCCGGAGACGGAACCCCCACTCTGAGTCTCCCACTGCACGGACCACAGCTCGTCCTCCCAGAACATCCCTTCACCCCCCTCATATCATTCACATGTTACTTCAATAAACGTACAAACATCACACTGTTTTGGCGTGGTTCCTGCTAGTGAATTGCCAACTAAACTATGGCGTGTATAGGAGCTAAACATTTAACAATGGTGATTAGCTCTTTAAAAGAGTTTGGGTAACCTAAGCAGTTGTATTGAACTGTTTTCGTCTATTTTTATTATTTCGGCTTGATCTACTTTAAACAATGTTGCCGCAGTTAAAGGCAACTAGAAAATGCATTTCCTGCAGAAAATGCGTGCGAATGCTGTAAACTGTGAACATTTGTTGCTGAATTTAGCTGAAAATGCAGAAAAAGCTGAATATGTTAGTAGTTGAATGGTCTCTGTAGCTGCTTTTAGCGACAGAAACAAAGTAAGTGTGTTGCTGAACTTAGTAGAGAAATGTAGAAAAGTGAAATGATTTGAATCTAAATTGTTACAACTCAAAAGCATTGCAATGACTTTGTTGAAAACTTGAAAGTGAAATGTTAAACTGGAAGAGTAGGAAAATTAGTGAAGAAGCTTAATATTTAAAAGAAAAGTTTTAAAAAGGTATAAACAACTAAATGTATAGCCTCAATGTCCTGAAATAGCTGAATAATGTAATAGTTGAATGGTTTCTGTAGGCTGAAGGAGTTAAATATTAAATGTAAGTAGTAGTGAATGCATGTGTATTAAAGGTGGGGTAGGTAAATTTGAGAAACCGGCTCGAGATACACTTTTTGTTATATTCCATGGAATGCTCTTAACATCCCGATAGCAATGAATATCTGAAGTGCTTTGACAAAAAATCCATAAAAAGATTTCATCTGTGGAAGCCGTAGTACTGTAAAAAGTACGACCAATCATTTTAGCCGGCCCGGATGGCCTACCTGCCTGTCAGCCTTCCATCGGGGCACAAACTTATCTCGTGCCCTCATTGGTCATGTTCGTGTGTGTTGGAGGAGGGGCTCTATAAGGAAGTGGCAGATTTTCTCCGGTTGTGTATTTTCAAATTCTAGCGATCTCGAGACGGTTTCTCAAACTTACCACCTTTAAGAAGAGAAAAGAAAGTAAAAACGCTTTGAAAAGCATCAGAATATTTTAACTGCAAACTTTTGAACTAAAACTAAAACGTCACCAATAATGTATAAAATATGTTGAACGTGTTGAAGTCTCCATCAGACAGAAAATAATAGGCTGAGACAGTCTTTAAACTCCAGTCTGTTTGTTTGTGTTTGAGGTGACAACGTTATGAAACACCTGTGTGTGTAAGCCCAGAGATCAAAGGTTACCATGGTGACGACGTTATCAAACACCTGTTTACGTGAGCCCAGAGGCCTGTACTACGAAGCCGGATTTTCCTAACCTGGATATATGTTTGAGTTAGCCGGTTGGTCCAATCCAAAACATACGCGCTCTGGCTAAACTCAGAGCCGTATAATAGAAGAGTTACGACATCTCCGTTCACTCCAATGGACCAGTTTTTTTACAGCAATGGCGGATCGTGGAGCCGTCAATAGTTCCCCGGAAGTTAGCTTGCCGCTGACTTCCGGGGGACTATTGCGGCCAGCAGCACAGTAGAGTTGCAGCATAATAGACCGTTCGTGATGGACTTTTAAAGGTAAGAAGACGTTTAAAGACTTATATTGCGGATATTATCAGCACATCTGAGTCAAATGAACATGTGTATTAAAGGATGTTAGTGGATTATCCCTAAATCAGTAGATTTAGGGAACGTTTACAGATAACAGATTAGGCTAGGATACCGGATAAAGTTAGCAACACACGTTAACCATGAACAGCCTATTCATCCGTTCTCCTAATGTTATTTCATCCAACGTTGTGGAATTAGAGAAAACGGGCTTCTAAACGTGATTTTTTTTGTGGGGTGGAGGAATATAATATTAGTTAAATATAACATTGGGGCACGTGTGATTGTAATGAGTGGAGGTGGAGAAATGACGATCTCCATTTTGGAGTAGGCCTACAAACTAGTATAATAAAGTTAACGTTACACAATAATAAGGAAGAGAGCTATTTGTGTGATACATCGCTATTGATATTAATTTAGAGTGCATATTTGAGACTTCCAAACAGTAAACGAAAACGTAATTTATGGGTGAGTGTTTTTAGTTTATTCTGTTGATTATTACCTGTCTGTATTATGTTGCAGCTCAGCTGATTTTGAAATGATGGCAAAGTGAGAGTGAAAACACAAGGTACATTTAGTACTACTGTTGTATATAAGTAAGCATACTAAACATGTGTTATATCACTGTATTATATAAGTAATCTTGTTAGTGTATATTAGTAACCTACTGTATGGCAGGTGGAGGGGCAGTGATGTTACAGGTGGAGGGGCAGTGATGTTACAGGTGGAGGGGCAGTGATGTTACAGGTGGAGGAGCAGGGATGTTACAGGTGGAGGAGCAGGGATGTTGGCTGGGTGCTGGCAGGTGGAGGGGCAGGGATGTTACAGGTGGAGGAGCAGGGATGTTACAGGTGGAGGAACAGGGATGTTACAGGTGGAGGAGCAGGGATGTTGGCTGGGTGCTGGCAGGTGGAGGGGCAGTGATGTTACAGGTGGAGGAGCAGGGATGTTGGCTGGGTGCTGGCAGGTGGAGGGGCAGTGATGTTACAGGTGGAGGAGCAGTGATGTTACAGGTGGAGGAGCAGGGATGTTGGCTGGGTGCTGGCAGGTGGAGGGGCAGTGATGTTACAGGTGGAGGAGCAGTGATGTTACAGGTGGAGGAGCAGGGATGTTGGCTGGGTGCTGGCAGGTGGAGGGGCAGTGATGTTACAGGTGGAGGAGCAGATTCAAATTCATATCACATCCATTACTGATGCCATTTGTCATACTTTGTTAAACTCACAAATAATAAAGTTCCATAACTTCAGTTGGAAACAAAGACCACACCTTATCTCCCCAAGGCAATTTCCCATCCAATAGGTGTGCTATATAGGTGTGTATAACCCTTTCTCCTGTCTGTTTCTCCCTCTTTCAGCACAAGAACCAGAGGGGGATTCAATAGAGCCTGAATACCTGCACTGAGACCCTCACCCTGCACCCTGAGTCTCAACTCTCAGAGTTTTTCAAGCCTTTCCCTGTTATTTGTATTAAACCAAACATTAAGCTTGCCAATGGTGTGGTCTTCGTTTTGTGGAAAAAGTGCAAATGCAGTGTTTGAATATGATTACCTCACATATTTTGTTGCGGTTGTGTTTTGATTGTTAAATTGCTCCTGCTGACTTGAGCCAGCCATTTGTTCCTCCTCTCTGTGTCAGTGGGGAAGCCGTACATTCTGATTCTTACTCCTTTCTCTGAGCGATTGGAGCATCCCCAGGCAGCACAGCAAACCATGGTGGAGACGATATGCCAGGACAACACGGAGGAAAAGGCACAGACAAACTGAATGACATGCTATTCAATGTTTATTGAATTCCATGTATTTACAATGGATGTTCCTAAAACAACACTTTTAACGTCATAATCATGTTGCTGCTAGTCCATTGATAGTCACCTGTTGGTCTCCTGTCCTTTCTAAAAGTCATAAAGAGTACATTAGTCATTTAGATTACTTATGTCCTCAAGTACCATGGGATTACTGAAACCACCATGAATTAAAAAATGGTAGAAATTAATCTAATCTAAATCTTGAAGCATTCCTTGCCATCCCCTCCTCTAAATATATCAAACATTAGGAAGTGATGCACCTGACTACCATACCTGTTTAAGAAGATACAATTTGTTTTAAATAATTCAAAGCAATACACAACAGCAACAGGCTCTTTAACCAAGGCAACAGCCTAACATGTAAACTAGCTGTTCACACTATTCCTAATATTATCCATAAATATTAGCAGATTCTGTTTATTTTTTAAAACATATTGATGTAAATACATACACATATCGGTATGTTGTATACATATTGCAAATCAAGACCTTTATTCACTACTTATTACCAAAAATCGTAGTTCTATCTCCGGTAATCATGCATTCATATGTCCCGCCACGAACTTCCGGGGAACTATTGACTCTCCCTGAACCACGTGACGATCAAGCATTTTGGACTTCCGTTGTCGTAACTCTTCTATCTATATGGCGCTGGCTAAACTGTCCTACGACGCTGGTTATCAAGTGGATCGCTCAAGCCAGCCGTGTCCTATCTAGTTAGGTGCGCGTTCACATGAAAGGGGTGGTATTTGGAGCATTCGACCAATCACAAACATGGACAAGCGTACTGACAGCGCAGCGTCATACTTCCTGAATGAAAAGTGAACTTTAATATTAGTCAAATATGAAGAAGTTAAACTTTAAACATCCATGACTTAAACACTTTATCCAGGATAAAAGCCACATAGCTGCACCTGCAAGGTGAATACAGCTGGTAAAAGAAAAATGGCAGGTTTAAAACATTTTTTTGGGCGAATTTCAAGAACTCCTGCAATCTGTTTTGAGATCAAAGCACTCTAGCCTTAACGAGCTGCTCAACACACACTGATGTTAAAATCTGAATAAGATTTAAATAGCTGAAGGTCTTGTGATCATTTTAAAGTTGGAATGAAGTCTCAAGCTGAAAGTATGTGGAAGGAGTAGCATTTGGCGCACGGTGTAGTTAAAAGAGGATTTGAAGGTTCCTCCCATTGAGTTCCATGTTAAAAAAAGAGTTTAAAAAGCTGAAGTATAAAATATTTTGAGAAAGTTGAAATGTTCCCAACATGTGCTGAAAAGGCTGAATAGTTTGATATTTGAATGGTTTCTGTAGCTGAATGTATGCTGAAGTTACTGAGAGCCAAAGTATTGGTTGAAATAAGAAGATGATTAAAGAATCGAAGAACTATAGTGGTTAATTAGTGTGAATGCTGTAAACAGCATTCACACTAATTAACATGTTTTTATTACTGGCAGATTTCAAGGCTAGAAGAATAGATATGAAAACAGAAAAGAAAGCCTTTCAGATAAATAAAAAGAACTGGTGCGAATACAATGAGTTTATCCAAAACTTGTGAGAAAATAAATGCAAATACAGAAGTCACACTGAGAAAAACTAAAAACAAGACCACCAGAGAGGAACAGACATGAAGGCAGAGCAGAAAGTGGCCAACTCCGACAATCACAAGTTCCAGACCTTCTTCTTGTCTATTCTTACCCTCCAGACTGCATTCAAGGAAGGTCACACTTAGGTCTCAGGCCTTCTGCCCTCAAATGCTCCCTCTGGGACTAAACTCCACATAGACCAGACTCTCTATTGTGTTGAGTGATATAGAAGAGGAAAGGTGGCTGTGTTCTGTTCATTCAGCCAGAAATCCAGCAATTTCCCCTCTATTTTTCCTTTTTGCTCAAAGCTGTCACTGAAGTTGATCATATGGAGCAAATAAATAGCTTGCAGCATACTGACATACTGGTTAAATTGGTAATATACGTTTTTATGCTTCAACTTTTCATTAAGAGCTAACACAGCTGAATATTGGACCAAACTGTGTGTAGTTTGTGGTATTGACAAGAAAACAAATGTGTGGAATAAATAGACAATGTTTCGGATTTCAGCATACAATTTGTTTCATTATTCTAACTGTCCATCGTGAGTCTTATTGTTGAACTCTCTTAAAAGCAACATTGTGTGAGTACCAGACAAACTATCTCTTCCATTCCAGCTCTAGACTGAGCAAAAAGCTGAATCAGAAAGTTCCCTGGTAACTGATCGTCTAGCATGACTCAGCAGAAAACTGAGTGACAGGAAATACATTGACTGGTGTTAAGTTGCACTTTCCCTTAGTCTAAATCAGATGAAGTTCATAGATTCCTACTGTGAAATGGTTGCAGTGAAGAAATGTTTGCTGTTCAGACATTTTCCTTAGAGAGCGACACCGCCCAAATTGGCTTTGCCAAAATAAAATACTTTAAACTCAGACTTTGTTAATGCTGACCTTTCGACGTGCCACCAATCAGTTAACAGCTGTAGTAGATTTGTATTATTGTAACAATACATAACTTGCTGTTTTCACTGCAAGGTTCAGCACCCGCGGTATGCAAGAGAAAATCGCATATCATGTCTAGCCAGCTCCTTAGAACCTACAACAATGTACTAGTGAAACATTACAAATGATGTTATAAAACACAACAATATGAAGCATTAGGAAAAAGATGAATGCAGAAGTGTTAATTTTTACATTGCTCTTTGTACCAGACAATATTCTGTTAAGTGAAGAAGCATCTTGTCTGACTATGTGGAAAAGACAGTGCTGAACCCTTCAGTTTACTTGTGTGCCATTAACAGGTAGTGTTGTTGAAAAAGGTCAATATCAATTTAACACTTACTAATGTGAGAGCAGGTGTGTCATCCTCTAATCTGCTGTACCGTCGTTCTAATGCACGGTGCTGGGGAAAATGAGCTGGAAACAATGTTAAGTGACTCTGACAGTATCCAGGCCGACTCTCCTGTAATGGTGCAATTTGTAGTTGAATTAATGTCCCTCTAATGGCATATTACAACTCTCAGACAAATAATGTTCAGGTCTGTGTCCATTTATTATCGTAAAGCTGCTTTTAACTGAGAGACAGCATGACTGATGAGCCTTCTGTGATTTCTAGAGTTTTGTACTTCAGTTGACGCTTACAAATGCGTATTGGAATCGAAAACCAAATGATATAAAGGCCTGCATTCATCAACTGTTCATCCTTCTTTTAAGCCATTGAGGGGATTTACATAACATATTCTGTTTCAGCGAGAATACAATGACTGAAGCTCTCATCCGTGGGTAAACCTTTCACACTTGTGTTCTCTGAAGTGCTAACCCTGACATGACACTTTACTAATAAAGTGTTTCAAGGTTCAGCCAAATGAATGTCATGTGATTTTAATACTGGTGTAGAACCATTTCCACTGCAATACAAATATGAGTTCAAGTCATGTTTCAGCTTTACTAAAGCGCAAATTGATTTTCTTCACATTTACCAGGAGAACTTTTTTGTCTGGATGTTAACAATGTGCATGGTACTGCAGGAACACCTACTGTTTGACAAGGAAATTCAAATGCAACATTAACACATGAAAGGCTGATGAATGTGGGTGGTGGTTAATGACATACACAAAGACTTATCAGTCGAGGGAGGTAAACAGAATGGAAAATTACTTTTGTAACATTTTGACAGAAGTGGAAAAAAATGGGCCGAAGACGAGTCTTGCCATGTCATTTTGAAAGGTGCGATAATTCAATTTGTAATTGAAAACAGCAAGGTCTAGGACGCTTCTGTTTTCAGCAAAGAAAAATCCTGTCATAATCCACAATACAAAACCTGTAGAAAGGATGGAACGTATCTTCATATTTAAAACCAAACACTGGTCCAACATTCATCAAACCACGTTAACAATGTGCCTCTCATTCACACCAATGTGACGGAGGTACCATGCGAGACAATGGCCAATCATAAGGATCAACTGTTATGGACGACCAACCCTCTCTACCAAACAGGTGGAGGCGGATGATCCTCTTCCCTGAGTCCTGTTCTGCTCGAGGTTTTTTACCTGTAAAAATATAGCTTCTCATTCCTAATGTCACAGTGCTTGCCTAAGGTCTAGACCTGCTCCTAATGAAAATTGTCTTGGGAAAACCTCTATAATGATGATATGGACCGTAAATACGACATTTTAAGTGTTGAGTTTGATGATTAAATAAGTTCCCTCTTTGGTCTGTTGGTGAAATAAGGCTTGTATAACCTCATTTCTGTTTTTTCAGGACAGACTAATATATCCATACAGTGATATCACATGACTGTTTATGACAATAAAATAAAACTAGAACATTCCGAGAAATGTTGACTGTGTGACTGAAACTTGGGTGCGCGTCCCGATGCTTTGTAAGTATTAATAGCATTAGTTGTATTGTTAAGGTACAACAAAGAATATCCATTAATTTTAGCTCACTTTTAGCTGACTATTTTTACTGTTTATATATTACATTTTTGGATTCTTGTACCACATTCCTGCATCGTTTCTGAACATCTTTAGATTACCACTGGATTTAGTTAACGACCGACAGGTGTGTTCAAAGATCAAAGCTCCTCTCCCCTCTAGCCGTGATGTCACTCACTCTAAGTCTTAAAGAGCTCTCCCATTCATTCCTATGGGGCAAACGATTGCAGTTTTCTGCAATTTGCGTGAAAACGGCTAGGCAAATCTCTTATAAAAGACATAGCAACCCGATCCCGGTCATTCTGCACGTTTTGATGTGTTTTTTGTGTGTTTCGTGTCAAGGCTGCTGGATGAGTAGCATGACAACATTTGTGGCGGCAGAAGGAGAATAAGATGAGATAAGTATGTCGAATACTATACTGTGTGTGGCTTCGCCAGTCACACAGAATAAAAAAACTGAAATTGAAACTCAGTGTTCAGCAACACATTGACAAACATAACCTTCACAACTTTTGGCTTCAGATAAATGTTCTCCAAGTCTTGGGAACCATGGCCGAACGATAAAATATGTAATGAATACACATCAAACACTTTTTTGAAATTTTCAAAAAAGTAGTCCTGCTGTTTAGCTGTTTTAGCTGTGCGATGGCTCAAAGCAGTAACTGTGTGCAAAGACAGAAGGCCGCACCACACTGCTCACACATCCAGGGGGCAGAATGATTGACCTGCTCCCCTGCCTGCAGAGAACACCGCTCTCCATCCGTTGTGGCTTGGCTGGAGGGATAGCAACAGTGAGAAATAATGAATCAAGAAAAATACTACAGTACACAGGGAAGTGAGTGTGGCATTGAAGCAAGTTTTCATAGTGGCAAAACAATGTTACTACAGCTTCTGGGTCAGTCTGTGACGTCACTGGACCCAAAAATGTTTTTTCCCAGGAGAAACTCTTACATTGGGAAAGTAATGTCGGAAATTAGCACACAGGGCTGGTTCCGGGCTAGAGCATGATTAGTGCATTACAAGACATCTATCAATATGTGTGTATACCTCCACCATTAAACTGTCATATTCTGCACATTTCTTATACTATCTACATACATCTTATAAGAGTAATACATATGTATAATATCAGTTAAAATAACTGCTTAAACATAGTTAACATTGCTGGAGGTATAAACACATATTGATAGATGTCTTGTAATGCACTGTTGAGGAACCTGCGACCCAATTGTTTCATTCATTGCATAACTACAACGTAGTTGTGTATAATATGATATGTCAATAAACCTTAGAAAATCTTGAAATCTTGAAAGGGATGTGCAAAATAGTCATTATATACAGTCTTTAATTAACTATTAGTAGAGAATAACGAGTAATGAATGTACTTTATAGGGATCCTATTAATATCTAATAATACAAATAATAAAATGCAATAACGTGCTTTAACCAGTAGGTGTCCCTTTCTATCAGCTGTGCACCGTTATGGTGTAAATACTAGGGATGCCAGCGATTATTCGATTATTCGTTACAGTCTCCATAATCGAAGATTATTTTTAAAATTCGATTTTATTAATATATTTTTTTATTAATATTTATGTTTTTCTTTTTTTTCCTGGTTTGGTTTCAACCAAAATATAGACTAATGCTAATAATAGTAATCGTATTAATAATTGTAAATGACCATTGATCACAACAGCAGTTTGTTTTACTGTAAACTTGGAGGAAGCCAGCAGCGCAGAGTGCAGACTGCTGCAGCCTGCTACACACCGACCCCGCCCGCCCCCCCCCCTCCCTCTCCGTCACACGTGCGATTGATTTATTGGCGACAGAACAGTGAGAACACAACTAAAGATGAACAGAGCGGCACGTCCAAAGAAGAGTTCCTCGTGGAACTACTTCAAACGGACAAGTGCAAATGAAGTCAAATGCAAGCTCTGCGAAAAGACGTTGGTCTACCACGGCTCAACGTCAACAATGCGTTCGCATTTGAGTGCGAAGCATGCCAAAGAAGTGCCTACAGACACAGACGCAGCACAGCCGGCCATTACTAACTTCATTTCAAGGCCACGTCGTTGTGATGACAGGCGTGCAGGTGACATAACTGCACTTATCACCAATATGATAGTGAAGGACATGCTGCCAATAAGTTTCGTGGAAGGAGGC
>CALSBW010029805.1:526168-537534 GCA_943590975.1 Lindbergichthys nudifrons | reverse complement strand
CTCCCCCCCACACACACACACACACACACACACACACACACACACACACACACACACACACACACACACACACGAATGCACACACTCACAATCAGAGACAAGAGCGGAGGAAAGGAGAACAACAAAGTGTAAAAAAGTCAAACAAATCTGCATTATTGCCCCGAGCTCTGCTGTCTGCCCGTTTGTGTGTCCCCCCAGTTTCAAATTAGTTTATTATAATTTTTTAACCTCAAGCCGTTATCGATAAAAAAAAGAAATTCAATTTTTTTTTATTGGCACCCTGCCAAGGCAGTAAACCTAGGGGAAACACTGCATGTGTATTTACGGGGGCAATTGGCCTTGGAAACAACTGAATTTTTTCAGCCAAACTAGCTTTTTGCTATTAGAGTTGAAGAAAAAGGAGATCGGAATATTGGCATAGCACCTGCATGGTTAGTATGTACATCGCTAGCTATCATATAGCTAATGTTTGCCTAGTTAATATATCTGCTGTATGAGGCAAATGGGAATATGTCAAATGAGCAAAAATAATGCATATTCGTCATTGGACAAACATTTATGCTGCACAATACATTTTTACGGGGGTGGATAGAGCATTTGAATGGTGACAGGCTAACTGATGCACACAGTGTATTATGGATAATTGCCCAGATTAGCATACTGATTAGCTAAGACTTCAACAAGAGTGGATTTCATGGCAAACACCATGAAAAACCAAGACATCTGTAACAGAAACTGTACTGGCCAAAGAGATGTATGACATTCTCAAATGTTTTTCTGCTGGTGGTTATGGAAATGATGAAGGGTGATTTGCTCTGCCGTTCAATTCATCTGTTTTGTGTCCTCAGCAGGAGTTTTTTCACAGCAAACTGGACTCACAAATGTTAGATCGTTTTGCCTCTCTGTTCCTCTTGGTTTGCTTTGGTACAAAGCCCTACAGCCGGTTTGTTAACCACGATGCTGTGTTCTTCCCACTGAGAAGCAAAGATTGTGAAATCAATGTTTTGTTCAGCTTTGTGAAGTTTTGTGAAGATAGTATTTCAGATGCTTTTTGAAGATTGTGTTGAGAGAAAGTTTCATTTATAAGCATTGAAATTCAACTGTATAAGACCCTATCTTTAACATGGACATTTGGAACACATAATTAGAATTAAAGATGTTTGGACACCCTTTAACATTAACACTCCAGGCACCCAGTGGATTTACTGTGTGGAATTTCTCATTTGTGACCCGCTCTATCGAAATCAGTCGGAAGTCGCAACGGCTCATTTAAAAAATAAACGTGGATTTGCGTAAAAAACAACTTTTATTTCCAAAATCACACGATAAATACATTTGTGAAGCTTGTAAAGGGAAGATGACAGGCACCTCTCACTCGCACCTTGCTGAAATTATGAATGTAAGGCGTATAGTAATCATAGATAACACGGCAGGGTCCGTTACAGTTTGTTTTCATCTGATTTCAAATAAACAAAGTCTTTGCTTGCAGAATATTAAACTTGTTTCGGCAAATTCAGAAGATAAATACAACTTTGAAGCTTGTGACGGCATAATTACAAGTGGAGAACGGAGTAACTTAACGTTACAGCAGGCATAACAACAGCCGGTGTTTCTCCTGAGTGTTTTCCCCGGGAAACAAACACAATATACACAAACGCAAAAATACACACACACACTTGCGAGCTTCCCCCAGACCAGTAATCCAAACGGAAATATTTTCCCTCCAGACTATTTTGATCATTTGCTAATAACCAATCAGATGGATGGATTCCAGAGAAGAGGAAACTTTGAAGGCCTTTTTCTCAAAATGATGACTCGTGACAGTCATTATATAATGTGACATATTTTGCTTAATATTTGGAGTACAACAACAATCCTGATATCATTAGAAAGCTAGGAATCTCCTCTTTCCAACAGTGTATACAACTCAAAATGTGTCTTCGGGTCAATGCGACTGATTTCCATAGAGCAGGTCACATTTATGGAACAAGTAATGAAGGAAGTATTAATTAAACTGTCAATCAGCCTATTTTTCACATTGGCATAAGTTTCAGTTGGCCACTTTAGTGCATTTGCTGAAACACAGGGCATCTGTATAATTATATAATCTGCTTTATTTCATATATATTATATGACATATCAGGACATAAAAACCCTCTCCACACAGACCATGATAAAAGCAATTTCAAACGGAAATCTGTCTTTTTTCTTTATCGCAAAAGATACAAAATAAATACCACATGTATTTTAAATGCATTATTGATAGACATTGTAATATTGTAAGTGTTTTTTTTTTTTTTTTGTGCTCGGTGTAAATTGTAGTGCAGTCGCTTATCGTAGCAGTAAGCACAGTCATCGCATGACTAGTATCCTTGTTCTAATCTCACCTGGAGAAGATTGCATTACAATGTGTTGAATTGGGAGTCCTCTCGATTTGCATTACCTTGCTCGGAAATGTTCACAAGGTGCAAGTACATCTGTAGTGCCCTGATAAATAAGTGTATCACTCTACTGGACTTATTTCTACACTTGCTCCCATGCAAACAATGACAATAGCCAGCAAAACACAATAACTGCCTGTTTTGTGTGCATATTTGTTAAACTGGGTTATTTTATCTTAATAGAAGTGCAGTTAAACTATGTGAGCCAAATTTGACTAATTGTACTTAATTTCAGACATTATGTGATTAAGGCCTCTCATATTATGATACTCCTCCAGCACTTTGAGCAATGTTTCAGATTTAGGATACAGGTTTCCGAGGGTTATAAAATATGAGCTTTTGATTCAGATAATTAGCTGTTGCTGTGATAAAAACCAGCAGTGAGGCAGACTCAGTAAATGAGTAGTTGCCTTTTGATTTGATTTGAAAGCCACTGCAGTCGCTGATGATGTGACACCCCGAGAGGCTTTACAACCATCTGTTGTGGGAGCTCACCATTTCTCTGCAGCCAGTTATAATGCTGTCTACTATTTCCTCTTTATCTCTCTCTTTGCTTAAGTTCTCTAAAGTGTGAACTCATGTGGAATCAAGCTAAGAACATTTACAAAAGCAGGACAGATGATTCTTGTTATCCTGTCAAACTTCTGCATACACAGTCAACCATCTGGTACAAAAATTGTACAGTTTGTTTTGTAATGATACATCACTGAAATTCAAATTATATTATTTAAATTGTCAACTGGTTGCATTTTGGCTGTTGCCACCATGTTTTTTGTATTGCTTCAACCAGAAGTGACCATATTAACCTGTTAACCACAGGGCCTATTTTTCAGGCCTCAGGTGTGAAAATGACATACCCAGAATAAATGAATATATCTTCACTTCTAAAAGGGGTATACGAATAATCTTGTTATCAAAGCAATGATACACCTGTGAGTTGATTGTATTAGTGTCGGAATCAATATAGATGTTGCTGTGTCAGAGTAAATTCAGATTGGACATAGTAAAAAAAAAACATTATTTAGAGTGAAAACCACCCTTGAATGATGGGATAGTAGCCCAGAACCTTTAGGAATCCAAACCATAATATATCATAAGTACCCTGTGTCAGGATAGATGCACATATAGTGAAACTTGACATTTTTTAGAGAGGTTTAGCACAGGTAGGTCCAGGCGGACTCACCTTTGGGTACATTTGGTTACCATCAGTGCCATTTGACCTTTCTCAGGTACCAGACTGTAAAACAATCTTTTTTCATTGAAATATCACTATAGGTATTCATTCCATCCAAACATTTTTTGTCACAAAGCATTATGATGCGCGAGCTGCCAGTCAGACCTATACATTACGTGAGGCCCTATCTCTGGAACCCATTGGTCAAATTGGGTGATTGACACCTCTTTGTAACCGTTAGAGCCAATATAATTGAGGGGCAGTCCATACATCCATGTACACATTACCATTAGTTAGTTAAAATAACACAGCATGCCCTTATCTGCCCTGGCCTGCTCAACATTATACACCGTGTTCAGTGTTCCATCCATATAATGATGGATTATCAGTAATCATTTCAAAGTGACACAGAGACATTGAGCAGCAGCGTTTTTATGTCCTTGAACACAACTTTTGATCACAAAACAGCAAAGGTAAGACATATTTATATGCAACCCTGTCTCCTAAAAATTATGTTCCCACAGAACTAAACTGCATTCTCAATTACGTTTAGCGAGAAACGTATTTTCTCCCACGTTACGTTTGTTATGAACGTATCTCAAATATGTTTATTTTCTACATATCTTCTAGAAACGTATTTTCTCCCACGTTACGTTTCTTATGAACGTATCTTAAATACGTTTATTTTCTACATATCTTTGCCATTTATTGTCTTGCTTACAATAATGATAATAGTCATTTATAAATATCATTTTAGAGCACACATTTGAAATCGAGAATCGGGCTCGATATATGGTTAAATTAAAATCAGTAGGTGAGTCTGTAATTTCTCCAGCTGTTAACTCCCATGAGCGAGGCAGAAAATAATAGTTTTAACATTCCAAAAAGCTGCTGTGTCGTTTATTGCACCTCAAACATTAAAACAAACCCAGAGTTACGTGTTTCTGTACTTCCTCTAAGAAGAAAGGACAGTAACAGAAGAGCTCTGTGGCTTCAAGCTTGATCGCCATTCAAATGACAGCGCTGGTTTCCCCAAAAGTGGGCGGGGCTGTAAAGTGACGTAGATTTTACTCTCATCTATTATTCAAAACCATTCTATTTATTCTAACGTAAATTACATGCCAGTGTTTTATCTTTTTGTTTTTATTTTAAATCGTATAATGTCTGACTTTTTTAGCCGTCTGTGAGGAAAAGAAATGGGGCTTAGAGCCTCAAAATACTGAAATCTGTATTTTTTTTAATCTTTTTTTCCTTCTAATTTGTTATTCTTTTCTAAATAACACACTGTTGTTTACTCAACAATAACACACAATGATCCTTGTTTTTATTTATTCGTTTAATTCTATAATCTTGGGCTTTTTAGCATGCTTTTTAGCCGTAACTAAAGTCACCGGAAACAGACGTAGGCCTATAAAGGACATTTCGAGCGATACACACCACAAACCCACTGAACTGATTACCCAAGATCCTCAGCTTGAAGCTCGTTGATTGGATTGTTTAGCCTCAATGCATGTTGGGATATGCTGTTTATGCGATGTGAAATCCGAAAACATTTAAAAAAAATTAAATAATACTTTATTCCGAGTGTTCTTGCTTTTCCATTTGGAAGTCATCACATAACGGCATCGTAATACACGGTTCGGCTGCATTAAATATTACACATCTGCCGTAGTTCTTTATTTATAGAGCCCTGATTAGAAGACTTCTGGACAAACAGGAAGAAGTGCCGCCAAAACTGAATATGTGACGTGGATCATAAATATATCAACAATTAAACAACATCTTACATTTCTCTTCACACAATACGTCTCCTTGCAGTATCAACACTAATTCGGCTGACTTTTATATTTGATCCAATTGGTAGATAGGTTATATTTACACCATAACGGTGCACAGCTGATAGAAAGGGACTTGTAGTTTTTAAAGATATTACTGATTTTCTTTGAATATAAGAATGTAAATACTGAGTTGAGAGAATAGTCAGGGGTTTTGGGTGATGGGAGACACATCTATGGAATCACAATTTCAATAGCTTACAATTAAATGACAGATATACCTTTCTGTCTTTGATGTTTTACAAATCAGAGATATTAATGTGTAGAAGTAAAACATGAGAAATAATATAGCAATATCCTGTAAAATTATGAATAAAGCTACACATCTTCAGATGTTATACATACATAAGTGTCCTACACTAATAATACAAAGTTATTATTAGTATACTGTGTGTACCTTGTGTGCACCGCCTAGTGGTTAAAGCACGTTATTGAATTATTTTTGTTGAATAATGTTATTTTTGTTGAATAATGTTATTTGATGAAAAAAATATTAAGAGTACATACTTTCATAGGGGGAAAGTAGAAGGTCAATGATAGAAATATAGAATATAAAAAATCAAGAAGATACTGTAAGTGATCTCTACAATAAAACAGTTTAGTGCTGTATGTACAAAGATATTAATATGAGGATGTGCAAAACAGACAAACTAATTAACCTTTATTAACACATTAAAGAATACGTTAGGTTAAGGTCTTCTTTCAAATAAGAAAAAAGGTTTGGGGGTATCTACAGATAAATATTAAGCCTGACAAAGTACTTAACGTCTAATATATTGCTTTCCTGCAATGTTAACTATGTTGAAGCACTTATTTTAACTGATATTATACACATTAATTATACTCTTATGTATGTAGATAGTATAAGAAATGTGCAGAATTTGAAAGTTTAATGGTGGAGGTAAACACACATATTGATAGATGTCTTGTAATGCACTGTTGAGGAACCTGTGACCCAAGTTTTTCATTCATTGCATAACTACACCCTAGTTGTGTATATGATATGTCAATAAACCTTAGGAAATCTTGAAATCTTGAAAGGGATGTGCAAAATAGCTATTATATACAGTTTTTAATTAACTATTAGTAGAGAATAACGAGTAATGAATATACTTTATAGAGATCTGCAGATAAATGTTTAGTCTTCTCAAGCACCCACTACCAAATATCTCTCCTGATTGTTGGCACTTGACAATCACCTTCCCTGAATTTTACTCAGGTGTAACTAAAGTCTGATTTAAGGGTTGTTTATATTTCACATCATTAATCAGAATATGCAAAGTAACTAAAATAAATGTAGTGGAGTAAAAATACCAGGTTAACCTCTGAATTGTAGTGGAGTAGAATTACAAAGTAACAATGAGCTGTCATGTGGGTATATATTAATACTGCCCATTATGGATACAAGCGATTTTCACCCATTTAGTACTTACATGTTTTACATTTGTACACACCAATTTGTTTCCTATCGCCTAAACCTCCAGGGCTGTACACAGTTTAATACTTTCAACTTCTAATTTTGGGAAAAACAAGAAAGGTCTTTTAAAACTACAATTCCCAGTAGAGACGTGCCATAGAGAACATCTTGCGAAACACAATAGCCAGCATGTGTAGTTCTGGGGGGGCGTTCGAGTCCAGTTTTGAATAGTCTGCCGTGGTTTCGTTCCATTTCAAAGAGCTTGACGCTCGGCGTAACCTTGGCGCACTGCCACACCGTCACTTTACAGCCCCGCCCACTTTTGGGGAAACTAACGCTGTCATTTGAACGGCGATCAAGCCTGAAGCCACAGAGCTCTTCTTTTACTGTCCTTTCTTCAAAGAGGAAGTACAGAAACACGTAACTCTGGATTTGTTTTAATGTTTGAGGTGCAATAAACGACACAGCAGCTTTTTGGCATGTTAAAACTATTATTTTCTGCCTCGCTCATGAGAGTAACCACTGGCGAAATTACAGCCTCGCCTACTGATTTTAATTCAACCATATATCGAGCCCGATTCTCGATTTCAAATGTGTGCTCTAAAATGATATTTGTAAATTACTATTATCATTATTATAAGCAAGACAATAAATGGCAAAGATATGTAGAAAATAAACGTATTTAAGATACGTTCATAACAAACGTAACGTGGGAGAAAATATGTTTCTAGAAGATATGTAGAAAATAAACGTATTTGAGATACGTTCATAACAAACGTAACGTGGGAGAAAATATGTTTCTAGTAGATATGTAGAAAATAAACGTATTTGAGATACGTTCATAACAAACGTAACGTGGGAGAAAATACGTTTCTAGCTAAACGTAATTGAGAATGCAGTTTAGTTCTGTGGGAACGTAATCTTTAGGAGACAGGGTTGTTGCTAAAGATAGCAACACCTTAAATAAATCCCTGCTATATTTTACCAGTGGCGAGCCGTCAGGGCCCTCTAGGCCCTCTGTGAGGGCCTAAGATATTCTAAAAAATAATATTTAAAAACATTTAAAAATATATATATATTTTTTTAAATATATATTTTTTTAATATTATTTTTGTTATATTTTTCATTAGTTTTACCGAAAAAAAACTTGATTTAATTGTATTTAAAATAACATTTCCAAAGAAATAAATCCTTCGAATCTGCCTGTTCAGTCTCTGTTGAATGTGAAGGGTTACATGAAAGAAGCTCGTCTGGCCCTCTCTGCGATTCACAGAGGGCCCGCTATAGTAACTGAACGAGAGAGTAATATCAAATGACAGTACAATTGACCAATCATATCTTCCCTCTAAATGGGTGGGTTTTATTATCGCGGACTTTATGACAAGTTCCGCCCGCTGTGAAACTTTTCTTGTTTCCATAGCAACAACAACTTCCTGTCAACAGCGTGAACTCGCCTTCAAAATAAAAGCATGCCAAATTACACTTAAGACATACAACTGCAACGAAAGTAACAAACACAATGCAATATCATTTTCAATGTCAAAGAACACAAATTGGGTTCACAGGTGTTGTTTTGTGTGGTAGAGGGTCGCTGTCATTGATGCGTTTTGCACCCTGGGCCGTTGTTTTGATATTCCGCTGAAGTATACGCTGTGACGTAATAACTCTTTTTTTTTCTTTTTTTCTAGGGAATTGGTGGGGGTCAGAGGGCCTAGGTATAAAGCTCACGGCTCGCCACTGTATTTTACACTATGTAGGAAGATAATTTACTAAATGAACATCATGCTTTCTTGAAGAAAACTAGCGACTAAGACCATAAACTCATCAGGATAATGTTTGCTGAGGTTATCAAGTCAGATTTTTTTTTACAGACTTATATTTAAAAAGACTTCATCTTGTAACCAGAGATATGCCCCCTGCTGGCCATTACAAAGAAAATAGGTTTAAATGAGCCCTATAGTGTTTTTCCTGTAGTGTGTTATATACGTTTTTGTGCATGTAAATGGTCTGTTAAAGTCCCTGTGTTCCCTCTAGACCAGGGGTATTCAACTAAAATTCAACGAGGTCCAGTAAGAGAAAATCTCCCCATGCAAAGGTCCGGAACATCAAAATGTCTAACTTGCTTTATGAATTAGTGTGATATATATTGAAGTAGCCTGTAGCTTTATCAACGTCTGCATGTAATCAACAACTGACTGCCAATCAAATAAAGAAAGTACAATTCATAAACAACAATATTTATTGTCAATTAACATTGAACTATACAGATATACAGTAAATACTGTGGATATGTGTAATGTTCCTCTCGGGCTGCATTTAAAAATAAGACAGATAAAATAAATAAAATAGCTTTTGAAAATGTGTGCATCTTAAAAGTGCTTAATTTTAGATAAATAAAATAAAGTGTAGCAGAAGCTACAGTTTTAAAGTTTCTCTTTCTTTCCCTCTTATATTGCAGTCCCTCACTCACTTGTTTTGTTCAGTGCCAGAATTGAGCTCGTGCTTGTCCTGCCAGGAGTTTAAATCTGGGCTGAAATGGTGTCAGGGCCATTCTCATACACACATGCAGGTGCTCATTGGTTACCCTGGAACGATATTTAGTTTACATTTTGATCCTGGTGGACTCATTGGCACTTTTAATGAGCACCACGGTCTCTGAACAAATGAGACACACTGGTTCTGTGCTCCCAGTGGGCCGGATGAACATGAATGAGTCCGTCCACTCAGGGTTAAAAGCTCTGTTCTCACTGTCCACTTTCCTCTTCTTGGAGAGCGCCATGTGTAATTATTTGTCTCTCCCTGTCTGTCGCTAACACGCCTGTTCACTCTCCTCTCCGTCTTCTCTCCCTGTATCGCTAATTATTCTCTTCACTATCTTTCCTCTCCACTTCTATCTGCCGCTCTCTCGTCTCTTCTTCTGTGTTTCTCTCCCTGTATCGCTCACTCGTCTCTTTCGCTCCCTGTCGGCAGCGGTTAAAATAGAATTGCCCCGTCAAAATTGAAATCCCCTATTAAAGGGGACCTATCATGCAAAATGCACTTTTGTACGTCTCTTATACAGGAATATGTGTCCCCGGTGTTCCAGGGAACTCACCAATTGTCAGAAAACACAACCCTCTCTATTTTCCTCCATACCCAAATCTCTAAAAAAGGGGCCATTGCCGCTCGAAAGCGCTGGAGACGCTGTAGTACATATGCCAGGCCTGTAAGTGGCGCTGTAGTCTGCCACAAAAGCAGCGAAGAAGACTTCCCGCGCATGGTTGCCATGGTTTCCCTTCTGTTTATTCTCCGCTGTGGCTTTTTTTCTCCCTCCCCGAGGCAAGCGTTTGCTCCTGCTGCTGTAATTCAATGCAATCCCTCCCTGTCGAGGCAAGCACTGTAATTCTCTCCGGTTAGTCCACCAGCAGATGACAAACACCCACCTCTCCGCCTCTTCCAAGGAACGAGGGGACCGTGCGGCAGAGTTTCAGTTAGGTTTTCTTTCGCCGGTCAAGATGTCCGTTAAAGTTTAAATCTTCCGGACAAAATTAGAAAAGTGCAAAGGTCTTCTTTGTTATTTATTGAGCTTTAAAACGAATAATGACTCATATAATAATATAATAAAACACGGAGGACGGAGATATATCCGTCCTCCGTGTTTTATTATATTATTATAGGCCTATAGAGTCGTTATTCATTTGTTTTAAAGCTCAATAAATAACAAAGAAGACCTTTGACCGGCACCTTTCTAATTTTGTCCGGAAGATTTAAACTTTAACGGACATCTTGACCGGCGAAAGAAAACCTAACTGTGCCGTGGCCCAACCCCACATTCCCCTGATAGGTGGAGAGTTGGCCCAATAGCCGTAGCGCCACTTTACTGACGTCAGTAAAGTGTTCAAATCTGGATCAGTTTTTATCAGATCCGTTGCAGCCCCTTTTTTAGAGATTTGGGTATGGAGGAAAATAGAGAGGGTTGTGTTTTCTGACACTTGGTGAGTTCCCTGGAACACCGGGGACACATATTCATGTATAAAAGACCTACAAAAATGCATTTTGCATGATAGGTCCCCTTTTAAATATAGCATGATAGGTGTCCTTTAATGCAGGGGTTCCCAACCTTTATTGTGCCAAGGACCGGTAGATACATTAAAAAAAAATCGCGGACCAGTTGTCAATTTTAACTGATTTGAATATTTACTCACCACCAGCAGGTAGCAACAGAGGCTAATTGTGTGTAACAGCCTGAACAAATACTAGAACAATATGCATCCAAAACATATTAACACAGTTTAAAAAAGAACCGGTGTTGTTTTTTGGTTTTTCGGAAAACCAAAAAAACGACGTTATTCAGTTTTTAAACCAAAACGGGAAAACAGATAAATCAACGTTTTGGTTTTGTTTGTATGATTTACGGATAATCCAGTGAATGCTGGGAAAACGAGGAGAAGGCGCATTATGAAGGAGATGTCCGGTCGCCTGTGTGTGTGTGTGTGTGTGTGTGTGTGTGTGTGTGTGTG
>CALSBW010029805.1:511172-526068 GCA_943590975.1 Lindbergichthys nudifrons | reverse complement strand
TGTGTGTGTGTGTGTGTGTGTGTGTGTGTGTGTGTGTGTGTGTGACAGACACACTGGCATTTGTTTTCAGGAGATATTATGATAGTGTTGTTCGTTCCGGTGCACTCCCGACAGCATAGCACAACATCGAGATTAAGATTAAACTAATTTATTTTGGGAACAGCCGCATATATGCCGGTGTCGGATAGACTCAAACACACCGAACACACAGAGCTGAGCTGAGCAGAGCACATACACACACACATCATGCGCCTTGGTGACTGACTGGACATCTCCTTCATAAAACTAATAAAAGGGGGAGTAATCGGGCAGTTCGATGTGTGTAGATGTGTGTGTGGTTAACACGTAGCAGCCTGCAGTCACTCTTAAGCTGTTCTGATTAAGTTAAACACAGCGAAGGCGGTGCGTAAAAAGGCACAGCTCTTTACCGAGTACATCCCGCTGCCTCCTGATGCTGCAGCCATTTCATGAAGTGAAGGAGGTTTTCCTTCTATAAAACAGCTGCGGGCAGCAGATACCGTGAGAGTCCCGGACATTAATTCATAGATCAAGGCAGACTGGTTTACTCTCCTGTTTTGCCAATCCGGTGCTTAAACAAATAGCTCCTCTACACCCCTGGCCGACATGTCCTTAAAATGAAGTCCGAGTTTGAAATATATCTCAAATAATGTATGCACCACCATTTCCCCACATAAACATAACAGTCTGCAATCAAACAGTTGTCTCCTGTGCGCTCCTACTTGGCGCACCGGTAACATGCAACGTGTGCACAAGAGGCTGAGACCTTAGGCTGAGCCGCCGAATCCCTCGGAACATCATAAAAGCCATTTTCAACCGTTTTCTGGTGAAAGATTAACTAGCTACTGGATGAAATAATATGACTGGTGGCATAGGTGCGGAAATTAAATAAATAAATATTATGATCAAATATTTTTATATATATATAATTCTGCAAATATTACGATAAACTCACAGCTATTTCGCGGCCCGGCAGTAACACCCGGGGGTTGGGAACCCCTGCTTTAATGTATTGATTATAGGTCCGGGTCCGTATAGGTCGGCGTCTGGGTCCGGATCCGGACCGCGGTCTGCCTGTTACTGAACTATGCTCTAGACTCTAGAGAGAGTTTCCCCCCCTCCTTTGTTTACTTCCGGAACATAGTGACATCACTATGTAACACTCAATACTGCAATATGTTGGAATCGCTCCAACATATTGTACGTGATAGGATAAGGGGTGGGACATTTCAGACACATCTCTGAGTGGTTGACCAATCACAACAGAGCCGGCCAGCTAACCAATCAGAGCAGACTGGGCTCTGGTTTCAGACAGAGAGTGAAAAGAGGTGCTGCAGCACAGGCAGTATGAGAAAGATAAAGAGCTTTTTGAACATTAAAGCATAGAGACATGTCACAAAATACACATTTGAACCTGAAAATGAGCATCATAAAGCCCCTTTAAGGCCCTTCATGGCTTCACCTTTTAGACCTGGAGGAAACCGCTTGGTGCCTATGGCCACTGTGTACAAGCAAGATGGCTGCACGACATTACCAAATTACACACATAAAGTTTATACACTTATTTAAGTGTAGTATCTTACTCAGGAAAGGGATAGCTAGGTAGTTAGCTTTACTTGTCCTGCTTAGATAATTTACTTACACTCACAGACAGAAGCTGCCTGGACCTTTGGTCCGCTTAAATGTGATCACAACAAAAGAGATATTGACACTAACTGACCATGACTCCTGTATCAATTTATTTAACCCATTACCTCATATGTCATGGCATAGTATACTGGCAGAGACTTTGCAGTGTGTCCAGCTTCATAGTGCTATATTCTGCTCGCTAATGTGAGACCCACAGTGAATCTTTAAACCATCTGCTCTGAGACCTGACCAACTAAACGTCACGCCAGGCCTGTTAAAATGTTGGCTGAAGGCTCCTCTCTCTCTGTCTGTACTTTC
The DNA here is from genome assembly GCA_943590975.1 of Lindbergichthys nudifrons. Lineage (NCBI taxonomy): Eukaryota > Metazoa > Chordata > Actinopteri > Perciformes > Nototheniidae > Lindbergichthys > Lindbergichthys nudifrons. Next base: position 524,103 of record CALSBW010029805.1, on the reverse strand, counting down.
CTTCTCTGTCTCTCTCCCTCATTTTCCATCAGACAAACCCCCCCCACTCTGTATGAGTCTCTGCCCATCCATCCATCCATCCCTGTCTCACCCCTTCCCAGCTCCCTGATCTGTCTGTCTCTTCCTCTGCCCTCACCCCCTTTATGTCTCTCTCTTCCCCTGAGGTAGAACTACCAATTATGATAAAATGAACCGTGACAGGCTGGACATCTGCTGAAGACCGGACTTTATTGAGGGGATTAATTCTGTTGTCTGCAGAAGAACAAGGAGGGCAGACTAATAAGCTGTAAAGGCCAAGGAGCAGGTCAACTTTAAATTATACAGAAGTCACTTGTGAAAGGTGGAAATGGAAATATCAAATAATCAAGCTGCTGTTAGAAAAATGTATTCTCTGATGAACATGGACCTTCTTTAATACCTCTGCCACTTATGAGATGCACATTAAACTATTCCATCATTGTGTCCTATGGTAAATGTTGTACTAATAAGCTTCGCCACATTAATGTAGGCGGAAATTGTGATTGCTATCTGGAATAGATTGTATTTGTAAGTGCTTCTTCATCAGAAATAAAGTTTAGGAAGAAGTGTGGATGGATGGAAATAAAAAGTGTGTCCCATGTCCCATTAGCTGTAGTTAATGCATATGTGTAATACATTTATATACAGAAACGAGAAACTATAGGATATAAACATATGCACATCCCTCTCCTCTTACAGGATTCAAAGGTAGTAGAGAGGACTTAGTTATGTTTGTTTCCTAACTAGAGATAGCTAAACTGTTCAACAGTATTGAGTATATACTGTATGTATGAAAGAAGGCTTTATATCAGAGAAAAATGAATGACATCATGGTCAAATAAGGATATATGGTGCTGGGCAGATGTTATTTGTATTTATGTGATACTTGGAGATGTTTCAATGGCTCCAGAGATGAGATAAATAACATAAATGAGATTAGATTACTTTAACGATTGCTCCTGTTTATTTCAAAGGTAGGAGAACATATGTAACCCGTGACTACATCGGCTGAAGGGTTCCAGTAAATAATTGTTACCATGTTAATAAAATCTGACCCCAAGCCTATTTGACTCCATATGGACCATAAAAAGGTCGCTTAAATCAGCCGAAGGCCTTTTACGCTTCAACTCACAATACAGCAGATGGATTCAGATTATAGGAAGCATGTACAATACGTAGACAACGGAATATGTCATCCTATAAGCGCTTTCTGGCAGAGTTTCTATTCAGCTGATAAATCTATTATTAGTATGCTTTCAGCTCTATCGTCATCTCCAGAAAAATATCAGGCTCTTCAGCTGCATTGTGTTTCTTTTCTTTGTTGCTGAGCAGGTTAGTACAGAAGGTTTATCAGAGCTTTGTCACTGATCAGCTAACTCTGCTGCTGAAAAAAGTATCATGAGAGACGTTGTTGTAAAGTTATATTTTCAGAAATAAGGTTGAATATTCACAATTGAACACTAACATCTTGTAAGATAAGATAAGACATGTACTATACATGTACTATACATGTCTTACCTAGCCATATGCTATTTCATAATGTGTCATTTCAAGGCTAACAATTCTTCCATTGTGTCACTATTGATTGTGTCATGGTTTTGGATTTATGTTGTTTTCATTTTCCACCTTTTTTATTTTGAAATGTTTTCCTCCTTGGCCCGTTCTCATTTCAGCAAATGTCCCTCCTCGACTCCTATCCTCGAGACTTAGTCCCGCCCACAGGAGATGCGAGCGGAGGAGCCGAGGAGAGAGGAGGGGAAGCAGCAGGCGGTTAGAGAAATGAGAACTCCTCTCCTCTGAGCGGTCATTTTAAAGAGACGTCCATTAATGATGACAGGAGGCACAGCAGCACTCTGTCTGATGGACAGATGTGTTCATGACGACTTATATATTTACTTTAATTCATTCACAGTGCGGTATAATGAGACAATAACAGGCTACAGATGCGCATATGTATATATTTATATAAATATATACAATTTCAGAATCAAACAGAGCACTCTCATAATAACGTAACACTATCAGAGACTGGATATATCCCCCCCCCTCTCCCCTCTCTGGTCGCTACAATGAGGGAAATAAATGACGGGCCAAAAGTTTTATTTACAAGTATTACAAGTAAGCAGAGGACACCAAACCAACTGAGACCTGTCTGTCCGCTGCATCTACGCACACACTGTACCACACACACACACACACGCACCTACAGCTCCTAAAGCATATCATCAGGCTACAGCCGTTGTGTATTTCATTATGTGAAGCACTAAATGGTTTTAGAAAAATATTGACTCTTTGTTTGTAGATATCTACTAAACTAAAGCAAATAAAGAGAGTAGGCCTGTTATACTGAGTGATATATATTATACACACTGCTCTGCTTTCTGCACGGACCTCACAGCTGTTCTCACTGTAAACATCGCGTCGCGATGAAAGCAGTTAATAAAATAATATCCAGGGGATGCATGCAGAGCTGTCATTGGCTGAGATCAGTCCGGCCGTGCGTCACGACTCTTTGAAACATCTCTGTTGCCGGAAATGCATCCACGAAGGAGCCGTAGAGGACCGTGGAGGACCCATCAGTGTATCCTCGGTTATAGCTCCTCCAGAGAGCCTCCTCAACGCTCGATGCTCGGTCCTCGATGTGCATTTCGAGAAATTAGATGTCCTTCAACATGGCGCGCTAAAATTCATTTCCGGGTCACTACCGGAGGACCGAGGAGTCGAGGAGTCGAGGAGGGACATTTGCTGAAATGAGAACGGGCCCTTGTGTCTTGTCTGGTCCTTCTTCCTGTGTTTGCCTCCCTGTCTTTAGTTTCCCTGGTGTGTCTGAATGTCTGATTGTGTTCACCTGTTGCCCTTGTGTTTCTGCCTCCCCTGCCCAGCTGTGTCTTGTCCTGTGATTACCCTTCTGTGCATTTAGTCTTGTCTTCCCCTGTGCTCCATGTCTGTTCGTCGTCGTTTCATGTCCATGCTACCTGTCATTTCTTCATGTCCATGTTCGTCTTAGCTCGTCTATGCTTGTCCATGTCACCTGCCTGTTCCCGTCCGTAAGTTTGTTCCTGTCTGTCGTGCTCCCCGGTTTTGTTTTTGTTAATTCGTTTCTTGTTTTTCCTGTCTTCAGCTTTTTTTAATAAAGCTCGCTTTTTGTTACCAAACCTTTTTGTATTTTGAACTGCACTTGAGTCCTATTTCCCCAACCTGACAGATTGGGGGTTGACAACCAGCAATCCAAAACAATAAGCAACCACAGGTCTTAAATCAAAACAAGTTCTTTTTTATTAACAATAGATTTGACTTGAAATACTGTCAAATTCACTCTCAAAAGTAACCAAAATGTATTGATCTTTCAAGTTGTATACTTTCTTAAAAGGAGGTTGAAAACTGCTCTGCTCCCCCGTCTCACCAGGTGTCATTTACACAGATGACTCCTAAATAATGTCTTTACATGCAGTTGCGTAAATGTAGGCAAGTTGCCAGAAGGTGTTTAACCTTCAAATTAAACATATCAATTTCACCAATAACATGTTCATCATGCTGCTTAATATAATTCATGTTTTCGTCATAAACAAAGTTATAGTCTTACCATTAGCTTTGGGTTCATAATGGCTCAACATGATTGATCCTCAGGGTGTTGAACGGCATGTAACTGTTCTAGCGATCAGATATTTTTGTTACAGTACAAAAGATGCATGTCATTCCAATAAAATAATACTATAACAACTACCAATAATAATTATTGTGGTTGTAATAAAATTACAACATAACATTATTATTTTTCAAAAGATCTTAAACTGTCCGTCAAACTGTGACATGTTCACTGCCACTGTAAATGTTAACAACAAAACACCTAAGGATGTCCGCATTTCAACCAGTCCGTTACACTATATTAAAACATGTAGAAGGTAATATTATTAGTAAACCTGTAAACTTTGAAGAGTTTGGACATATTATGCTCTCTTTGCCTCACCACTAATTTAGATCAGTTTTGGATTCATTTAATTATTTTATAGAAGTTTCCAATTGAGATTTGATGTCATTTATATATTCTTCATCTTTGTCATTCATTGTCATCTTGATGTTTTTTATTTACTTTCATTTACTGAGAAAGATATTAATATCAACCACTTGGGATTTCACTGTCATGCCTCATTATTTTACCTGCAAATAGGATCAATGATTTGCTGGATACTCATTAAAAAAATACAATATATATGAAGAATCTCTAGTCAGAAGGCTAAATTGTCAAGTGTAGATCAAGAGCATTCTCCTACTGATGCAATTACGTGACAAAAATAACAAAAGATACAATCACAACATCCATCATGGTAAAATTGTATTGAAAATGGGATAACAAGTACAATCTCTTATGACAATGCTCAAGTGTCATCCAATTTAAAATGAGAAACTTCTGATGACCACACCACCATCACTACAATGGGGCTATATACTGTAGTATGCGGTTCTAAAAAACGTTTTAACCCTCATGTCATGTTTGTTTCTCCCCACTTATTTGGTGTTCCCGGTCAAATTTGAACAGTCGGTTTTAACTGCTTTTACATTAACACTAAAAACATTTATCATCACCACATTTCATTAAACATCCTTTTAAGCTGTAAACAATGTCTCAGACTACTGGTTTACTTGAATAACTGCAGTGAATATACAAAGAACAGACACTGAAAATGTATTCCAAAACTAACATGGTTGTAAATCTGGGTGTGTCCTATCTGGTGCATGAACATAATCTAGGGTTACCCATTCTATGGCGGTCATTTTTTACTGGGAACCTCATAGTTGTTACTAAACAACTCAAAATTCAATTATATCGGATTGGCAAGTTTATATAGTCAAATGCCAACTGTGGAGGTTATCATAAGGCCTTGAAACAATCAAATGTAAAACAATATTTAGGATTGATGAAAGTAGTAAATCGGTCAGATTTGACCCAGACTTGACAGGAGGGTTAAGAAAATATATTGTTTTCTGAGTTTCGATTTTGGGGGCTTGTCCGGGATGTTTCATTTCTGAAGAGTAGCTTTCTTCTTCTCTGTGATGAAGTGAGGAGCTGAATAATAGAAAGATTTACTATAGACAACTTTTTCCACTCACATGGAAATATTCATTGTCTTCACAGACATGCTGTACTTGAAAAGGGATAAACTTCATAGACATGCATACACTTAAAAACGTCCTCTGCCATGGGCTATAATACATGAGATAAAAACGATTTATAATTAATAAGTGGGCCAAATGGCTGGAGAGAAAGTTCTAAATTATTAACAAGTCATACATATCTTAAATAGACATTATAAAAGCAGCAGCAGGCAATAATATCAAATTAAATTATTTGTTTGATAATGATGGACGAAGTTGTGGATGCTATATTGTCTTTCCAAAGGGAGTTTTTTCAAATTGACCAAACAAAGATTATGAAGGGTTTTGAAAGTTTAATGTTGCTTTCCTTTACTCTCTATCGTCTCTATATGTTGGCCCTTAATTGTGATTTGCTGACACACTCCTATAGTTGTGTGTGATAATACATTGCTTGGCGTTCATGATACTCTCTTGGCACCATGTTAATAGTTAGTTAATATGATTCATGTAGATCAGGGGTCACCAACCTTTTTAAGCCCAAGATCCCCAACCTTGGCCTTGGTGAAAGGGGAGATCTACCTATTGCTGAATTGAGTGAAAAAGACGGCCCAGACAGTACTTCCAATTTGAGGCCTCTTATGTCAGCTAATTGCATCTGAATTACATCAAATCATTTGGTGTAACTTCCAATTTGATTAAACCATTGGGGCGCAGAGGCATGACAGGGGGGGCGCGAGAGACCAGGAGGAAAAAAAGGAGAAAGAGAAAAAAAGAATCATAATTTGAAAAATTATTGATTCGAAAATAATACGATCCAGTACAAATACGTCTGGGTCTCTGTGTTTCATTCAAGCTCGGCTCTGTGTGTGTGTGTAGTAACAAGCCATTTTGTGTGCGTGCGCGAGCGAGAGAGAGAGAGAGAGAGAGAGAGCGCACCGGTACCGGAGATCGTTGTTGTTAGCTTCTGGTGCTAGCGAGCTACGCTAATGGTTATAAGGAGCTTTTTCAACAACAAGGTGGAGGAGAGTCCTCTCCTGTCAGACTGAGAGGCTAAGTGAACTAAAGGACTCTCTCAGTTTTTTTTGGTCACGATTAATGTAAACAATTATTTCCGAGGCACACGTTTATATGATCATTATAGTTATAAAAAAATAAGAGAATAAATGAAAAACAGGTATGATATGACAGTAAAAAAAGAATAAAGTTTAAAACGGGAGTGATTTGTAAAATATCCATAAAGAAAAAGTAAATCTGTTTACAGTTCTGTTTCATATGGGTGTTGAGAGGTATCCATAGATCTCTTCATTTTGCTCTCAAAGTGCACCAGATTGATGCTTTTAACTTCAATATTTAAAATCTTCCTGGGGGAGCATGCCCCCGGACCCCCCTAGAGGATGTTAGGTCCACACACCACCTATAAAAATAGCACTTTACCCCTGCTTACACCTATATGCCGTGAGCTGATTATCGAGCCTTCATTGTAACAGTCGCAGGTACACTGTGTATGTGTATGATTGTTGCAGTAGAAAATTCCACTGTAGCGCCCGGTACATTAATGGGAAACCCTAAATGTTTGGGCACCCTCTATGAAACTTCAAGCTACCCCACAGCACCCCCAAAATAAATCTCTGGCGCCGCCACTGAGCCTGCAACCCCGTTTTGAAGAAATGTGCAGTGCAAAGCAGGCTCATTGCAGCCACTAATGCTTTGATAAGACACACTTTTTTGCCAAATATCAGCTTTTTCTTTCTTTTCATTTTTTTGAACAGATTGCAAAGTATTATAATTTATTGTTCTAGCAAAGGGAGTGCACAATTGTATTATGTATTTTTTTTTTTTACCACACAGACTTATGGAGCATTGTTTTATTATCACTGTTCTAGCAGTGTTTTTTTCTTTTTTTTTTTTTTAAAGGAATGCTCACGTTCATATTGATGTATTTTAATAAATGTTAACTTGGCCCATTACGTGACTATTTGTGACAACTTTTTTTTTTCTCCAAAGGGGGGGCCTAACAGAAAAAGTTTGAGAACACTGGATTAAACCAAGAACACAACATAACTAACATGTCAAAAAGGATCAATATATATATTTCCATCATACCTATCATTTTAAGTTTCATTCATTCCCTCATTACAATCCTAAATATAAATGTATGTAGCTTATTTTCCATTTATTTGAGTGAATGAGTATATTATTTTGTTGACAGCAACAACAACAAAGAAAAAAAATAACATCTTGCAGTGAGCAGATAACAAAGTGCCATTTTAACTGTGAGGCTTATCCACTGAAGCTTCATGCAAGTGCAACATTTAAGATTAACATTACAACTAGTTATTTTAACACAATTCTTACAAATAAAAAATTCTAATAACATTGTAGTTGGTATCTACCATAAGTGCAGTGAGTTCAAAAATATGCAGCATCACTTGAAGTCAGTCTATTATTTTCGGGAGCGACAAGGAATGTCTCAAAGATACGTCAATCAAGTGGCACCTGCTAACGGGGTGGTGGATGATAGGCTGACATCTAAAAACGTTATTACAATTTCTTTCTTTTGTTACTTTTTTTTTAACGGTGCGCGATCTACCCGCACCACACTCGCGATCGACCGGTCGATCGCAATCGACTGGCTGGTGACCACTGATGTAGATAATCTGTAAATCATCAATATCCTTCAATATTAAAACCATAATATCCATACTGTCTGGACATTTAATGACACTCAAGTAGGTGTTACTGAATCTGGATTTCATTCCTCAGACTGGGTGCCCTGTACAGAGACTCTTTAGCATAGAATGCAGCCTCTTATCTAAAAAAAGTTTGCTCTTTCAATTGGCAACGCTGCTTTCAGGCAATGGCTAGCAACCTTTGAGAAAAAAAGATTTCTAAACATTTAAGCCTTGTATAAGGCCTGTTTCGAACTGTCTCATCCACTGATGTAGGAAAGTTCTTGATGCTTCTCAGAGAAATGCTTTTGCAGGTTGTTGTATTCAGCATGAAGACATTCCCAAACCAACAAGTACAACCTCATCAGTGAAGTCATTTCTCATGTGAAAACTAAATAAACTTTTTGAAATTCAACCACTTATCTAAAAACATGTGCGCTTATTAAATTGTCACCGCGTTCAGGCCATGCCTAGGCAACCTTTGAGAAAACCTCTTTTTGCGTATTTTCAACCGAACAACTCTGAATATGGATAAAAACTGTTCTGAACTTTCCAGCCTTGTATTAGCCCTGTTCAGACCGTCTCATCCACTTATGTAGGAGAGAGATCTTGATGCTTGATAAATGCTTTTGCAGGCTGAGAATTTTCCAAACAAGCAAGTACGACCTCGTCCCTTAAGTAATTTCTCATGTGAAAACGAAATATACTATTTGAAAACAATTGAAATAAATCACCTTTGTGCGGCTTCTCCAAATTAGTTTTCAGTGGGTGCTTTCTGCCCTCTGGCCTTATGCTTGGTGCACCAATAAACTTATTTGGCAAACCTGCACAAAGTCTTGTACCTTTCACCAAAGAAGAACCATTTTCAAACTACTATTAAAAAAACTAAATGTAATCTCTACCACAATTGGATTGGTATCAGAAAACGGTGAGAAAAACGGTTATTTTGAAACCCAACTACAAATCCAGGCAAAATTCGGTGTGAAAATACCAACTTAAGGTTGACAGTGATTCAGAACTGAAGTTCAGCGGCATTCAATAACTATCAATTGGACTGGATACGATATTACTTATTATAATACGGCTTCGTTGAATACTTAATTCTGATGGTCAATTTCAACATTTCAGAAGTTGTTCATTCTTGACCACTGCTTAGCATAAAGGAATGTTGTTAACAAGGATAAAGGTACTATGTGCAATCATATCAATCTGCGGGAAGAAGTCTAGTAAATTTAACAGCTGTGGACGATAAACATTAGCTTTTTTCACCATCACTAAACACCATGGATACTTTTCGAATATACATTTTTATATTTGCGGAGCCGTTGGTACGCCATGGAACCGACTAGCCTGAGTTATATTCACTCCAACCATGTTTGGTTAGGGTTACAGTATATATCTTTAAAATGTCTAGTATATCAAATCATGTTTAAAGATATTCAATACATCCCACATCACAACTAATCGGATCAACTTTCATTCCAGTCAAGATCAGTTTCTGTTGACAGAGATGAATTCATTCAGTGAGTGTTTGAAAGTTCTTATCATTTCATTCCTGGTCTTGTTCTTCCCTTAAGACGATTTGACAATACAACTTGAATTGGATAGTCAACAAGATCCGTAATGTTGAGAAGTGAGATAAAAAAGCATTAGGAATTGGTGAAAAACAGTGAGCACAAAAGGTGGATTGTTTCTGAGTAAAAGTGGAGATATTATATAATTCAGTTTGACGTTTTGAGGCATCAGTGCAGAGAGACAGCTCAACTTGCTCTCACAAAATTCAATCACCTCCATTTCTCTGCATCTCTACATCCAACATTTCACCTAATTTAACTTTTTGCCTCAATCACCCTGGTTTCCTGCTCACGTAGCAGTCTTATAGAGCAAGGCCAACATTTACTGATGGATGCAAATTCTGGCTCTGTGAAAGAAAACAAAAGAATTCATCCTTTTGTGAGCATGGAAGGGTTGCCTAGAGACAGACTTGCTTCATATTTAGAATGTCCTCATAGGGTATCGCACATCTAAAGTTTAAATTCAGTTTAAGACTTTTTTCCTAGAAGAGTTTGACATTATTTAAAACTTGTATCCATATCTTTTTTAAATGCCACAGGACCAATAGATAAAAAGTTAAAGCAAGTATTTTCCTGGGTAGAAAAAAAGAGAATGTCGATCACACAAAGTGGCTTTCATTGCCAGTCAACCTTACATAATCCCCCAGATATCGTGCCAAGGGCCAGTCAAGGAGTGTTAGCCCAAAGCCCTATAGATGAATGTAAAGCAGTGCTAATAGGTCGCACAGGGAGCAGGTTGGCTCTCATTCATCTAACACCTTTTCTCATTAAGTATTAAAGGCAGGCCGATAGAGGCTGAGGGATGGATCGATCCAGCGAGCCAGGGATCTTTAACCTAGATTGTTCGCTGCTGGATCAACGAGGGAAAGGGAGTGTAAACACACACACACTCACACATACTGAATCATAGAGAAATGTACATGCATGCAGAGCAATTGACACACACACAGCCGCCAAGGACGATGCACACTGGATACACTGCAGAGATACAGTAGAGGCAATTATACAGTGAGAGGTGAAAAACACACACACACACACACACACACACACACACACACAAATACGTGTTAGTTTTGGCCCATAGTGGCCTCCATTTGTGTCGTGTAAAATGGGGGAAATCAAAAGTTAGCAAATCCCCATGTTCATAAAAACATTTAGTTTTACGTCAAATCATTATTACACTGCTCTGAAACTCACTACACTTACCCCTGGATTCCACCGGGTCCGTCTGCGGCGCGTTACGGGCGCGTTACGGCTGCGCCGCGGTGCTCAAGGTGATCGCGGCCACTCTAGTCAATGGGTGCTATTCCACCACACGCGGCGCGTTACGGCTCAGACGCGTCCCAGAAGCGTCCCAGAAGCGGCTCGGCGCAGGGCTTTTCTAAAATTAGGATCGAATGCTATTTTTGTCGCGGCGCAGCCGTAACGTAAGGTCGGGCAGGCAGGAAGTGGAAAGGTGACGAGCATCCGGGCCAGGCCCATCCCCCAAATCAACAAGAACTGCGAGCCGGCATGCAACACGCTCCGCTTCTGAAATGCTTCTGAAACGCGCCCGGTAGGGTATGACGCTGGAGGAGGCCGGACCAAAACCGCGGCGCAGCCGTAACGCGCCGCAGACGGACCCAGTGGAATCTAGGGGTAACTCCTAAGATGTTCCCTTAATATAATTAATAAAAAATATTGAACTCACAACACTGGTAATAACAAACTTAACCATTTCTCTTTCTATAAATAAATAGTGCTTGTGTTGGACGCCATTTTGAAATACAATGAAATTATCTTTTTGAAAGCCACAATAAATAAAGCTTCGCCAGTTTATAACCGATGAAACATGATGGTATCAGAATAATAAACAAGCTTAGTTACATGAAATGTAATGAAAAATGTAAGATACAGGCTCTGTTTAATCGCCATGTAGGTTCTCTTTTATTGCACACTCAAGACAATATCAATAACAGCATCACGCTGTCCCAGGCGTGTCGTATGCATGTAAATAGAAGTTAACATTTTGAATATCAAATAAAGTGTCAGTAGTATCAAAACATATATATATATATAATAACAATAGATAGGCTCAGCAGCAGACACACCTTAGTGCAAAGTGAAGTGTCAGTATTAATAACAGTGGCATATATATAATCACAATAATACAAAATTAACTGTCCCAGGTGTAGGCAATTTGGGGTGAAGTGTCTTGCCCAGGGACACAACGACATGCTGACTGCAGTGGGGTTTGAACCTGTGCTCCCCTGATCCGAGCACCAGACCACTGCACCACACGCCTCCCAACAAGTCATTGTACAGTTTATCAACTACAACAAGTTTTTCTTTCTTTTTTTATTGAAGACCTGTTGGATTTAATCAGCTCGCTTAGCACTGCCAGAAGCCCAGCCTGAAAGGTATTTTGTTGCTCCACCTGGCGCGCAGCCGAGTCAGCATGGCGCTGCATCACCATGAGCAGCTGGTTGTCCGATTCCTGGGCCTTGTGTGAATGCAGCAGCCGTTCGTCGTGCATCTCCTTGGCACGCAGGTCCTCATTCTCCTTGCTGACCATGGCACGGCGGTCCATCGGCATGATGGTGTCAAGGAAGCTGTCATCCCGTGCCCGCTTTCCTAAGGAGAAATAAGCAAGATACAAGATCAGTTTAATCGCAACAACGAGACAACATTGTCCAACATTGGACATGGTGCAGGCAGGGGACAGTGTACAAAATGCAGGTGTAAAGTAGAAGATAAGATCAAATAATAAAAAATAAAAAATAAATATCAAAGTGCCCTTATTTATTGTTTTTTTGCTTAATGTATGCTTGAACTTTGTTTTATAGGGATTAGTGGACATCAGTTAGATGTGTAACCTTCTTTCAAGGCCAGAGTAGTTACAGTGTAAGTGGATTGACATCTGACATGGCTGAGTACAATTATAACAATCAATAAAAAAAAGGAAAAATAAATAGAATTTCAATTACATTTCTACTTAAATGTGCAAACATATTAGAACATCAGTCTTTGTGGCATGCAGGTAATCAACTGTTTAAGCTTTTACCATTAACATGTAGAATGAATGTTGCAAATGACTTGAAATTATAGCAACTACAATGTAATAGGTGCGTTCACACCGGAGTACTTTGGTGTACTTTTCCCACAATAGTTCATCAGAACTACGATATATTTGCGTTCACACCAAAAAGCCCCAGGAACTAAAGTAGCTCAAATTAGTTCGTCCGACCCGCTTTTCAGTCCCTGCTAGAGAGCAGGGACTGTCGTGGGAGAAAATAGTTCGTACGTGTGATTGGCTGTGCGGAATGCAAACCACGCCCGTTTGACTCTGAATTTGTTTTTGGAAGCGGCCATTGTATTTGCTCGCTACGGCCAGCGTACCCGAAGAGTTTACTTTTGTGAAAGCAGTTATTATAGCAACACTAAATAAATCATCGCAGCGGTGGAATTGATGAGGATGTCTCGGCGCTTCTGGCGATTTACTCGGAGGACGCGAAGCATTCAGAATTCATTCAGAAGCTTCTACTGAATGCAATTTCCGTGGCTCAACAAAGTTTGCAGACCTGGCAAAGTCATGTC
>CALSBW010029805.1:419274-484836 GCA_943590975.1 Lindbergichthys nudifrons | reverse complement strand
GAAAGACTACAAATCCCAGAATCCCGGTCCCGCATGCTGGCTCTTACGAACCGACTAACTCCCCTTTTTTGTATGTACAGCTCTCAACATGCCCAGACTTGTAGTGATTTTCACCTCGTTTAATACTTTTCACCTCATTCTGAAAGAAAGAAGTGAAATGTGCCAACGTGACGGCCGTCTTGGTGTGTGGTGCGAGACGGGAGATGTGGTTCATTGAGCGGTTTCACACAAAAAAAAGTGTTACTTCACAGTTTTACAACACATTTTCTTTTTGTTTACTTGCAAAATTATCTTTTAAATTGACAAACATCATATGTGTAATTCGTGGCACAATTCAAACGGGATCGAAAGATAATCTTTCAAATACATTTACTTCAATACATAATTTTTCCGAAATAAGGTCCCATGGAGGTCCCCCGGAAAGGGAGGGACTTCGCCTCTCTATTGCTTTCAACCCACCAGCTTTTATGGAGAAAATAAGTTATATAATAATTAACCAGAGGCATGTTTCTCACTATGTTATGCATAGAAACAACAGGCTACTGTGTGTGTGAGGAATCAGCTGTTTATTTCATATGAGTTTCATTGTGGCAGCGTCCATCACTGCTCTCCCTGGTTGCAATACACAAAGACAGCTAACTGTAAAGGCCGCTACACACACACCTGAGACCAAAGAACGCGTACCGAAGGCGTCCCGACTTTTACGTCAGCTTCGTCGCCTGCGTCGGCTGCGTCGGCTACGTCGCCCGCTACGCTGCCCGCCTACGAACACACCGCAAATACTTCAGTCGACGAGTGGCAATAACTGTCCTTACCAGCAGGCAGCGGTAGTGTGAACAGTCAATCAGAGTGATTGCTTGGGCCGACTTTCTCTGACCTCAGAGGTCAGAGAGGGCTGTTTCAGTGCTGTGCATGGGTTTGAAGCCAGACTGAAACTTTTCATGGATTCCATGGATGGTTAAAAAAGACTGCAGCTGGGCGTAGACTACTCACCTCCAGGGCTTTTGATAAAAAAGGTAGCTGGGAGATGGGCCTAAAATTTGCGAGAATGGAGGGGTCGAGATTTTTCTTTTGAAGTAGTGGCTTAACCACGGCATGTTTGAAGGCAGCTGGGACACATCCTGAGCTAAGAGAGGTGTTTAAAAGTAATAAAATACTTGCTCCAACTGAATCAAAAACATCTCTGAGAAGGCGAGAGGGAATGCTGTCTGAGGTGCAGTTTGTCGGCCGCAGGTGCTTGACTACATCCGAGAGAGAAGAGAGGGATACAGGCTCAAAGTGGTCGAGGACAGCAGGGCACAGAAAAGGAGCAGGATCTGGGGTAGCACTAGTGTGGGCTAGCCTAAGAGCTGATACTTTTTCAATAAAAAATGTAAGAAACTTATCACAGAGAGTAGTCGATGGGACAATAGAAGAAACATCACAGGGATTAATGATAGAGTTGAGGACATTAAAAAGAACTTGAGGTTTATGGCTGTTTTTGGAGACATGTGCTCTGTTTTGGCTGCTTTGACTGCCGTCTGGTAGTCGGAAAGGCAAGCACGAAGGATTTCTAAGGAGACATGGAGTTTATCCTTTTTCCATTTTCTCTCTGCACGTCTGCAAGCGCGTCTGAGAGCACGAGTACAGTCATTGAGCCACGGCTCTGATAGAACTTTGTTGCGTCTAAGCGTAAAAGGAGCAACAGAATCCAGTGTTAGTGTACATGTCGAGTCAAACATGGAGATAAGCTCATCAGCATTAAAAGCACAGTTCACATCTAATTTACAGATCGGAGAAGCATTAAAAACATCAGAGAACTGTGAGGCAGTCAAGGGGTTAATCGAGGTATGTAGGTATGGCCCTACAATATATCATTTAAATATAGCATGATAGGTCCACTTTAAATGATCGTGAGGATGATGATTAAAAATTGTTTGTTTGTGCCGGTCTGCATTTCCTGATGAAAAAACATAGCGATGGTTTTGTAGTTGCACCAACGTGGATTAAACAACATTATTTTGTTAAATAAAAACATGGTGATGTTTTGTAAATGATTACATATGATCCTATCCGTGACATATGGATCTTAACAAATATCCGCTATATCAGATACCTCTACTGTAGATCTATCAGCTGTTTATTTTTATTTCACATGAGTTCCAGTGTGGCAGCTTTTTAATCACTGCACCCCCTGGTGGATCCATGATCTATTGCAGCTGGTTTCATTATAATTACATTTATTTATCAAGGGGGCGTATCAAGTCCTGCGGGGGGTTTTCCTTTCAGCGAGGGCCCACCCCGTGCAGATCACGGGCCCACATGGGTAGGGGCGTCCGAAATGACGTGCTACATCTGTACGAATACTTTTATTTCATTTCCTTCTTATTTATGTCTAAACTCAAGGGAGCCAGAGCAGAGGGCTTAAAGAGCCGTCGGGTTGCCGACCCCTGACTTAACCAAAAGCAAGCAGAATTACTGAGAGGATGAAGTGCCTTCCTTAATCCAGCACAGAGGAGAGGTTACAGGCCTCTTGGGTTAGGGCTACAAAAGGAAACAACAAAAATCTTCCTGTACCTTTTTGATGATCTTGTCAATAAAACAAATTTGTTTCCCAGCGCTTTCCTGGATGTGTTACTTAGTTTGGTTTCTTTAGCGCCAACCAGGTCGATCTCTGTGTCATGCTACAGTGCCCGCTGGAGCAGAAACAGGAGCTGATGTCCACAGAAACAGACCTGGGTGCGTGTGGAGGACGTTGTCAAAGTGCTGGAGCGTTTGAAGAGACAACACACACGGTTTACCAGGATGATGCAGCTGTTTCCTCCGTTGTTCCCTGCATCCAGGCCCTCAAAGCTGCTCTGAGAGCACTGATCGCACACAAGGATGAGAGCGATCTGCCAGGGCTTACAGCAGAGCCACCTGGAGAAGCTCTTTCAACGTGTCTTTGAAACGCCCACCCACACCTGTTTTAGAGCCACGCTCCTGAATCACGGTTTAAGATCATTCCCACGGTGCTGCTCAGCAAACTAGGCTTTGAAAAGTTGAAAGCTGCTGTGGTTGTAGAGGTGTTGTTGGAGCAGGAGACTTCAGGGTGTGGCAGTCTAAATGCAGTGATTAAACATCATTAATATGCCCGGTTGGCTGTAGGCCTATTTTTCCTAGAACCCTTTATTTGCCACTGTGTGACGTGACTCTGCAACAATGAATTATGTTGAAGAATCACCATTTACATGGATAAATGTATAGCCTTCAACAAAGTAATAAAACATGGTAGTCATTAATTACTTCAAGAAGAGGTAGTCAATTACACATGATTATGTGTGATGGTCCATTGTATTGTTTTAATGTCTTTTTAATTGGTTTATTATCAGTTTAATTATCCAAACATTCGTTTATTCTCCATCTTTTATAGGTGGACAATTCTCCAGCAGCCATTTGTGCCCAAATTATTGCAATCTTACCAGTGCTCATGATTTATTTGATGAGGAACAGGAAGAGTCGTACACCTATGGAGGCCTTAATGAGGTTTCTGCCAATATCTATGGACCCATGGCTGGGGACACCGTATAACCGTTTTGGTGGATTATCCTAAAATGTTGTGTGTCGTGCTGGGCTTCTCAAACACTGTCACACCTTAATTACTCACCCTCAATCAGTTATAAGGACACTCCCTGTATCATAATCAATGCTCAATCACTAGCAAAACTATGCTGTGGTCCTGCCTCACGCTCACCTAACTCCTTTTCTGGCGGCACCCAGAGGATTGTTGACATCTACACTACATAGACCCATCTTAATTTCCTTTTAGAGGCACATTATCTCTCTTAAAGGAGAACATATCTATTGCACGTATGTCCGTCCTGGGAGAGGGATGCTTCTCGGTTGCTCTCGCTGAGGTTTCTTCCATTTTCCCACATTCACTGTGTAATTTTCTATATAAATACAATTTGATTGATTGATTTAATGGTGATGTACCACTTCTAAGCAAACTTCCCACAAACCAGCAAAGGTGTAATATGTTCAACAGATTAAATGGAGTTCTGTGCCGAATGGTTTTTGGTTTATCCTGCAGAACCTGGACTCATTGTGGTTGATATATAAAGCTTTCACCCATGCATTCTAACTTGACTAATTACTGATTTTCAAATTTTTTGTTTTTATTTGGTAATGTTTTGAATAAATATGCTTTTTGTTACTTATAAACTGGTATCACATCCCAACCTTGGAACCAGGATAACACATTCATTTTTGCCTTTTTCAAATGTTTTGCTCACATTGGGTCTTGCACCATTTCTCAATCTCTCCTTCTCTTCCTCTCGCTTCCATGATTTCTCCCTTCATCCTTTCTCAACCCCTTCTAGACTCGGGTCGCGTAGCAGCCAGTGATTAGCGTAATTCCCCTTCATGAAACAGATGGCATTTCTACGTCAGGGTTTCTCATAATGGAGCGTGCTACAACCATAGATCTCTTATCAAATCTGTAAGGAAACTTGAATTGCACACTACTGTACATTTCAGAAACATACACCGAAAACAATACCTTTGAAACTGACACTAGTGTAAATGCAGGCTGGTTTGGGAGAGTGAAATGGAAGGTGTGAAAGGTGGTGTTTTATAACTCCATGGAAACAGCAGGAGTGTGGCCTCTGCTCCTGTTACACTGACCTGTCTACATTATAGAGACCCAACACATGGCTCCATATTTAGTAAAAAAAAAGTTTCCGGTTCAGCCAGTGATTTACTGTCAGCTGTCATCCTAATGAAGTCAGACACCGCTCAGCGAACGCTCGCCAATTACAACACCAGAGGTGCTGCTAAAATCTGCTTCAGGAAATGCCATCCCCGAATGAGAAGGCATGATTTCAATTCGAGATACCTTTACATTTAAAATATACACGTGTGTTACAATTCAAATGTACTTCATCAAAGTCAGCAGTGCAAATGCTGTTCAAATGCATGACTGTATGTACATCATTAAGGAAACACTTCAACAGTAAGTGAATGAGTCACCATTCAAATGCTCCACAGCTGTGCAGCACTGAGTCAATACACTGTAAAAGAAACGTGGAGGTAAGTCTCATCCCTTTCCATTTCGAAACATTTGGACAGGGCTGAATCAGGTAATTACATTCATCAATGTGAATGAAATTCCACATATAAGAAGGCCATTTGTGACATATAATGTAAATGTATTTCATGTGTGTCAGTAGGTATAGGTGAGGGACAATCTGATTTATTTGTTCCGATTACAAGCCCTGTTGAATGCTGTCAGGTGATGAAACATATTTCATTGGCCTTTAAGGTTAGAATTATTACAACGTGATGCTGACATCATCACAGTTGTGTAATTTGCAGTACCGGCTCTTGATCAAATTATTTACAGAGCTCGACAAATAGATGAAAAATGATTGCATGTTAAATTTGAGCAAAAATGTCGAATAATAAACCCTGCAGCCTGAGCTCTCTAAAGCTCTACATTCCTGTATTGATTCATGTCAAAACAGCATTTAAATCGACTATGGCCAATATGTTCCAGTGCAACCAGCTGGACATTCCTATTCTACAATATTGAATAATTAAAACTATTGATACAATCAGTAGGATGTTGGTGATATTTGTACAACACAAGCTCCCTTGCTAACAGCTTTATTGATCCTGTTACTCACTTACATATTCATCCATTCACCATGTTTAGCCTTTAACCCCTTCAGTGTTTAGTGGAATGACATTCTTTGAGTAAGACAATGTCTACCAAGGAATTCTACTTCATGCCAAAATCTCCAATTGCCTCTTGTTTTCTGCCTATATCCATAATAGTGTGTATTATTATACCAATGGGCTAAAGCCTAAAGGTCTAATTGGATAAATGTTCTGACTTTCGGGGTTTTGAAACAAGAGGCAATTGGAGATTTTGGCATTAGCCCATTGGTATAATAATACACACTATTATGGATATAGGCAGAAAACAAGAGCTGCAGGGGACTAAACAAGGTAAGAAACACTTTTTGACGCGCACAACAAAAGCTGCTCTTCTCCTTCCATGTATTCTTGCACAAACAGGCAAAAATAAAATTCAATACATATCCGGCAGTGTTCAAATTGCGATCAACAGAAAATGTAACTTCCCGAGAACCCACCTTTCTACCCTAGTGAGTGATCAGTTGAATGCAGTCAGGTTAAACCACCACCAACCCCAAGCTCCAGTGAACACGCCCACCACCAATAGTGAGTGTAAACCCATATAATAAATAAACATGCAGTGAACTGTGACACTTTGACCTTGTACAGGCCAGCCATGTTTCTCTCCTGACATTCAGGATGGGTCAATCACAACTGCACCGAGATGTACACATTTCACAATATACACACTTCACATTGAATATCTTGAGACGTTAAAGAAAGAAAGAAAAGCTCAAACCTTTTTCATGCTTGTAAAAATATTCAGTTTTTTAATCTTTCCTAAAAATCTAACCAATCCAAATCAAAATATACAATCTTGGTTTTCTTTTTTAAGCATTTGTATAGAAGAACAGTCCAGAAAATACAGTTCAGTTCCTTCAAAAAGGCCAAAAATATAAAAAAGGTAGATAGAGTCCTCACATTAACGAGCAGCAAATCTTAATTCTTCAATTGTCTAATTTCACTTGATCGATTTAAGGATTTCTGATTGTGAGTCTATTTAGTCAGTCTTTTCTAGTTTGGGTTTTCTCAGTTGTTGTGGAGATGACGGCTTCCTTAAACAGTTAGTCAGAAATGATACGAGTACTTTGATTTGTAGATCGGAGAAACGGGGGTCCATGGCAAATTAAACAACGGTTGGAAAGGGGATTTAACGACCTGACCTTTATTTATTTTTACCTGCTACTGCTCTACTGCTCATTTTTAATGACAGATATGTAAGCAGTTTGATGGGGGCGCGAGCCGGGAAGAAATCACTGCATGGAAGGGTGTATTAGTTAACAATAGGTGCTTCTGTTTGTTGCATATGGAGTCTGTATTTCAGAGCAATGTGCATATGATTTGGGATAAACGGCTTTCAGAAAAACTAGCTTTTGGTTGCCTGAGACATTTTTCGGACCTTTTGGCATTCATAACAATGGGCAGCCCCCCCCCCCCCCCGCAAAACACCCAATAATTGATGACTACTGCAGGTTGTGTTCTGAATGCTTCACATAATATAACAATCAAGGGAGTCATCAGGCCCGCTCTGAAATAATGAAAGCTGCCAGAACACGTCGGTGCTTGAGGGCCCAATTTATTTACCACCTGATGTTCAAGCCTCTGCCCCGAGGTGTTAACCTCCGTCAAGGGCAGGTTTCAAACAGAAATGATCTCATAATAGGCTAGTTGCCAGCTCATATAATCCTATTGTGAACCGGGAAATGTTGAGTACCCCAAAGTTTTATGTTAGAAATGTATAGAACGGGTCCCCAGCACAGAGAAATTGCCGGATGCTAACTTGCATAAGTTGCGTTACTTAATTACTATTATTGCCTTATGTTTGACAGGATCAAAAATGGCAGTTTTAAACAGAAAATGCCAATATTTGTGCTCTGTTGACTGCTTTTGATAAATGTTTAGTTCTGGATCTTTTGGATTGGACTGATTGCTTATTTATTTGGAAAATAATTGTCCATAATAGAGACAATCATTTTCATCTTGTGCTCTCTGTATCGTCACAAAAACTACTCATGGTAGTCTAAATCAGCCCACTCCGAGGGTTAAAACTACAGAAATGGACTCAGCATCCTTAATAACCCCCAGAACCACTAAAAAATGGTACAAATTGGTGAAGCCATTTTTTTAACTATTGTCCACATAGGCTTTAATGGTAATTAATGCTAATTGATGGAACATAGCTAATTGTGCAAATTGCCCAACATATGCAAGTTAGCATCCGGCAGTTTCTATGTGCTGGGTGTCAATACTATACATTTTTAAATAAAACCTTGGGGTACTCAACATTTCCGGGTTCACTCAGCAACTAGACTATTAATGCATATTGTTTATTGATGCCAATGGATTAGACTGAACATGTTGACTGTGGTTCTTGACATCCCCAGTCTGTCTGCTTCTTAAGAGCTGCTTCATGTTGTTATTAGGGCACATGTGAGACAGACCGAGACACACAGATGCCTCCGAAGGCTTGATGAAAGAATCTGGAGATGGGTTGCTATGCTAAATTATTCACATATGCAGATAAATTGTATCATGGCTATAATTGAGCACGACTGCAAACACAGGTATACTCCATATAATTACAGAGAGGCTGGGAGAGCTGATCCATGTGTGTCTGTGCATACATATGTAATCTGAACATGTCTGTATAAGCATGTGTGAATATGTTTACGTGCAACATTAGAATTAACAAATTATGGGATGCTTTGACTCTGATCCATCTGTGGATAAAAAAGTGTTAACATACATATTTTCCAAATGCTCCTAAAATCTTCTGTCATGTACCATAAATTAATAATTAATAAATAGTATAATTTCGTCAATTTCAACATCAGGTGCCGTTTAAAACCTAATCTGATTGGGGGATTGTCTTAAATGAGTAAATCTGCTATACGAAATGAAGAAGTTAGGAAGAGAGAATAGCAATAAAGGATTGAAAACATGAGGGAAATGTTGTTAACCTTGGAAGTGACCTTATCCAAAATGAGTTGTATACCTAAAGTACGCCTTCAATCATCACACAGACATACAAAACGCTGGCAGAATTACTGATGGTATATTAGGTTATATAGGTTATCATCTTCTTCCACCATGTGCAGAAATTGTGTGTGTGGTCTGTGTGGGAGTGTATTAACCTTCAATATTTGGAAGTAACCTGAGTAATTATTCATTTCCTAAATTCATTTAATAGTTAACATAATTACTGAACCCGATGAGTGGAATTGTTATTTGTCCTCAGGGGATTTTTCCATATCTTTTGTTCTAAATGTTTTCACTTAATTACATATCCTTTTTTTTATTAAACATCTATGTAAGTAGACTCTTCGCAGACAGCATTTTGGCTTGGGCATTTCCAAATTGACTGCGTTATATTACATTTTTTTAATTAAGTAAACCTAAATATTATGTTTCTGTGATAATGCAATATCAGTTATATTTATCGGCCAGCTCCATTGAAAGTGTAAAATTGTCATCTTTTAAGATATATTCAGCTAGCACTGGTCACTACAACGACAATGTGATGACTTGATGTGTTCATCGGATGTATTCAGAGGTGGGAGAAGTACTCAGATCTTGTACTTAAGTAAAAGTAGAAATACCAGAGTGTAGGAATACTCTGTTTCAGTAAAAGTCCTGCATTAAAAATGTTACTCAAGTAAAAGTATTCTCATCAAAATATAGTTAAAGTAGCGACAGTAAAAGTAGTCATTGTGCAGATTGGTCCATTTCAGAATAATATATATGATATGTTTTATAATGATTGATCATGAAAGTGTTCTCAAAGCTGGTAAAGTTGCAGCTAGTTTGAATGACTTTGTATACTGCAGGGTAGCTTGTGAATTTAGTCCAGGTAGAACTAAAGTCTGATTTAACACTTGATTAGATTTCACATCATTCATCCACATCTGTGAAGTAACTAAAGGTATTCAATAAAGGTACTGGAGTAAAAGTACACGATTTATCTGTGAATTGTAGTGGAGTAGAAGTACACCACTTACCTCTGAACTGTAGTGGAGTAGAAGTACAAAGTACAATCAAATGGAAATACTGCACACATAAAATTACCTCAAAATTGTACTTAAGTACAGTACTTGAGTAAATCTACTTAGTTATTTCCCACCTCTGGATGTATTTATGATATACGTTTGAAAACGTTGAAACACGCATGTTTGAGTTAACATGAATAAACACCACTCTGTAAATAAGTAAGTAATTTATTATTATTTTTGACATAGAAGATAATAAAGGAATGCCATTTCTTTGACAAATGCATGAGCAACACATATTTAGCTGTACTGTAGTAACAGTATCAGTGGACATAATGTTGGAGATTTCTGGGCTCCACCAACATGAGAACAAGACGTGTGATAACAGCCCTCTGAACCTATAAGTAGGTTAACATGCCTCAACCAGCCCTTATATTTGGGACAGATGCCTGATGATAACACCTATTCAGCAGCCTGATATCAGTCAAATCATGTGACATCATAAACCTCGACAGGCTTGGGACTGAAAGGGATAATCAATTGAATGTACTTTTCTAAATATATTACTTTTTCACTTTTGGGCAATCAAAGAAGGTTTAATGAGACTTCTTACGGAGATTCAGGATGCAGGATGTGTGTAAATGAGAAGAATAATCTACTGATGTGTAATTTGGGCGATGAGTATCAGATAGCTAATTAACTCACCAGAGATTATAAATAGTTCACTACACTTAATTTAATTTGTGCGGTTCAAAACACTTACACTACTCATTGGGCCAGTCCTAATAGAAAAGTAAATCTCAAATACAGAGCCAGAAAATCTGTTTGCCATGATTTATTTTCTTTTTTTGTTATCGACTGGAAGCTACTTTTTGTTGGTTCTTACAACTGAAACAGTCCATTATTTTTACTGCAGTTCATTGGCCTAATTTATAGGATTTTGGATGTTATTTATAATATATGACTGGGTTGCTTTAGATATTTGAGACCATTCATGGATCATTAGGAGCCCTGAGATGCAATTATTCCTTGCAGGGTGATTCTATTCATTATTATCTCAACTCATTTAATTGCAAAACCTTTTTAGGTGGAGAAAAGAAGAAAAAAACCACTTCCCATATGAAACTCATTTGCATCTGGTTATTTCCCTCCGGTGGAAGTTCACATATTGCCATGGCAACCCTTTTTGCATTCTTAATGTGGTCTAAATCTGAGTCTCTTATTGGATCTTTAATCACATTTTAATTAACAATCTACTCAATGAACTACCTAATTAACACTCAAAAAGTGTGTTCCTTGGCTTTAACAGCCTTTTTGAGGCCAATGTAATTCGACTGAGCTGTAATCTAATTGCAACAGGAAAACTACAACTGTTGCCTCATGCTGTGCACTCTGCTCCATCAGAAACACCTAATAAGTCCATAAACAACGTTCTGCAGTCTTGCTTATAATGCCTTATTAAGTGTTATGCTGATAAATTCACACTGAATTTGTATGATTTCCAACATTTATTACAGATCCTACAAATCCAGTTAACTCATTGATTTAAACGTTAATTTAATAAGAATACAAACAGCAATGTGTCTGGAAGTAGTGAATCCTTCGATTAATGATGATGAATGGAGGGAGGAGATATTTAAAGAGAAATCAATATCAATAAAATCATCTTATTTTATATATATATATATACCAATATCATAAATAAAAAATGTTCTCCATCCCCCGCTCTCGCCTTCATACTGTGGGTGACAGGGCGTTCAGTGTTGTGGCCCCCACCCTCTGGAATGCACTTCCTCCTGAGATCCGGAACGCTGCCTCACTGGACATCTTCAAATCCTCACTAAAAACACACCTGTTCACCCTGGCCTTCGGACCCTAGTCCTTTCCTGGTCCCCCGGCTTCCTTTATTTATATTATTTTTATTTTGTCTTGTTCGCTCCTCATTGTCTGTTTTGTTTTGTCTGTCCACCATGTACAGCGACCTTGGGTCCCGTGAAAGGCGCTTTATAAATTCCATTTATTATTATTATTATTCCACATGGGTCTCAACAGTCTACCACACCCTCCATCCCTAGATCCTTGGCTTATACCAATACCAGGCTCGGTTGGGGAAATCAAGTGAGTCAAAGACAATTTGTGGAACTAATTCAAAAAGGAAACCAAAATATTCGTAGTGTCCAAACGCTGTTACTACAATTTCCGTATCAGTCCGTGACGTCACCCGGCCCAGAAATACTTTTTCCCATTGACTAACATTGGGTAAGAGACTATTTGAACTATTTTTGAAAGTTTGAACTATTTTATAGCTCTTATTAGAATCATTAGGTCCTTAAAGTTGTAAAATGCACTAAAAGCCACATTTAGATTTATTTTCTCTCTCCATTCATTCTAGTGAGCTGAGAGTGCCTCCGACGCTGTATCCAGTTCTTATTATACATCCATGAACTCAACCCTACCATCAACGAAAGGCCAACCAGTAGGAATTTTACCATAGCCCCCCCCCCAAAATAACTCCAGTCAAATAGGAACATCCTCTCCAAGTATCTACATGCCACCTCATTAGGCCTGTCGCGATAATCGATAAATTAACTTATCGTACGACAAATAAAAATGGACTCGATAACTTTTCTGAGCTCGATAAATTGCCGTTTACATAAGGATGTGACCAGCATTTTAGCCAGGAGCGCTGTGGCTGCCAGGAGCGCTGTGGCTGCCGGCCACGCGCGCTGTGAGGGGCCGGGCTGACACACAGCCAGGTCAGGACACTCTGTGTGCACGTGCAGCAGCGTCACAGCCAAATTAATAATATAGCGACAAGCGGGAGACAACGTGTGGCTTACTCACGGAGAATTTAAAGTGAAATGGAATTGGTTACAAAACCTAACAACACATCTCGATTCTCCGGTGTGGCAGTATTTTGGATTTAAGCCAAATCAACGAGGCGAACCTACAGACTTGAATGAGCCGGGCGGTGTGTCGCATTTGTTTAAAAAAGGTAGCGACAAAAGCAGGCAATACCACACATTTTAAACTACACCACCACCCCATTCCGTTTTCCCAGCTGGTAGCAAACACGGCAGCTGGAGATGGAGAGCCCCCACCTTCCCGACAGTTTACAATCAAAGATGCATTTGCCCGACAATGCAAACATGTTGTTGTTCCTTGCTCGAAATCTTTGAAAGACAGATTTGGATATGGCCTGTTGAGGCATCTGGGTCTTTGTATGGACAGTGCACAATTTATATAGATATATATATATCTATATATATATAAATATATATAGATAGATATAGATAGATAGATAGATAGATAGATAGATAGATAGATAGAGAGAGCTCTGTTTTCCAGCCTGAGTCTATTTAATTTATTGTTTTGGTTGTGTGTGATTTAATTAATTTATTATAATTTAATTAATTTGTTTTATTTATTATATATATATATATTTTAACATTATTTCAAATTTCATTTGCCATGTTGAATGTTCAATAAAAAGTTATGTTTGAAAGGATGTACTTGAATATATATTATCATTATGTCAGTGGTCTAAAATGGTCTTACAACAGTGCCGACAATATTATCGTTTATCACAATAATTTCCAGGAAAATTTATCGTCCAACAAAATTAATTATCGTGACAGGCCTACACCTCATCTGCTACTTTTACAACTACATTCAACAGGGTCCATAGGAAAAAAATAATACATTTATCATTTTTTTTATTTGAGAATAGCCAGAAAACAAACCATCCCTCTATGACCCTGAATGAAACCTGTTTCTAAAGAGGCCTATTGAGTGATAGGACACCCCACTTCATTCCTTTGAACTTTGGATGTCTTTGGAACCTTTGTCTAGCTGTGTTTGGTGATAAGGAAATACATGTATTTAGGTCAATGTTGGTACAATTGACAGAGCATAAATGGTCCGTTTTGTTTTAATGCCATGCTGCACTGCTTGATATTACACTAAGTCAAGGCATGCTTTGGGAAATCAAGTGAGTCAAAGACAATTTGAGGAACTAATACAAAAAGGAAATCCAAGCTGATGAGAAACCAAGTATTTCTGGTCCTGGCACCAAGAAAGATTTGGAACGAGAAAACAACATTTACTCCTAATCCCAACCCTCTGGACCAGCCAGTGACCAGACTAGTGATTTTAAAGACAAGCTCCTGGGAATTCTGTGCAATAAAATGAAGATCTGTGTCTCATAAGCTAAACATCTGTCTGACGAACAGAAGAGGGTTGGGAGTTGTGTGGGTCAGGCGCTTAATGAAATTAGCTTTTCCTTTTCTTTCTTTTTTACAATTCTATATTTAGAATATAGTTGAGAACATTGAACTTGTTACAATGATATAGACTTGCAGTTATAGGGAGTAGTCAAGGTTCACAATAAGGGAACAGTATAAATTGAAACCTTCCCCTTCTCATTATCTTCTTTTTAGTTTTGAATTGCATCTTATACAATTTTCATGAACTTAGAGGGATGTGCAGTAACAGAGGCGTAATCAACATAGTGAGGGACAACCCTGCAGGTCTTATTAACACTAGAACCGCCAACGGGTACATTTTACCCACAGCTGTTTTTTGATTGTATGTAACTTTTTTTCAATGAAATATTCAAGTCTCCCAGTCTGTGACTTTTCCTGAAAGTGTGTTATGTAGCACCCTCTGTTGTTAAAAATGGTCAATATGAAGTCAGATTGAAAAAATTGCCATTTATATCGATCAGCGCCAGCGGGTAATATTTACCTTATAGAAAATGCAGTGATTTTCGCGCTATTGATCTCGTGCGTAAACATAAACATGACGTGTTGCTATAGCAACACCTGTTGTCTACTGCGGTTCCTTATAGATAGAGAGAGGGAGAGAGAGAGATAGATAGATAGATTAAGCACGGCGGTCCCCCCATTGGACCCCTCCCACCGTTTTTTTTTTTAGACAATGTCTCAGGACTTCTTAACATTTATGAAACTATTAATGTGTAGCACCAGATTAACAGGAAGAATCTCAGCTAAAAGAAAAGTTAGCTGCTAATGGTAGCCACCAGAGTGTATGCAGCTTCCTATCTCTGGCCCCCCTTGCTCGATTTTGATGAATGAAATCTCTTTACAACCGCTAGAGCCAATGGAATCGAGGGAAAGTTATATACACACCAAAACGTTAACAAATAAGGAGTGACGCGTTACCAAAACCGGAAGCTGCATACACTCTGGTGGCTACCATTAGCAGCTAACTTTTCCGCTCCGATTTTTACATAAAAAATTGAATTATGGATTATAAATAATTTTTTCAAAGGCACAGGTACATTATCAACCTATGGATCAACAGTTGTAGCATTTTGTTTTTCGTTCTAATGCCAATTGACCTAATTGACAGCTACGGTGAGACGATCTGCCGTAAAAGCTCCGTAAAGGTACGTGTTGTGATGTCTGTGTTTGCTTCCCCTGTCGCAAATTCGGATCGCTCAGTGATGATACTATACCTATATAATCTGTGGAGACGGTGGGAGGGTTCCAATGGGGGGACCGCCGTGCTTAAGAGGTTAACTCTATGAAATGTGAAAAGTGTCTGGCGGATAAAGGAAACCCCTTCTGAATTTAGTAAATCTATTCATTTGTAGGCAAAGAGATCTATGTTATTAACTATGTCTTTACCGATTCTTCAATTGTGGGGGAGTCAGGGAGCAGCCAGTACTTGTGATCGTTTTTTCTTTGTAAAAAAACTCCATTCCGTTCATACAGTTGGCTGTAGTTGTTGCTGTTTCCTGGTTCCAGGTTGTATGCAATAAGTGAGAAGGAATCTTTACATTGTGTTATCATCTCTCCCCCACATAAGGGATTCTTACTAGAGATGTCCCGATCCGATCACGTGATCGGGGATCGGAGCCGATCACGTGATTTTCAAAAGATCGGAATCGGGAGAAAAAAATCGGGGATTTTTTTTTTTTTTATAAAATATTTTTATTATTTTATTTAATGTTACAAAACAAAAATGACCATGTTCACGTCTTAAAGTCATCCTGAGGCCTTAGTTTTGGTTTAAAATTACACAACATCATGTATGTGTTGCTTCTTTTGGGCTTGTTTTCATAGACCTGGCTGCTTATTTCTCTCAAATCTGGCAACAGAGTGGGCAGGGCGCAGTGTCTAGTAGTAGCAGTAAGCTAACAAGAGGCTACGTTCAGCTGGTGTAACGAGAGGCTACGTTCAGCTGGTGCTAATAGTAGCAGTAAGCTAACAAGAGGCTACGTTCAGCTGGTGCCTCGGGAGTCGGGACAGAGAAAATGTCAGGAGTTTGGAAGTATTATAAAATTGAAAGCGAAGGCAGTGTAACAGCCAGATGCAATGTTTGCAAGGCGGAGGTTCCGCGTGGTGGAAAGAACAGAGCTACGTTCAACACGACCAATCTAATACAAACACCAACACGACGAGTACACAGCGGCCACTCAGGTAACGGCACTGAAACAACCGACACTTTCAGAGACTTTTAAAAGGAAAGAGAAACTGCCCCAGAACAGTGAAAAGGCCAAAAGAATAACAGCCAAGATAGCTGAATGCATCGCGTTGGATGACCAGCCGTTATCTGTGGTGGAGAACGTGAGGTTTAAGGGACAACTTGAATGCTTTTTTCCTTTTTTTTCTCTTAATGCTTTGCATAAAGATCGGATCGGGAAAAATCGGTATCGGCAGATTGTCAAAATCAAATGATCGGAATCGGATCGGGAGCAAAAAAAGGTGATCGGGACATCCCTAATTCTTACCAAAGCAAGCAGTGCTGGTATACTGTGACTTGTTTCAACATTGTGTAGTTGTTTTTCATATATTAGATATTAATTGCAGACTTTTCCTTAGAAGCTCTATTCCAAAATGATACAATTGATATAATGTATCACTTGCAGGCAGTTGTTGACTATGAGCTGTATTCAATAACCTAAGGCATACACAATTAGAATATTAGATAAATAAAATTCACATTCTGTATGTCTTCTCAAGCAATACAATTATCTTATTGTAATGGTAGAGTAGATAAACCCAAACGTGGTACACTGACAAGAGGAAGTTACAGTTGAGGAAGGATTATTGGTGAACAGTGATTGGAGATGGAGTGAAGGGAAGAATATCTTGGGTGAGTGCAAAACTTATCGGACGACCTAAAGTGAAACAACCTCACCTCAACTCAAGCATTATTGAAAAACCAGGTCTTGAGGGCATCAGAGTACACAAGGTCCATCCCCAAACCTTATTTCACTGCCAAGTTTCCCTCACTTGTGTCTCTCTATCTCATAAAAGGCTTCGATCGTGTTGCTGTGTGGACTCCATTGAGTCAATGAGTTGACAGCCAATGATGTCGGGATTCATTGCGAACGCGCCATCTGCTGTGCTTTTTATGAAATCCAGTGAAAACCAGGCTGAAACCCTCCAAACACTTGAAGGCAACTATCGGGGTTGCCATATCAGGACAGTCAGGTAGCGGACTAGTGGGCTCTGGACAAGAAAACTTGCAGGCTTATGAACTCAAGGCTAACCGACGAAATTGTGCTACCATACCAGGCTGTATGAACGCATAAAGGTGACCTGGCTTGGGTTGTGAGAGGGATGCAGGTCGGCAAGCATGCGATTGGGGGAATAACATTTAAACTATGCTAAGGAAACAACTAAGGAAGTAGTTCCTGTTTAGTTACCTCTCTCTCTGGTAGGCAGAACTGCAGTGTGTTTTTCAATAGCTTTTATTGTGAAAGGGAGATTGTGACTCGGTGGCAGACAGAATTGCATTGCAAAACAAGGCTGATAGGGAACCAATCTAAACTGTACTGTCATCATTGTACACTCAATACCATGTATCGTCAATATACACTTTAGACTTTCTGTAAATTTGACCACAAATGATGCCTATTGCCCTCTTCTCAACCTATCTTACCATGAACACGAGTAGATTTCTACCTGTGCAGTAAATGCCTGTACTCCCGAACACGCTAGCACACGTTATGGAGTGGTGATAATTGCTTCTGTCCAACAATGACAACGATTTAATTCCTTTCCCTCCCCACTTCTCCGCGCTGCCTTTCTCAAATTAACATAATTGGCAGGGCCATCATTACCCATCCACACAGTCCTCACAGCTGACGTAGAGAAAGTCACATGGTAGTGAAGGCAACGCTCTGCCAAAAGGTCACCCGTCAGAGCGCTGTCACAGAGGATCTGTGTGTTAGACCACTGCTCCACACTTTGTCTGCCTTTAAATGGAGATTAAACACTGAGGACCAATGATTTAACATTTGACCGAGTCCACGAACCTCTGCACGGACATTTCTGTCAGAGCTCGCCTAAAGTCCTATTTTCACAGCTCTATCTGGAGAATGAATTCATTAAATATAATTAATTAGCCCCTAACCTCTGGGATTTGTGTCATTTCTTCACAGCGCACAGTATAATTTAATTGGGCCCTGTAAAAAGACAAAAAGAAGACATTTACAAAAAAAGCCCAATTACTCGCTTTGATTAAAGTGGGGTTTAATTTGATCTGGACATATTACTTTACAATGTCCCATTCACATGGAACTACAATTTGGTTTGGTTTAGATCTATCTGGGACAACGTAATTATGCATTAGGAGATATGATTAAAAACCCAATGTAAAATCTATGACAACTCAAGCCGTGCATAAACGTGATCTGTGTAAGTAATGGCAGTAACATTAAGAAAATATATTGAAAATTCTCAAATCTTAACAACAGTTATATTACATTTGCACGTCTTTTAAGGGGATTATGAAAAGCCTTTTTTGATACATTCGTAATGACCATAATGCACCACGGTCAGCTTAATGATCTGCAGAAAGGGTTTTATATAATTTGTATACCCTTTGAAAATATGTGCATTCCTTAAAAAGAATAAAAGGCTAATTGGAAGAGGTTAACACAATAACAAGGTACCAGTTTAATATCACAACAGTTTGCTATTGCTGTCAAAGTTTCCACGCCAAGCATTATTTTAAAATGTTTTATTATATTTTAAAACACATTTCAGCAGTTTAACTTTAATCTGCAGTGTACACAGCATGCCAACAGACAGAAGTTATCTGTTGCTCCACTTTGTACGATCATCATCCAGCTACACAATCAGATTTCCATGCTTCTCTGTATCTGTGCAATTGTGACTGAGATTACAATATGTTACTTGGCAAGCCCATAAAGGACAATGAGTTGCTTAGAGCCATGAAAAACCGGCCCAAGCCCTTCATGTAGTGATTGAAAAGATGCGAAAATAATACTTTTAGAAACTATGTTTAGGGAGTGCAGTGATGCATGTAAATGAGAACATTTGAGTGTTCATTAACTTTTATACTGCTAAGTTACTAAAAGCCCAAAATCGTTTGTCTTTCTTAATTTTCACTGACAATATTGCTGTATTTTAAATTCAAAGCGAGAACAAACTCCCTCAACCTCTTTGCTGACTCTTGGGCAGAAAGTGCGACTAATTATATTACATTAAATACAAACTCAGAGCAGCAAGAAACATGGAGGTATATTTACTTCAACTGAGCCACAGTGCTTTTGTTTAAAATTAGCTCAACTATTTTGTTTTGTTGTTAGGTTTAATGGCCAAGGTGCAGTGGAAACAGGTGGATTTTAAGTCTACGATGGAAGATGTGTAGACTTTCTGTTGTCGTTATATCAATGAGGAGCTAGTTCCACCCTTTAAGAGCCAGGATAGCAAAGAGGCGTGGTTATTTTTAGGTGTACCTGGGTCCCACTCGACGGTTGACTGATGCAGAGTAAAGGAAACACACACCACTGTCTTAAAGCAGATTTGGGCAGTCACTGGTAGACAGTGAATGAAGCGGAGGAGCACAGTAGTGTTGTAGAACTTAGGGAGGTTGAATATCAGTCCAGCTGCAGCATTCTGGATGAGCTACAGAGGTCGGATGACACTTGCAGGCAGACCAGCCATGAGGTGAAATCTGTTCAATAGTTGCAATGTTTCTGAAGTGTGCCGAAAAGACCACTGTCAATTGTCAGAATCACATGACCCCTCAATGACCATTGCTTCTTTGGCTGAGTGCGTCCTTAACAATAACGTGTACATTCAGAAAATTAGAATGATTAAACTAGAATCGTGTACTCAGACGACACATCGCTCTCTCACTCTGTTGTTCCTGCCAGCTACCTTAATTTGCATTCTCATGATAAGGGGTAAATCAGCTCTGTGCTGGCGTTACCGTTGTGTTTCAATCCGCCCGACTTGGCAGAAGCGCTACCCTCGGTGTTGAGCGCCGCTCAAATTGTCCCTCAGATCTGCACTCAAATTCTAATTATTTCAACATTGACCTATTTACCGCTGACCTTGATCCACTAACATTGACATACACCTGGCTGAGATAATAATCATTTGTTATGTTTATATTTGAAGTCCAAAGCCATGATTCTGAGCTTTGTTCATTTAAATATCATTACTTTTCTATTGTCTTGTACTCACATGTTCTACTTCAACTGTAGACCAGATTATAATTTGTTCGAGTGGCATGAACTATTTTGAACTAAGAATAAAAATGGAGATAGTTGATACAGCAAATGTCTCACTGATTGTGATCAGTATATATATATATATAAACATATTGTTACGTCCCCACTAGGGGATGAGGAAAAGCAACATACACCAGTTGGAATTGGTAATAATTACAAGCAGTTTATTAAATAACAGGATAACAAAATGGCAGACAAGCAGCCTGGAGCAAACAAAAAGGCCAAAAGGGCGCAGGTTTAAATGAGCAACCAACAAAGGGAGGACTCTATCAAGGGAGCCTAATCAAACACAAAGGAATAGATACTAATAAACAAAAATTGCAACAAAACAACCCTCACTATTAAAGTGGGTACAAACTAACTAAAGGAGACTGTAGGAAAACACAGCTAAGCTAGAGGACAATAGTCAACGTAATTATAAGCTACTCTAGGCACATCTAATCACAACAACACTAACTAAATACGGACCACACGAGTTAAACACAGTTAACAGCTTTGTCTATGATCGAAGAGCAAGTAGCGAGAGGCGTCGGTTACATCAGAGCTTCCCAACTGATCGTTGTCCACAGGCTTTGTAGTCGTTTCCGGAAGATGTGCGCTGGGAGTGGAGCGTGTCGGGCCCGGCATGCTCCAATCACAATCTTCGGGGGCGGACCAGGAGATGGGTAGTCAATGACATCAGGGCAACTGCACAGCTCATTTACATGTAACACAGGCAAAACAGAGTTAACAGGACCGGGGAGGCGGCGGCGGCCGTAACACGTATATATATAAATGTATATATAATTTCTTATTTCCATTCTCCTGTACTTGAAGCTTTACTCTCGATTCAAGGAAGCCATGTTTGCAAACATTGTGATTTATTAAACTTCTGTAATTTATTTTCTGCAAAGTTTAATGGTTGACTAGTTTTAACTTGCAATCTTGAAATTAGGAGGATAACAGTTCTGTTTATTGCAATTCTTTTGAATGCTTTCAGGGATCTTTGAAGAAATACTTGGCATCCAAGGACATGCTAAACATTATTTTAGTAAAAATAAATTCTAAAAGTAGTCTGAGAATGCAAGCCCCAAACTGACGGTTTTATTTACTTCTTTAAATGCCTGTTTATGGCTGTCGAGAGTTAAACATCTGCTTTGCTTGTATATCTTCAGCAGATGTTTGGGTACACTAGCTTTAGAGTTAATCGCCCTCTTTCAAACGCGCTCCAGGAAGTCGTTCCTCATGCGGGTTCCCATAAACTCCCTTTTGCATACATTACAGAACCAGGCTGAGGCAATGCAATCAAGACTGTTAAAGATGCCGAAAGTAGTTTATTCAAAGCAACATTAAAGCTCCCTCCGAAGTACACAGTGTGTTTCCCAAAATGTAAACAAACCCCCAGCCTCTGAACAAATTGAAAGTAAATAGTTTTGGGGAAAGAAACGGTTGTAAATCATGTCGTTTGCTGGGTCCCGTATTCCCTGAATATCTGTTCACTTTGGATGCTTAGTGTGGAGATATATCAATGAGAAGTATCTGGTATATTTATCAGCACACAGCCAGGCAGTGCAGTGTAATATAAACAGTGCAGATAATGAATATACCAGGGGAATATTTCGAAAGTGGATACTAATACTAAAATTGGCATAAAGTCCTCTGAAAAAGCGTGTTAGTCATTCAAGAATCCAAGATGGTGGCAATTTTGCAGATGGCCACCAATGATGGCTTGGGAATGTCATTTTTTGCCATAAAACCACTTTTACTTGTCCTATATAAATGATCTTGGTGTCAAAACATAATCTTTCGACCATGTGGAAACCAAATTCAGACATCACAAATTACTCAGAGGCTTTTCTTTACTATGTCCAAGCCATATAATCCATTTAATTTGCTAATTAAAAATGAGTGTAGTAGAAGAGGTAGTGCTTTTGCAACACGACCAGGGCATGGTCTAGTGCAGGCATGGGCAAACTAAGGCCCGCGGGCCATATATATATATATTGGGCTTTTGAATCCGGCCCGCCGAATATTGGTACAAAATTGTCCAAATTATAGTAAAGACCGCATTCATTTAGCCTTTTTCCTGCAATACCCGGCATTTCAGTTGATCCCACTAGATGGCGCACTCTAGACACAAATTACCTTTGCTGGAGTCGGCAACCCAAGATCTAAGAACCAAATACGTCACACTTACATTGGAGGGGGTCGAGATTAACCTGAGCAATAACAGTTCATGGTTAGTACAGTACAGCGAATACAAGTTGTAACAAGCAGTATCACTGAGCAAAGTGACTAGAACGCGACCACACACTTATAAAAAACACTTATATAAAGTCAGGCAATGTGTGATTCTGTTTATTTTGTGTAGAAAACGGTTTATGCCACAATATGATACGAGATAGTCTGATTAGCTTCGGTTGCTATGCTAACATCACCTGTAGTAGAATGCCAGAGAAACTTTCATAACAGCGTTGTGATGCCAAACAGCGTCAATTCAGACTGAAACACATTCACTGATGGGGATGGGGGATATGTATCAGCTGCTTGTGTGACAGTCGGACAGTGAATACTTTACAGCGGCCGCTGCCGTGAGTTAACAGTAGAATAAACGAGCAGCACTGCAGTGGGCGGTAATCCCGCTGAACCACATTAATAAACAATGCACCACGGCACTCTGGAGAAAGGTATAAGGTTGGAGAAGTATTTCTTTAATTGAATCTGGCTTCGTATGATTAAAAACTACCCGACGCAGTCCTCTATTGAAGTTGTTGTAAGCGGTGTTGCGGAGAAAATCAGCGACGTAAAACGCTGTGTGGGTCATAAGAAGGCACGTAAACGATTACGTCATGACGCAAACGATGACGCAATAACTCACCTTTGAACCTAATTCACCTTTGAACCTGCGTCTGTAACAATGAGTGGACCAAAGAAAAGAAAAGTCGACAATGAGTGCCGAGTGTTTAATGAGGAGTGGACAGCTAAATATTTGTTCACGGATCTGCTACTGGCCCGGCCGTCTGTCAAATTTTAAAACTCATAGTGGCCCCCAAGCCAAAAAGTTTGCCCACCCCTGGTCTAGTGTTTAGTGACGGCTAACACATATTACTGACATAGAATACTATTATTAGTATTGGTGCGGTTTAGTGTCCAAAATGCTTTTTAATAAGCCCCACATTTCATCATTTTGTGATAAAAATGACACGCTCTTAACCCTTTGGAGTCCTGGTCTAATTTGGTAGTTTAATGGGTAACACAAACATGCATAACGAAACATTTTGAAAGCTGAAAATATATACCTGGGATGTCACCATGATAATGTAAAAGTTTAATTGAGGTATGAACCTATATACACATTTTATGAACAAATAGCAGGTGT
Source organism: Lindbergichthys nudifrons (assembly GCA_943590975.1). Lineage (NCBI taxonomy): Eukaryota > Metazoa > Chordata > Actinopteri > Perciformes > Nototheniidae > Lindbergichthys > Lindbergichthys nudifrons. The sequence continues at coordinate 461,315 of CALSBW010029805.1, read as the reverse complement.
ATCCATAGACGTTTTCCCCTCATTCCTGAAAGTTCTGTCAACCAGACAGAGAGCACAACAAAACATTTAAAAGCTTAAAAAATATACATTGGATGTCATTCTGAAAAGGCAAAAGTTTGATTAACGTAGCATAAACCTCTATACATAATTTTTAAATAATACATTTGACTTCCCCATAGTCTAAAATATTTAATTCAATACCAAAATTGATCAAGTGGCTAAAATACTGTTTGATCAGCTGGAAATTACGGCCATCTTGGAAAATGGTTGCCATTCTGAAAATTAAAGTGACTAAATGGATTTTTTAAATAAATGGCCCAAGAGGGAGTAACATGGAAAAGTTGGTGCTTGTATCCACTTCTGAAAAGTGTTACAGCTATCAGCCGCACTAAACGGTAAATGTGGAGGAAATGCAGGAAAACATCCTTTTTACGAAATGTTACATGTGTATTATTATTTAACGCAGCAAATAGCAATTACGTTTGATCTTTGTAATTACACAATAACAGTAATACTGTGACCAGCTACTTCCCAAGAGCTCTTCATTGTGAACTGTAATAATCTAATACCCATGCTATCCCTTTGAGTGGGCAGTCAACTGATGACCTTGTGATTTTGTAATTAGTATGTGCATTATCTAGGGCTGGCTGTGTGAAGTTTTATACAAGTGTGATCCACTTTGCAAAAGATGAGGTGTACACTGAGTGTGTGTGAGTGTGTTTACAAGAGGGGTTTGAAGTGTGACATGCGCTATCTGGTGGTCCACAGATGGGGTACTTCCCACTGCGTCTGGTTGTGTTTGTGCGAGTGTGAAACGAGTGTTAAGTACTGCTCGTATAATGTTCTCTCGCTGTGTGTGTGATGATCATTTCTTACAGCGCATGTTAGACACTTGCCTTGGATTCATTACACTGTAAAAAGGGATGCTATCACACTGTGCAGGGTGGTAATAGCAATTAATCAAATGCAACATAAGCATATAACAACAGAAGTATATGTAATGAGCTCTGCACAGCACACACTTTACAACATGTAACCACGGTAGGTTATTCATAATTTCTGCATTCAGGATTTAGATATTAAAGAAACGTTCTGACATTTGGGTAAATATATTTGTCTGCTGTCTAACCCCCAGTCAGATGAGACAATCAATATTTATTTCCCCTCTCTGTGTGTCTGGTTCAAAGATAGGTCATCAAGTCTCTTTCCTAAAACTGTCAGCGATGGTGAGCTAGAAGGACTGGGTGGGCGAGTAGAGGGAGTTTGGAACAATGATGAGAATTTCTTATTTGTTCAAATCAAATCAAGTTTTATTTATATAACACATTTTTAAACGATTTTTGGTCGAGCCAAAGTGCTGTACATATAATAAAATTACCCTACAGTAAAGACACTTTACAGCAAATACAACAGCACAGAATATCAGAATATCAGTATGAGAAAACGACACCCTCACATCGTACAAAGAAAAACTTCCAGAGAAAAACCCACATTTCAAAAGGGAAAAAATGGGAGAAACCTCGGGGACAGCAACAGAGGAGGGATCCCTCTCCCAGGACGGACAGAAGTGCAATAGATGCCGTGTGTAAATCGAAGAGATAATACATTTTACAGTGTAGGTAGACCGAATGTTTGGAAATGTGTCTATAATAAGAAGATGAATCCACGAAGATGTCAACAACAATCCTGTGGGAGCCATCAGGGAAGCAGCATGACGAGACGCAGGCAGGACCGCAGAGACAGGCCCAGCCACGACCCGAAGTCCACGACTTAATCCAGAACTCAGGATAGAGGATCCAGGGCACAGGACCACAGCAAGAGGATTGTTGAAGTTGAGTTGGAAAACATTATGTTGCAGCCATGATTTAAGATCAGTAAGACAGCAGCACAATTAGTACAATTTGGCTTTGTTGTTTAAAGAGGCCCTATTATGCTTTTGGGGGGGTTTCCTTTTCCTGTAGTGTGTAATATAGGTTTTTGTGCATGTAAACCCCAAAATCCCAGTGTTCCCTCCCACACACTTCCCTGCCCCCTGCCTGAAACGCCTCCATTGGACTACGTTATTTACTTCCGTAACATAGTGACATCACTATGAAACACTGGCTAGAATTCTAACACACTGTACGCGATAGGCTAAGGGGTGGGACGTCTCTATAAGGTTGACCAATCACAACAGAGCAGCTAACCAGTGGCGGCCGGCCCATAGGGGCGCCGCCCCACCTCTTCCCACATTGTAGATTGTCATTAAAAAATATTTGAATTTTATACATTTTCTTTTAATGAACAAGGTACATATTATATAGTTGGTGTCACTTAAATGTATAATCTACGATAAAATATCGATAACAAATGTTTTACGTCTAAAGTTACTGATAAGTCACGTGTTTCCTGCTTGGGGCGCAGACATCTTTGTCCATTGACTCTCGTTATAAGTGGTGCATGCGCAGTCCGCACCTCTTCAATACAACAGATAGGAGCAGCTCGGGGCGGACCAAACTGCGCCCAAAGCAGCTGTTGACACTGCCAACAACTAGGGGGCAGCAGGAGCGCCAGAATGAGTGATTGACGTTTGAATGAGAGAGAGTTAGACGGAGACGGAGTGTAAACAAAACTAGATAGCGAATATGGAGAAGGAACATATCAAATCAAATCAAGTTTTATTTATGTAGCACATTTTTAAAAGATTTTTGGTCGAGCCAAAGTGCTGTACATATAATAAAAATACCCTACAGTAAAGACACTTTACAGCAAATACAACAGCACAGTGTGTTGTGTACAACATGTTTAATCACTTAAAGAAACACCCTTTGAGAGGAGGACACTGGAGGGAAAGCTGAAAGTAAAAGAGCTCGGACCTGGGGCCTCATTTATAAAGCCTTGCGTAGGATTGACGTGGGAAGGTTGCTTACGTAGGACAAAGCAAATAAATACGCACAGAAATTTTCCGATTCATAAAAGACTGTGTACCGGCGCAGGACTTGTGTACGGCACATCCTATGCCGGTTTCCCTTTATAAATCACAATCAACTCGAAATGCGGCGCCGCTTTTGCGGGCTTCACGTAACGCCCATATTTGCCTATAAATAGTCAAAGAAACGCCCATTCATTCATTCATTTTGACTGACTGCATAAACGTGATAGTATATAAAACCATGCTCGTATCTACAACCTATAGAAATGCAAAACGGCGTCAGTTTAAAGTAATTCTATCCTTCTGTTTACCGCATCATTTATGAGAAAACATTTCTTAACAAGAGAACATAATCGAGGGGTGATCAATAACATTTCCGTATTTATTTATTTATCCAAGTTATGTTTTTGTGTGCACTGAGGAGTCTCAAACAGGCGTTTGTTAAATCATTTTAAGATTGGCTTTAATCAATTTGTGAAAATGAATTCTTCATATATGATACATGAGGTAACATTTTATTTATGGTATTATTTTCACATATTTCTCTCCATTCTTCCTTCTGCCAACGGTGTCGCAGTTTCTCGTCTCTCCCGTTTTTGTGCTTACTGCGTACGCATGGGTCAGAGTTTGCGTGGAGGACCGCACATTTTCCCGTCAACTTTGTTTTTTATAAATCGCAAACATTCCGTAGAAACTGGCGTACGCCATATTTTGAGCGTACGCACCATTTATAAATGAGGACCCTGAACAACCTGACATAGGCAGTAGTTAAGGACAGAGGAAGGCAGTATCAGGGCTCGACATTAACGACTGCCCGATGGCCCGGGGCAATCTAGTATTTAGCTCGGGCAATGAAGCCTCACCTGCTGGTTGCCCGATCAGGCAATCTATTATGGCAATTGTGGAGACGTGTCAGTGCCTGACAGCGGTCAAATCGGTTGCCAAAAGTCGGTCAACCCGTCTTTCTTCATGGACGTCGCCCAGAGTTCCCGTTAGAATATTTTTTCGCCGGTCAACATGTCCGTTAAAGTTGAAATCTTCCGGACAAAAGTAGAAAAGTGCCGGTCTTCTTTGTTATTTATTGAGCTTTAAAACAAATTGATATGATTCAATATTAAACAAACTAATTATAGTAGATTAACTACATTATTCAAACGTGTACAGTAACTTACAATAACACGGGAATAATAAACGGAGCGCTCTCTCCCTCTCCTGACAGCCCGCCAGTATCATGCAGCTAATGAGTGACCCGACAGTAAAACTAAACATATCTATAACTAGTTTAGGTAGTTTGAGAGGTAATTAAAATAGCTACGTGATATTCTAACCTGAAGTGTGTGTTTTGTTCAGCTCACCGCTGCATGTGATCATGCAGAGCTGCATGTCGACTTGTCAGCAGCAGCTGATCTCTCTATCCCGTCAGATTAGACTTCACTCGCGTTTATGTCCATATCGATCAGATCCAGCTAGTTCTAGCTAATGATATGACTACCTGCTTATTAAAAGACACCTAAACAATAAGTGTCGCTATGCAACCGGGTGAGGCCACAAAGTATAGCGCAGCATTATGCATTTGTTTACATGCCCACCGGAACCCCGAGGCATTACCAACAGATCAACGCACAATCAACCCATACAGTCTCCCAGACTAACAGTAGATAACATTACAAACATTTTTAACAGGGGCCATAATAGTGTAAATAATGTTTGTTTTGGCAGTTATAACTGAATGTAATGTTTTGTACTTTTTTACATCTGGGAATGCATTTGCCTTCATCAGATGGAAAGTGTCTTGACCAACAACTTAAGTATTTCTTATAGCTATGCAGGGCATGCAAACGAGCAAACACAAACAAGAACTCATGCAACAAACAAGTGAAATGAAGAATAAAATTGAAATTGTACAATATAATATTGTGGTGGTTCATCATATAATTCAGTCTAGAGAATGCACCAGACAGCATCTAAGACCTGCAAAAATCTAAATGTTCTAGGGGGGAGGCCCCCCAAACCCTTCGTGCGTCATTTCGTCCGCGCGCATTTTTCAGGGCAATCTCTATTGGGCTCAGGGCCATCTGTAAATTAGCTTAGATGGCCCACAGGGCCATCTCCCAAAATCCTTAATGTCATGCACTGAGTATACACGCTCTTTTCAAGGAGCTGGTTTAGCAAGAAGGCTGGGCTAACTACCTGTAGCAACACCAGTGCTATATTAGCTTCCCCTGCCTCCTTTTTCAAACGTCAGGATCAGACGCAGTCTATGGACCAGACCCAGCATGGATCCAGACATATGTGAGTGACTTAAAGCACATATCAGAAAAAACTAAAAAGCATGAACAAACTAGAGTCCACATGGATGATGCTATGCGACTAGCCATGTTTAGGAAAGTAAACACAGCTGTCCAATGAGGGCTACAGGATAGGGATCAGTAAGCATAATAAGGAGGTTGACACAAACAGGCACTAAAATAATAGACTGTATCAAGTGCTGTGTGCCTTTGAGCTAGCCCTGCGTTGTAATATGACATAGGTTTTGAGTTTGTATAAGTTTGCTTACATTTTGGTAGAGCCCCCCCTGGAGAAAAATGCACCAGCCGCCACTGCAGCTAACCAATCAGAGCAGACTGGGCTCTGGTTTCAGACAGAGAGTGAAAAGAGGTGCTGCAGCACAGGCAGTATGAGAAAAATAAAGAGCTTTTTGAACATTAAAGCATGGAGACATGTCACAGTAGAGATACAGAATACTAATATGAACCTGAAAATTCAAATAATATGTTCTTTTTAAATTAAAACTAATTTAATATTTCAATATTTTGTATTCTCCTATGTATATTTCATAAAAGCATCACAAAACCATAGAAAATGGAATAACCTAATAAAGTATAATTACTCATACTACAGCTTTAATGCCACCATGGGGTTTTAGCAGACTTCATAGAAAGCCACATGTCCTGACGTTTTAGAGCGGGTCCTGCTGAAAGCATCCCTTTATAGTTAATAGCACCAATTACATTTAATAATACTGACTACTTTGTGCTGTGCATGTGAAAACCTCACATTTCTTGGTAAAAAGCCGTCCACAAATACTCCATCAGGCTTATTTGTACTATAATAATGTTTCCTAGATGACAACATCAATTCGCACCTCTGAAATTGGCTGTGCGTTTTCACACAAACAATCAAAACCCAATCATTTGAGTTTCCAGTGCAGCAAATGAAACGTAGATGGGAAATTAGACCATTGTTATGCATTATATGCCAGCAATCACTTCAATTGGGTAGGAAAACAGAAATGAGCAGAAGGTGTTTAGACTGTCTGGGAGAATGTGTCTGCTTTCATCAATGAAGCATTATGAAATTACTGAGCTCTTTCCTCGCACTGTAATAATAGTTTTTTGTGTACACGTTTAAAACTAAACTTTTGCATCATTTGCATTTATGCCCAGACTATTTTCTTTTCTTTTTTGTATAATTCACGTTGGCTTCTTCGATTAAGCCCTCCCTATCATGTTCAATTCTTCTAGTTTTAACAGCCATTTTCTAGTCTCAGCCTGGGAATTGGAGCGCACTTGAAGCAAAGAGAAGTTAAGAGCAGGCAGAACCCCAATTAAAGCCCAGTGATGAAAGAGGAAGAAAGTAGGGGGAAGAACAGAAGAGGACTAATCAGAGGCAGATCGCAAGAGTTCAACCGGTAGCAAAAAATGAGCAAAGAACCAGTTGGGAACCGGACAGAAATTGAGAACGAGGAAGGAATTGAGTAAAAACAGGAAGGGAAAATGTGTCTTCTGTGTTTGTCAGATGCTGGTTCAGGCCGACCGTGAGTCCCAGAGACTCCGCAGACAAGAGGCGTTCAAAAATTCATCATTACCCGGGACACAAAGGGACATCACGATACTGGGAGAGAACAGAAGGTCCCCTCAAAACAGCGTCCAGATGTCGCCTTCATATTTTATCTTTATATTTTTTTAGTTCAATTATTCAGTCACCCTCATTAATAGATATGACTGCAGCGTGTGTAATCTCTGTGCCAGACATTTGATCTGCTCTGGCTCTGGGCATCGGGGGGTTTTAGCGGGTATTGTTTTTCCTCTTTCATGATGGCCGGCGCTTTAGATCAGCTGCTGCCGACCTAATTATTTTATCACAGAGGGGGATTCTGGAGCGAGCTTGTGTTGCCTGTTTTTCGCTTTATTACCTCACTTTTCTGTGGCGGAGGCCGACTTATTCAAAAGTTGGTTTGGTGGGTTCCGCATGTCTCGAAAAGCCGGTTATGTAAGGCCTTTTGCAAAATGTCACTGCTGCGTGTATCACACCAGGAGCGGCATTAATAAAGGAGGCTTAAAAAAAGTCAGAGGCCTTTAATGTCGTAAGTCATTATGTTATGTCTTTGCTATTGTTTATTTATTTATTGTCATACAATATTACAGCTCCATACTTTCTACTGTTGGCTCACTGTCAAAGGAAATACTTATCATTGCTACAGTATAGCAATAAAACACTAAATAAATCTGGTTTGCACTTATTCTACTAATGCTGCAGGTCCACAATTAAAAGTCAAATAATAAGTCATAATTATCATTAAAAAAACTCTGCAATCTCATTTAATTAAAAATAAAGGATCTGTTCATCCCTCACTCTTAAACACACATTCCCATTAAAAAAACATTGTAACTTTAAGAGGTTCAGGCAAATATTATGGCATAATAATAATAATAATTGAAAAGTCTCATACCTCATCCCAAATCTCAATAATTTCAAATAAAATATATGTTCATATCTCCCTCTGAAACACCCATTCAGGTAAACACACCCTCACAAAAAATAAATCCTTCTCACCCCAATTTATTTTTAACCCCAGATTGATGAAGGTATAGCATAATTCAATAGTTGTGGATAAAGCATAGAATAATTATATTTCGAGAAATAATTTTTCAGGTATCAGGAAATTAATGATTCATGCAAACCAATAACTAATTGGCCCCCTGGAATTTAAAATGCATGTCAAAGACTACAATTTTGGTAAACATGCCATTATATATCCACATCCACATCACTAAAAGGTCCCATGTCATGCTTTTCCAGTTATTACCCGTCCCCTTGTGTGTTATGACGGTTTTTATGCATGTAAACGGTCTGCAGAGTCAAAAACCCTCAAAGTACACCCTGTAGGGAGTAAAACTCTAACACAGAAAAGACCTCCCCAAAACGCCTCGTTGGAGATTTCATGTTTTCTTCCTGGGCATCGTGACGTGGGGATACCCAGTAGCCACGCCCAGAGCTATGGCCGCACCCTCTGCCAGCCGAACATATATACTGTTGGAAGCTCAGGTTCAGTTCAAAACTGTATCCAGTCATGCCAACGAGGGTCTGTTTCCTGTCTTGTGAGGGGAAATCTTCAATGTATGCCTTACCGAGGGCAGAACCACGACGAAGTCAGTGGTTGACATTTCTTGTTAACACTGTTCCTTCAGATGTTCGAGCCGGTATCGTACTGTGTGCGCGGCATTTCACGGACCAAAGCTTCGCAAACCTTTCAGCGATTCATGCCGGATATGCACAGCGTAGGACACTGAAGGACGATGCTGTTCCTACTTTGTTTGGACCAGCGGGAGATTCTGGTACACAACCTGTAAGTATCCATTGTTGTTTGTGTATTTATGATGTTTAAAACAAACAAAGTATCTACCACGTCTGTTTAAATGGGTAAACGTTTTTCGGGCTGCTAAGCCATTGACACAGTGCTAACTGGGCTAACTATGTGTACAGATGTAGCACTCCAGATAGGACTCCAGCTTACAGCTTCCTGCCTAAAACCAGCATCTGGGAATGTTAAGCCCTCCCACTATTTTCCAAGAGGGCGTTGCCAGATTTTTAATTTCAGGATTTAACCAGGAGATGGCACTTCATTCACAAATACAGAAAGACAACTTTTCATGGACTTTCAGTTTTGTTTAGAAGAGCATTTGAACACATCAATATTTTAGATCAAATAAAGTATATCTAATCTTGTAATTCAATAATATATAGTCTTTATATATTAAATAATCATAATAATAATGTAAATGTTTACATTACACTTCTTTATTTGTCATGCGGTCTACCTATGCTGTAAAATGTATTATCTCTTCGATTTACACACGGCATCTATTGCACTTCTGTCCGTCCTGGGAGAGGGATCCCTCCTCTGTTGCTCTCCCCGAGGTTTCTCACATTTTTCCCTTTGAAATGTGGGTTTTTCTCTGGAAGTTTTTCCTTGTACGATGTGAGGGTCTAAGGACAGAGGGTGTCGTTTTCTCATACTGATATTCTGAACAAACTGTGCTGTTGTATTCGCTGTAAAGTGTCTTTGCTGTAGGGTATTTTTATTATATGTACAGCACTTTGGCTCGACCAAAGATCGTTTAAAAATGTGCTATATAAATAAAACTTGATTTGATTTGATAATCATACTTTTACCTTTACAATCGTTTACTTTAATATGCAGTATATCTTTTGCATATTTTTGTGTTTGCTTCCTCCTGCTCCCTTTCGGACACATACTGTATGATTTATTATTATTATTAATATGAAGATATTATTAAGATAAGATAAGATAAGATGTTACTTTATTGATTGAACATTTTAGTTTAGAATGTGCTATCCCACGGGAATTCAGAAGGCTCACAGGTCACATTCTGACCATTATTTAAAACAATAGGTGCTTTCATAATAATGATGAGAAACTATGAAATAAGAAATGAATCAAATTAAAATGTAATTATCATATCATATATTATATAGTGTATTGTATTATTAAGTAATATCATGCATTAACCCCATTATAGCAGATGTCACATTGAATGGATGAACACATTTATGCATCAATAATTACAACAAAATATTTCTAAATACAAGTTGTAAAAATACTTATATGTATTTAATACTAATAACATAATGATTAATTTCAGATGATAATACTTTTCAGTGTCTGTCTCATGGAGCAGCTGATCCAGTAATGAGTGACCCGGCCGACAGTAAAAATAAACATTTATAACTAGTTTAGGTTGTTTGAGAGGTAATTAAAATAGCTAAGGGTGATGATCTGACTTGAAGTGTGTGTTTTGCTCCACCTGCTGCATCACAGCATATACTGTGTATATCACCATTCTTTAATTAAATGTTTTGATAAGTGCATGCAGATCACAGTACAAGATGTGAAGTCAACAGGTAGTCACTCAGTCACACTGTTTCTTTTCAAATGCATATAGGCTATGCCACCCATTTACATGTAGGCAACACTGCTCTTCCCGTCAAGAATTTGAATGGGATGGGGAGACGTGTGTGATTAAAAATGAGTGGCCAAACTAAGACATCGTTTTTCAAAAGAGAAAATGCAGATATTACATTCAGAAAAGAAATGGTAGACATATCAGTACTCTCAGTGCCAAGTTGTCTCAGACAATCTGCATTTCCTAATGTGGGACAGTTCTGTGCAAAATGTGGGACACTGAAAAGTCTATGTTAAAAAGCCTCAGTCACCTTAATTCATGTAATAAAAACATCTCAGGTCAGTAACACTGAAAGCTAAATGTGCAATACCATGTTCAGCTATGTTACTATTTATAATGACAGTGTCAGTGTCTGTCTCATGCAGCAGCTGATCCAGTAATGAGTGACCCGGCCGACAGTAAAAATAAACATTTATAACTAGTGTAGGTAGTTTGAGAGGTAATTAAAATAGCTAAGGGTGATGATCTGACTTGAAGTGTATGTTTTGCTCCTCCCGCTGCATCACAGCATATACTGTGTACAGGGTTTGGAATCTGCACATGTTATGGAGGTTCTGCAGGGTGAGGGGTATGTATCAGCGACGTGCAGTCAGGGGAGGCAGAGCCTCACCTGTCATACTCCAATGTAACGGAAAAACAACTAAAGAAAAACTAAATAGTAATAATAATAACATGTCTCCACTGATCTGTGTTGTAAGTGTGATTAAGTATGATTCCAATTGCTTTTTATAGTCAAAATCAGCAAATTTGCCGTGCTCCGATACGGGAGCGATGAGAAGTGAGGCAGGGACGTGCTTTGCCTCTTGTAAGCCCACAGTAACTTGCTGGAGCACAGGCACTAATTTAGCACGGGCACTTATTTTGTGAGCGCGCTCAAGCCAGTTACTGTGGGATAAGGTGAGGCACAGATGAGCTCTGCCTCACCTCAGAATGCGTAACCCCACAGAAACTGGCTGGAAAGTGGGCCCTAAGCGCATGCCTGTCACTGTATGTCACCAATGTAATGTTTGTAGATCCCTTTATGACATTTATCCTCGCCATCCATAGTCTCTAAACAACTTATTTCGCGTATATATGATATTTAGGCTCGCTGGTCTCATCATACAACGGCAATGAAAAAAGCACCAGGAGAGGCAGCCATAACCTCTGCCGCACTGAAGGAGGCGCACATGAGCCCACAGGTTCTTGTTGCTACTGTAATTCTACGCAGAGACGGTAGACGCAAACAACAAACTAGACTTTTGAAACTACAGGAAGATAAGGAGGACTTTTACAAAAAAGTAATGGAGATTGTTGTCCAGAAGGATAGCATGGACTTCATCTTCAAGTCAAGGTAAGACCACATTTGTAATGAAAATGGGATCTTACTAAGAAAGACCAATCCAATATTTAGATTTTGGGTATCCTTTTGTTGAACGGTCTGTTTAAAATGAATCGAAGCATCAGACTAAAAAAGCTTTTGAAAATAACCGAATATTTCGATTAAGGTCAAAATATAATATTTGTAAATCTGACTCAGTGAGTCAGTGCCTCACCAGCCATGAACCTCACCGCACGTCACTGGTATGTATGGTGTATATCTTGGCATATAATGTTGTGTGCTACTGTTGGTGTTTTTTGGTGCTAGCTGGCTACATAATGTTGTAACGTAGCACCCGTATAAGATTGCAATTGTAAACATGTTCTTGCTAGCCTAGACTAGCTGTTGTTCATAGTAGGTTGGCATATTACACTGAACAACTAGCAAACGTAGGTTAGCATATTAATCTAGCTGGCAAGGTAACGAACCTAAAACAACAAAGTTTCTCTAATATTTTGTGATTTGCATTTGATTTCGTCCAGCCAGATCAGGAAACTCCTGGCGTATCTGACGGACAACACATGATGGGATGACCACTCTGATGCCTCGTCCTAAAAAGCCCCGACACCGGCTTACAAAGCTGCGATAGGCATGATGCCGAAAACGCCTATAAGGGGAGGAATGGATGATATACAGTGTATATATGTATATTTACACATGTTCATTTTGTACATTTCTAAAAATAAAGTTTGATGGAAATACTTAGTAGCCTTTCTTCCCTGAATTATTTGCTCCTATAATATATCATTCATATATAGCAAACTATGATTTGATTTTTCATCAAACACAGTAGTAGTTTATTACAGGTAAGAATAACTTACTCTTTTTCCGTTCTACACCTCAAAGGTCTATAATCGAATCTGCACATGTTATGGAGGTTCTGCAGGGTGTGGGGTATGTATGGTGTATATCTTGGCATATAATGTTGTGTGCTACTGTTGGTGTTTTTTGGTGCTAGCTGGCTACATAATGTTGTAACTGTCAGCTAGGCTACCTTTCTAATTTCTTTGCAACAGACGTTTTTCACTTCGGTAGGCATCATGGCGCAGTTTCCACAAGTGCACCTAAATAACAACAGTTGTAGGTACAGTTCGGTTAGTTAGCGTATAACATATACGGCTGTACCGACGCCATCGTAAGACTGATGTTCCGCTCAGAGCCGTAAAGAGCACTGTTAGACATGGGCGGAGCCTCTCTGGTGGTTGACTAATCAGAACAGAGTGGCCAAGCTGACCAATCGGAGCACACTGGGCTCACAGGGAGGGGGGGGCAGGAGCTCCAACAAGCCGTTTAGGAAGTGAATACCCGGTGAATACACATACTTTACAGAGATGCTGTATAAGAAACCAATGTGAGTTTGGAAAATTGCACAGTATAAATCTATTTTAGTATACCTCAACAATGGCATTATGATCAGTAGAAATGGCCATGACATGGTACCTTTAAATATTGTGCATAAAAAAAGGAATTTCGTTGTGACAAAATAAGAACTGCACATGTAAATGTCACATTGCAAAGTATTTAAATTGTTTTTTATTTTATATGTTCTTTTTGTGTTTTTATAATTTCCATTTTGAATTTTACTGCATTCTTTTAATTTGAAATATTTGTAGTCTGTGTGATTTTAACCTCTTAACTACCGCCATGCTTAGATCGCCCATTAAAGGCAGGGTTAGGAGGGTTACTTTAAAAATGTTCTGTTACAATTACTAATCCCCAATTTTTCAGAAATGTAACAGTAATCTGATTATGTCTCTAACGTCCCTAACGATAACCACTCCGTGATGGAGTGAACTAAATATAGCAGCAAGCTTTGGGACAAACTAACCTCTTTCCGACAGAAACAGGAAGTGCCGTAATTTTACGGAAAAACGGTTTCAAATCAGCATCACTTGGACAAAAAATGATAAATCATAATTTAATAAAACAATATTAAATGTCTCTTATTCTGCACAGTTTATCAGTAAATGTTTGCAGGAACTATTTGTACAAAGCTGGGTCACAGACAAAGAGTGCCTTGAGAGACGACGGACGTCCAGAGCCAAGAGTTTGCGGTCAGACCGAAACAAAAGGGGCAAACTCTGCCCCCAGGCACGAGTAACACTCACTTGTGATCAAAGGCCTTATATTGCTTTTAATATGAGTATTAACAGCCAATAATGTTGTGCTTTTGGGCTTTATTATGTTTTAATCCTCAATTATTGGTTATTTTGTATTGTCTTATGAATCCAATAAATCAGTGGAGCATGAAATAACTGTGCATTAATTAACTATACCATATGGATTGCAGAAAAATGAACACGAGAGGTATACGGTCGTCCTCTGTGCGATATGGCAGCACTTGACATCTTCCTCTTGTGATGATGGAGCTGCAGGATTTGGCCCCGGAGTCTGACCATATGTCTCCTCCAGCATGAGGCCTCCATCCCGGCCACATGAGAGCCGCTTCACTCACTCAGTGTTCTGCTCAAAGCCAACCCAACAGTTCACACACAGTGAACATGCGCAGCAACGTGAGTGCAGTGACTGATAAGTAAGACAGAGAGTGGAGTGACCTAAAAAGCTGAAATGTCCCACATACTTGCAGTTGTTTCAAATGTGACCGTTTAAATTACCACATCAGTGCCTATGCAACTCATTCTTAGTGAGAACGGGATGAATGCTTCGCCTTGGTATGGAGTGGTGCAAGAATGAGTAAAAAAAATAAAAATCACAAATGAGCATTTTACCACTTTCAGTTTCCATATTTTGTAATAAATAAAATCAATATATGTGTGCCGGAATTAAGAAAATAATACTGTAACGACGAGACGTCGTTACTAGAGCTCACGTTAACATGTTGATTAATCATTGTACTGTATAGGGCAGGGGTGGGGAACCTTTTTCCTCTCAAGGGCCATTTCAATTTTTTCAACATCCTCCGAGGGCCGTACAAATGATTGACCTCTGCTTAAAAATACTGAAATCACAGCCCATTCATTTGGCCTTTCTTTCATGCTGTGCAAAGAAAAAGCAACCTCTTAATCCAGATATCTTACCATGACTCGATGCATTCACGTGCACGGTAGTGGCATGACCACCAAACAGAAATATATTGGACACAAGATGTGTGCAAATGTATTTAGTTTCCTATCCATGTGGACATTATTTAAGTGGGGGGGGACCTAACCTCCACTAGGGGGGTCCGGGGGTATGCTCCCCCCGGAAGATTTATTTTAAATGTTGAAGTTAAATGCATCAATCTGGTGCACTTTGAGAGCAACATTAAGAGATCTATAGATACATCTCTCAACATCCATATGAAACAGAACTGTAAACAGATTTTCTTTTTCTTTATGGATATTTTACAAATCACTCCCCTTTCAAACTGTATTCTTTTTGTTACTGTCATATATTATTTTATACCTGTTTACTTTATTCTCTTATTTTTTTATAACTATAATGATCATATAAAGATGTGCCTCTACCTCACTGGTTGGAGAAAAAGCTTCTTATATTCATTAGCATAGCTAGCTAACCAGATGCTAATAACAACAAAGTTATTGACTGTATGATCAGTATGACAGATGAACAGATCGCCACTGGGCTTACAACTAAAGACACAGCCACGCAGAAACTGCGGCATGTGTACGGCTCCTTATGGGTACTACAATTTTTTGAAGTGGCGGAGCGGCGTTCTGGTGCTCACCGGCAGAACTACACCCCTGTCAGACGAGACATATACCACGTGATGACACGTTAGGCTCGTGTTGTGTTCAAGGACCCTGACCTTGGCCAGGAAAAACAGGCACCCGCTTGTATAATTTTTTTGCGGTCTAGATTTCTTCTTCTTTTTTGTGTGTGTTTATAAATTACCTCGAGGGCCGTACCAAATGGTCTCGCGGGCTGTATACGGCCCGGGGGCCGGAGGTTCCCCACCCCTGGTATAGGGTATATTGACACAGTATTGGCACATGATTTAAATGAACACACTTTATTAATGTATAAATATGTTTATTGACAATTGATTGAATTGCATTGTTGTGTGGGTGAGTCTCGTGTCGTGCGGCGCGGACGCTGGGCCGTTCCTGCTCGCCGTTCGCCTGAGTAAAGAAATGGATACGGTTTAAAATGCGCATATTCATACATTGCTAACAGTACGGGTAGCGAGGATTGTTCATGAAGTAAACGTGATAATTAGTGATTGGTTGTGTGATGATTAAACTTACCTCTGTCTGTTCTCTCTCCCAGGGTGTTCGGGAAAAAGAGTTCCCCCGGGCCCGCACACCTCTAAATATAGTTCCGGGAGGGAAACGGCAAGTGGTAGTCTCCAGAGGGGAGTTCGACATTTTTGCACATAGATATATGTATTTAATGTATATTGTCATAGCTTTATTCATGTGTATATTATTGGTAAATTGGTGGGGAAATATTTAGTAAATGTGTATATAGTTGTGGTAAATCGTTTGCTTAGATAATGATAATGGTATGTGCCAGCCAATGAAGATTTGAGGCCTATAAAAGGCAGTCAGTGTTGTTGAGAACGGTGTTGTACTAGTGATGGGAATTATGGCTCTTTGAAGGGAGCCGGATCTTATGGCTCCGTTCCTTTCAAAGAGCCGTTCAAAAGAGCCGTTTTTTTTAAAGGGGGCGGGGCTACTAGGTTTATCTGCGAAATAATCACCAGGATAATGATTGACTGTATTGCCAGACCTCATGTCAATAATCGGCATTGTAAACACAAGGTGGCGCCATATCCATGTCATTCATGTCAGTGAATGTACTTTGAATTTACCCTCTGTATGTGTTAAGTAAATAAAGTTGCCTTGCCTTGAATGAAATTCATGCAACTCTTAATTTTAGATACTGTGTGTTTAAGTGGCGATGGAGATTATTTGTTGACCCTGCTTTAAAGGATATTTTGCCTTTACAAATGGTGCGCTTTATCACTGCCTGGGTTTTGGTTGAAGTGCATCCAAATGCTGCTGCGTTTTCGCGTTTGGCTCATTTTCCATCCGAAAAACACGTCATCTACCTGTCCTGTACCACTTGTTATGACTTCTCTCTCGCGCGTATTCCGTTAAGACCCACCCCACCTCACTCCTCGTGCCGAAACCTACCAATCAGAGTAGGGGCGGGTCTTCACAGTATACGTTTGGGGAACAAAATCAAGCTTTTTAAAAGGCGAGTGGATTTTGGCAGGCATTGAGTGCGGACCAAGGATTGAACGATAACAAGAACGGCTCTCACCAAGTAGGACTCGGTTCCCCTCGTTCATACCAAAGAGCCGTTCAAAAGAATCGGCTCGTTCGCGACCATCACTATTGTATACTGTGTGGGTGGTGGAGGGCAGCCATGTGGTCACAGTGGATGGAAAAATAAAACAGTTTTCTGTGGAAAAACACCAACCTGCCTTCTTCTCCTATTTTGCCTCCATGGCCGATCGGGCATTCCAACAAATACAGTTTTTTTCTGAAACCGGATGTTCACACACTCGACTAGTGTTAACTTGACTTCCGGCTTCACGGAGTTTCTTTGTTTATAGCCATTAGAATGTAGCAAACAGAATGTTATGAATGAGAATATGAGGACAGTGACTTGTGGCGTTACATATTAAACACGCAAAGTCTAATGCTCCTTATTGAAGTCATTAATCACTCGCGGGAGACAAATCTAAGGACACGTCATCATGAAGCTTAGAGGAAGACATGCCCCTCGTTGAGGCAACCAATGGAGTGAGACTGCAGGATGATATATATGAGAGTGCACAGGGAGACGCATGCTCTCTTCGATCACAGCTGTGACATTTTTTGTAAAATCCACTAAAACGCTACATTATTAAATATTCTTAAATCTTCCTGAGGCACCATCTTGTCTCCTTTTTTAACTTTCTCCTGGACTTTGGAAAAATAACTTTCAATTTCGAAGTTTGAATTTGCATTGTTTTTGGTTAGATATCTGAAATAAGATCTGTGGTTAACACCTGCTGAAGATTTTCACATTTAGTTCTACAACATAAAATGTCAGTAAATACTCAACACGTGAATGTCTGAAGCTTCTATCAGTCTTAAAAGCGGCGGTTGCAAAAGAAATAGGACCACTATAGTCATCACTCTAAACATTAGCCGTGTTTCACTTAGCGGTTCTGATGCCAGCCAGGCGAATGTGATGTAATTTGTTTATAGCCTAATAGGCCTACTAGCTTTTTACTTATGGCAGTGGCGCTTCAACTCTTGTTAATGTGGTGTTCATATGTGGTAATTATCCTCCTGCAGAAACGTGCAAGTATCTAAATATGTGTTTGCCACAAATCTTATTTCTGAAATTGTCTGAATTCCAATGGAAAAATACCCTGGCTTTTTGTCAAAGGAAGCCCTTGCGATGCTAACTTTTAGGTCGGCTGACAAAAATACATCATTACTGACAACTCTTCACTTTACTTCCTTAAGGCCTGAGCAATCATGACATCATTGCTCCATACACCTAAGCAGTGTTGGGTGTAACGCGTTACAAAAGTAACGGAGTTACAGTAATGTATTACTTTTTGCTGTAACGAAGTAATGTAACGCATTACTAATGAAATTTGGGTAATATTCTACCCGTTACAATTCTCAGTAACGCAGTTACAACACATTTTAACCCGGAATGAAATGGTGTTTTGTTTTTTAAGAATTCACTAACATCGCGAGATATTCTGACACCAGAGAAAAATTGTGCGGGTAGATTAGTAAGCCCGGTGTTTACCCTTCAGGCTCATCAAGATCCCTCCACTTCGCGTCAGGTTCCCTGATCAGCCTGTCTGGTGTTCTTTTCCCCATAATGACCGCCTCGCTGCACACTATCCCGCTTATTACACGGCCATATACGAAACAAACTACAGAGCCCATTCCGTGTTCCTGTTATTGTTTAGTTCCTCTCTGCCTTCTTCTGGTGATTTATCTGACGTCCAGCTCCGTCTTTTAACCTCTTTTCCTTTCTCTTTCTTGATCCTCCTTAGCAACCTTCATTATAGTCCTTGACAGTGGTCTGTACTGGATTAACAACGTGTCACATGTTAATCATTTAATATCAGAATCGAGTATTCAACTAAGCCGTGTAATAAAAGTTGTTAGTAGCCTTAATGGCCTACACAGTTGTTATGCTATACCACATTGCCCTTCACTGGATGTATAATGAGCTGCACTAAACTACATTTTAGCATTTAAAAAGTTATTTTGGTAAAGTAACTCAAAAGTAATTTAAAAGTAGTGTAACTCATTACATTTCAGAGACAGTAATATTGTAATGTAACTTATTACTTAAAAAAGACAGTAATAAGTCATATGTACTGTATTACATGTTGGAAGTAACTTGCCCAACACTGTACCTAAGTTGAGTCTATTTAGAAACAACAGTGTTTTACACTATGCATTAGATGAAAAAAAACACCCCAGTCCACTTTTCGTTTTCAGAAACGTATACTTTATACAATACGTTTTAAAATCCTAATTGCTTTATTAGTCATGGGCTTTGACATAACCACCATGGGTTTGAAGTATGGCATGGTGTAATAAATGGAGGTACTTTTGCTGAAGGTAGAGCTATACGTTTGTTTTGCAAACACGTGACAAAGGGTAGGAGGCACTAGAACCAAAGCGCAGTAACAAAACAGAGGTGGGTATGTATAACTGAAGATGACCTTTATTGAAATAAAGCTGGTACAAACTAAGGGAGCAGAATAAGATAATAAAAACCAAGATCAACAAACACAAAACAAGGAACAACCCGAGATGGCATGACGAACACAGGAAGCTGATCCCCTAGGGAACACGAGGAATTATCCAGGGAACAGACCTAAGATTTTCATCGGCATAACTACACTGTAGCTATGTTCGTATGACAAAATAAAGAACCTTGAACCTTGAACAAACACAGACAGGAAGCATGGTAGAACCACAGCAGGGAACAGAGACGGTGAACAGCGACCACACACTGGCGAAGAACACAAGCAGGGCGATGATTACAATCAGGAAGATAGAATCAGGGCGGGGCCAATCATCACAAAAAGGAGGGAAAACACCAAGACAGGAAGTGAAACCAAACAAGACACAAAACAGGAAATATGAAATACAATAACGAAGATCATGAAACACAATGCTTAGGCACTTAAAAGTTAGATGTGTGTACAGCCTCTGTGTAATGTTAGTTACATATAAGGTTAGTATTTACATCATCCATGAGAAGGACATGTACGACCACACAGACATAATTCTTTGCTCAATAGCCAGGAGTCAAAGATCTAGGGATGATGGGGAATATATTTTTCTTTTAAAATATAAAACTATAAAGTTCTATCAGTGGATAATAATAATAATAAATGGAATTTATAACGCGCCTTTCAAGGGACCCAAGGTCGCTGTACATGGTGGACAGACAAATGGATGTCATGTTGGTGTCAATTTATTTTAAAATGACACTGGAAAAGCTGTCTGATTTCTTTTAATGAGCCCATATTAATGATGATAGATGATTTAATATTTCTCTTTTTGATGGAAAACAACTAAAACAGTTGGAGCTGTCAAATGTATACTACTGCATAATTTCCCAGATGGAATACCATCCTGTAGTTATTAGTCTCAGTTGATGCAAATGCACATTTCCATATTGATCAAACTTTATGATTCCTGCTCAGTCTTTCTTTAAACAGCTGCTCAAAGTGCTCCCTGCTCGCTGCTTGTATGCATTTCATTACTAATTCCTATTGATAAAGGGAATCAATCACTCTTTGATCCACACAAATAAACAGAGATGAAAATGAATTAAACAGCAGAAAGTATGCCTAGACAGCAGGTTAGAAACCTGAAATAGCATGAACTGTTTTTGGAGACTTTTCAAAGCACAGAAAAGTAAAGACCAACCGCGATAATGATGCTGGAATTGTTCTCAACTTTTGAGTCGATGTATTTGTGCGTTTGTGTGTCTCATGGAAATGTTTTATGTTTTTTGACACCTACTGTAGGGGTACTACTACAGAAGCTATTTTGTGTACACTGAAAAAACTGAAAGGTTGACTTTAATTAAATGTATTATGTCATCAAATGTCACTTACCTGTATTAGGTTAGTTGAAAGGAGAAATATTAAGTTGAACCTAATATTTTGTATTTAAACTTAATATTATTGCTTTCAACTAACCTATTACAGTTATGTGAAATCTGTTTACATAATACATTTAACTAAAGTCAATGTTTCAGTTTTTCAGTGTACTCTGCCTGAAAATAGATTTTGTCGCCGCGATAGTTGAGATACAAATATTAAGTTCAGTTTGAAGATGGCCGTAGTACATATATATAGGTATAAATGGCAATTTGTTGACGATTTTTTCAATCTGACTTCATATTGACCATTTTTAACAACAGAGGGTGCTACATAACACACTTTCAGGAAAATACTTTAATATTTTATTGAAAAAAAGTTACATACAATCAAAAAACAGCTGCGGGTAAAATTAACCCGTTGTTTTGGTCGACTGTGGTTGATGCAAAAGACTCCTTCTGATTGAATTGATTGAAATGCTGCTTCACAAAAACGGACTAAAATGGTAAATGGACTGTATTTACATAGCGCTTTATTCAGTCTTTACGACCCCTACAAACCCCATGGCTGCTCTGCCATTGTATGTACAACTATTAATATTATTTGCCCGAGTAGCCGGTGCACGCGTAGTTTCTCCTAATACTTGACTCCCGCTTGAGGCTGAAATAGTACCGCTAAACGGATGATGGGAACTTTAAAGCGCGTCGTTAATATCTGCTTTGAAGAGCCAGCCTTGGCCTGCACACTATTAAGATTACATTATCTCTGTGCGTAGAAAGGGGTAACATTGACCGTTGTCATCGAGATTACCCTGGGCAATACCAGTCATGCTAGTAGCCTACAATAAAGCGAATAGAGTTGTAACGAGCAGTAGCGCTGAACAAAGTGACGAGAACGCGACCGCACCTTGGAACATTTATACAACTCAGGCAGCACTAAGATTCTGTTTATTATGTAGAAAACGGTTTAATGCCACAAGATAGTGACAAGTAGTCAAGATAACTGAGTAGCTCGGTTGCTAAGCAACATCACCTGTAGCATGCCAGAGAACCTTAATGACGGCGTTGTGATGCCGAACGGTGTAAATTCATACTGAAACACATCACTTATGAGATGGGGAATAATTATCAGCTGCTTGTATGACAGTCGGACAGTGAGTGCTTAACGGCGACCGCTGCCGTGTGAGTTAACGCCGTTGAACCACATGATAACCGATGCATTAACGGCATCCTAGAAAAGTATAAGGTTGAAGAAGTAGCCTAGTTCTTCATTTAATCTGGCTTCGTATGATTAAAACTACCCGCCGCAATCATCAACGATGACGCAATATTTCACCTTTGAACCAAATTCACCTCTGTAATGTTTACGGATTTAAAAGTGGATCAGAACTGTGAACAGATTTGGACAGTGCTGCCAAAAAGTTGTTGTCGCAGATCCAGCCGTTGGTGCACCGAGAAACTGAATATTTCTTAGAGGAAAAAATACGATAATTTAAGTCAGTAAAATCATTCAATTAATATTGGAAGTCAATTCCTAGTTTATTTAGTATCTGGTCGTGTCATTAACGGGATAATGTACAGCGACTTGGTCATTTGGGGAAAAGAAACCCTACGAAACGCCATTCATTTCGGGTAAAACTGTGTTGAAGCTTGTAACTGCGTTACTTACTGAGCATTGTAACGGGTAGTAATTACCCGAGCTGCATTAGTAATGCGTTACATTACTTCGTTACGGCAAAGTAATACGTTACTGAAACTCCATACTGTAACATGTTACACCCAACACTTTCTGGACTCACCTTTACCCTGAACCTTGAACTAAAGGTAGCAATGCATATACCGAACATCTCGTGAATTTGCAAACTGCCTCTTGCCAGCGCTACACCTGGCGCATTGTTTTAGAGGTGAGGCGCAGGAGAAAAGAGGCGAGAGCCTAGCCGCAAATAAATATGACGCACTTAGTGTCCAGTACTGACTACTGAGCCGGGAGGAGAAGTAGCTTCTATGGGATGTAGCTTAAGCCCTGCCTACGGGAGGGAATGTGGTTGAAGCCAGAAATGTGTAAAGCTTCGCATGCGATGAGGGCCTGTTCCACGTGAAGGCCGGAAGCGCCGCATTTGAGCGGCCCTGATGCCCGTGATGCCCTCTCGAGAGACTGAAGGCGTGCGTCAATTGTTTGCATGAAGTAGGCCATTTCCATTAATCCGGAGGAATTTCCGTGGAGCCCGATTTCCTTGTCCTTTCCTCCCGCGTCCGGGTTTGCAGGGTGGCCGGCTGGAACCGCTAACCGAGCTGGGGAACGCCGCCTGTAGCTTTATCCGCAAGACTGCGGAGCTGATGAAGATATGCCTGGAGCTGGAACGAAGCTCTTCTGCTGCAGTTGGGGAAGGAGGAGCAAGTGGGCTGCTGCGGGATACCGAGCGCAGTTTGAAAAAGTCGATGCAATCTCAGGCCTTGAGTCGGCCCGGATCAAGATCCCTGTTCGTGGTCTGAGT
Organism: Lindbergichthys nudifrons; assembly: GCA_943590975.1. Classification (NCBI taxonomy): domain Eukaryota; kingdom Metazoa; phylum Chordata; class Actinopteri; order Perciformes; family Nototheniidae; genus Lindbergichthys; species Lindbergichthys nudifrons. Next base: position 438,230 of record CALSBW010029805.1, on the reverse strand, counting down.
ACTCTGAATCGGACGTCTTGAGAATCATAATACCATGAATTATGAGGTTAGTTTGCCGATTACCGTCTGTGTCTTGCGTTTTGTCACCAGAAATAACAGCTGACAAGAGGGAAGAGCAGATATAAAGGGATTAGCGGGTGCTATGATAGGCTTGTGAGAATGGAGAGAGGAGAGATTGGTTAGCTGGGTAGTGACGCCCCCGATCACTTAATGAGGGAGGAGAGAGTAATGAAGTGACGTGTAATCTGAATGAAGAGCTTGGTCTTCCTGATTGAACTTGCGCTAAGCTTCATTAGTTGTTATTTGCACATTGTTAATCATGGGCAATGCATCCTTAAATTGTTTAACTGTGAGGTGTTATACAATTGTACTGTACTCTTAAGAGTTTTTTAAGGTAAAAAAGGTAAAAAAAAGCGCAGTACTAGTAGAGAACCAAATATGTAAAGCACTTTTTTGTTAATTTATGATTTGCTGCATATAAGGAATAAAACAAAATCCTCTGTCGTACCATATTGAAGTATCATTATTTTGCATCGTGTTGAATCGCATCGTATCGCCCCGAATCGCATAATGTTAAATCAAATCGTATCGAACTGTATCGCAACAGGGGTGAATCGTATCGTATCGTATCGCCTGGTGTTTCAAAGGTATCGTTAATGTATCGTATCGTTGGCAACGTATCGAGATGCGCATCGCATCGGCCTCAGTGATGGAGATGCACATCCCTATGTAAAGATAAGGCTACTGTTTGTTTATGAATTAGTGGATGGATTTGTTTTAAGCTTGATGTTAGTTACATCATAAGAAAGGCAACAGGCTATTGAGCTAAAATTGACACGGTAAGCGGAGCATGGTGGAGCCTTTATTTTAAGACAATGCAAAACATGGCAGAACAGAACATAATTTAACGATAATCAGAGAGCAGGATTCAATTCAAGCAGAAGAATGAGGGTGCAGGTGTACTTAAGGTCAGGTGCTTGCAAGGCAGAAAGTAAAAACCTCATGCAACGGGGAGAAAACTTTTCAAAATAAAACAGGAACCAAAAACTAGGAAAAACTAATTATTAAAGGAAGAACACTCATATTTGTTTTTTTCTCATAAATGTGACTTGTGTTTCACCATGAGAGTGCTTTTATATGTCACACTTAAAGGTAAAACCAGGGCTGCCCCTCCCTACACGCAGATCACGCAGACTGCGTGGGGCCTCATCTTGCGGAGGGGGCCCCATGTTACGAGCAAATGCGGCCGGCGCTATTCATCATATGCGCAAATGCGGCGCAATTATGCGGTCCGCAGTTACCCCGCTGCGAGGCTCCAGTGCTAACAGTTCACCTGCGTGCTCCACTATCACCCACCCCCCTGTCAACGCTCGCGACACATAAGTGACGACCTGTGTACAGACCCGAGGGGCCTCATGAAACACCTTTGCGTGGGGCAGCCCTGGGTAAAACAGAAATGGCATTCAAAAACCTGTAATCACATGATGAAAATAGGTAACTATTAACATAACTAAATAGGAACTGATTTAACTGTTGAATGTGCTTCACCAGATGCACATAACAGGGTTGAAATGTATAAAATGTATCTATAGGGACGCCTCTATGTGCTGTACTGAGACCAGAATGCATTATGTAACGTCTCTTGAGTATACCTGCAGGAATAAGGAAACTAAATGTTTTCGAAGACAATATTCAGGCTAAATTAATGCAGGAATGACTCAAGGTAATGTAGATTGACTTTGACTTTTTTTCCTCTTTTTAAAACCTGAACTCAATATGCAATCAGATGAGGGCTTTAGAAATCACTGCGTCAAGAACTGTCCCCACCAAAAGCAGCGTTTTTCTATGTGTAGTGCTGTTGACAGCAGTTATTTACCCCGGTATTAGAGAGGCCCTCAGAGACCGTGATTGATCACACACACAAATGCAAAAACTCCCCATTCCTGTTGTGCTGCACTGTACTAATTGATGATTGTTGGTGCAGCTGAATAATCAGTCTGCTTTCAGAACAGTTTTGGCAGGTGAGTGTACCCAGATCAATACATGATCAAGATGTCTAATCAATGAGAAAGAGCAGGGGAATCAGTCCAGAACCTGAAAGGGCAAAGTTAAAGCTAACCAACCAGACACGTCCTCAGATCTTCGAAAAATTAAGAAAAAATATACGATAGACGATACGATAATACTTTATTGTCAGATCGAGTCTGAAATTGTTCTTGCCAGAGGTGGGACCAAGTCATTGTTTTGCAAGTCCGAGTCAAGTCTCAAGTCCAAGTCAAGTCTCAAGTCAGGATGGGAAAGTTCAAGTCAAGTCCAAGTCCTAATGTGCTTTTCAACAAATGTAATGACATCGATCAACAGAATAATACTTAATAATCAAACTGCTCTTTATTAGTCACATTAATCATTTAATAATCAATTTTCTCTCTGCTGGTAAAGTAACCTGTTTTTTCTATTTTAAGAGGGATCAGTAAGGTAAGGCTACCGTGACGGTTTGATTCAGAAGGAGTTTAATGGATAAGATCCCTGATGTTGAGGTAACCAGTATCCACTGTGTACAACATGTTATAAGGGACCCACAATCTATCTTTATGCAAGGGATAATGTGCAGCGAGGCGGTCTCTATGGGGAAAAGAACACCTGAATCTAGATCCCTCTGCAGGTGGTACTTTAAGTATATTTTGATGCTAATACTTTTGTACTTTTACTTGAGTAACATTTTGAATGCAGGACTTTTTATTGTAACCGAGTATTCCTACACTCTGGTACTTTTACTCAAGTACAAGATCTGAACTTCTCCCACCTCTGGCAATAAATCCTGAGTGGTTACTGTTAGAAATTAAAATCAATGTTTAATAGCATGATTTAGTCTAAAACATATCGTCAGTCAAAAAGCTGTTTTATTGTGAAAGAACCCGGAAGTTCTCAGGAGATCTCAATGCCAGACTTTTATTCTGAATATCCTTCATATCCGGTTAGCAGTTAGCATGTGGCTAATAATACTTTTTGTGAATGTAAAGTGAAAATGACATAGACTGTTGCACACCAAAACTTACGGACTTTAACACTACATCTATAGACGTCGAGATATTATTACTGTTGAATATTAAATGAAGGTACAGTTGATCGTAGAGTGTTTTCACATTACGTGAGTAGCTATGACGTCAGAGGAAGTTACCGTAGATGAGAACTGTGCCGTAGAGGTGTTTCTAGGACTTCTTTACTAACTATTACAGCCGTTTATAAGATATTAAATAGAAAGTCATGACAGAGATAAGGAGGAGAAAAGGTTTAAGGAAGTAGGCAGGGAATACCAATGTTGAAACTATCTGTTTTTACTCGATGTCGGACCTATGCAGATGAGAAGGGTGGTCCCACTATCTGCACAGCGGGAGAGAACAAGAGGATAAAGGAAGTCGAAACCAACAGCTCTCCCTCTTTTCCTACGCTGCAGCCACCTGGGGACATCACCGGCTTTGTCTCTTCCTTACCTATGCTTGTTCTTTAACCACGTTACTTAATTAAAGTACCCATTTGAACCTTTTCAGAGACTCCATTAGTCTCATTATTTTAAGTTTCTTTCCTGGGAGCGAGAAGATCACGATATATCTACAATTTGGAAACTCCGACGTGATATCAGCCTGGGAGAGGAACCGGCTAGTTTCAACGGAGATCCTGCGAACCACATGACACACAGGGCCCAGATTCAAGAGGTGAGAAGAAGCCAGTTATATCAAATTCTTCAATAGCTTATATAGAAACATTTAGATTTGTGTGTTTTGTGGCGAGCAGGACATCCTGAGAACAGCTGTTAATTTAATGTTAAATATCTAAATTTAAATCACACCACGTGGCGTTGTTTTAGACCAAGCAGGGGTAAGTCTCTATTCTTTTTGCTTTGTTCATTAATTAACTGCATGATTATAATGTGTGTGTTTTCCAAGCCGGATATATATTAATGTGCTTTTGAGCCGGTATTTATATATCATTGTGACTGACGAGTAAAAGATGGACTCTTCTTGTATGTAGGGTGACCAGATGTCCCTCTTTGCGCGGGACTGCACAGCATTTTCACGACTTTTGGTGCGTCCCGCAAATTGAGACGATGTCCCGCATATTTCATTTTGATTGGCCAAAACGCTTTTCTGCGGAGAAAGGCCGGCTCGGTTCGCTGACGGCCGGCACCGCCCATTATTATATGTTTTAAACGGCATTATGTAAGTTGCGCTGACAGGCGACAGAGGCCCCCCCCCCCCGTGTTGACAGTTCATGCGTCAACACAACATTTACATGTCCCACATTGTCCCACACAAACATACTCTCTGTCCCACTTGTGGCTTTCTGGCACCTGGTCACCCTACTTGTATGAATGTTAGCAATTTAAAGATGGACTCTTGTTGTTAAAAGAGAATTGATGGAATCGTCTCGTTTTTAGTCTCAAGAATAGATGGAATCGTCTTGTTAAAAAGAATTGATGGAATCGTCTTTTTAAAGAGAATTGATGGAATCGTCTCGTTTTAAGTCTCAAGAATAGATGGAATCGTCTTGTTTCATTGTCCCAAATAAGTGAGATGGTCTCTTGTTTAATTGGTGATAAGAGTCTGTGGTAGTCTGAAGTAAACGTTTAAATCATTGCGTGTGCATTACGGAAAGAAATGCGGCATTCGTGCGTTAGATAGACGATATTCTTCTAATTGTGTTTGGCTCGCGTCCCATTTGGTCGCATAATAGCGTGAGAGTTGCTCAGACGACCATAGACTAAAATAGTTTTTGATGGTATCTAACTATTTGTATTGTTAACTTGTTTAAATTGTTCAGCATATTGACAGTGTTTTGCTGTTATACTGCTCTGAAGTTTGGCCTGGAATGTGGTTTCTTTGTTGAGATCAACACCTCAGGATTTCAACTCATCAGAGACAGCAATTCTTCTTGCAAAAAACTCTTTGTTCTGCAGGTCAGCATTTGAAATCAGTTGCCATCTTGTTTTGACCTCATGTGGACAAACAAACACATGGCAGTCGACATTCTGTGAAATGCAAATTCAGAGGACCAGTTGTTTTTTGAAATCCATTCAGTTTCACTCACATGAGGCTAATTCAATATTCATGACCTCCATAGTGTGTAGAACAAATCATTCTTCTTGAGTCAAAGTTGGAATTAGATATTCCATTTTGCTTAATCAGGTTATCTATACTCTTGGAGTTTGGTCTTTGAAGAAAAGGATTATTGTATTTTCTAAAGCTCAAATCTGATTTTTGAAATATTAGTGCTTCCAAAGGTGTTTTAGCTGTTTATGCTTTGCTGTTTAATCCTTAAAAAATTGTGCTTGCAAATGTGTATTTCGCTGGTTTGTGCTTTGCGGTTTAATCTTTAAAAATTGTGCTTGCAAATGTGTATTCGCTGGTTTGTGCTTTACTGTTTAATCTTAAAGTGAATTTCCTTCCCATATCAAAGGTAGTTATTAAGAAAATAAGCTTCTTGTTAAAAAGAAGTCCGTTTTTAGAATGGCTGTCACGGGTGGAGAGAGCTGAAAAATTAGAACAGCGCACTCTGCTGGTTGTACAGAATTGTTGCACAAGATAGGGGTAAAAAAACGTATAAATACAATACCAATTGATTATAATAATATGCTAAAGTTTGCTTCCAAGTGTTATAGATGAACACGTACTTCATCACACATAGATAGAATCACAGGTGGTTCCTGGTATTAAGATAAGAAACCTTACATAATAGTCTTTCAACCTAGACTGTAGAATATCTAAACGCCACATAATTGAGGTAAACACAGTTTATGATATTAGCATAATTTCATGCACTTTAGTATACACTATACACAGTAAAGTTAGATTTTTACAAGATTTATATTTGCATATTTCAAAGCCAAGCCACTGTACAATTTTTATTAAAAAAAAAACTTTTTGATTTTAAATTTGCATAATTTTTTATTTACTTTATTAATCTTTTAAAAAAAAAACTTAAAAAAAAATGTATATATATATATATGAAAAAAAAAAAAAGCCAGATTTTGAAGTTAAGTTCGGATGACATAGGATGTTTTCTATCAGGAACGAAGGTACTATTCAGTAGATTAGTAATTCATCTTTGATACGTTTAATAACTATATCCAACTACTTAAGAAATATGTCACCAAAAGACACCAAGTTAAGAGCATTCGCAGTGCCATGCTCAACTGCAGACATCAAGGAGAGAGTACACATCAGATCAGATGCTACAACAAATCCGAGTGATAGTCAGAAGACATGGAACCAAATAGAGAAACTGTTTAAACAGTGGCAAACAAGAGGGTTGATTCCAGCAGATGATCAAACTGGCCCATAGAAGAGCAGTACTCGACTATGAACATGAACAATGCCTACAACAGCTAAATGTATGGAGGGAAGCTGAACAAAGGTTTATAAGAGTTACAAGTGTGATACTCCATCTGGAATATGCCAGCCTATTGACAGACAGCATAACTGTGGTCCAAGTAGCAGACCTGCCAGTGAGGGAAGACATAGCAGAAAAAACTAAAGACGCTCAAGTTATCCAAACTCCAAAGCTGTATCTAAGCCTGGCCGAAGTCCCTCCTCCCTCCCCAAATGTTGGATTTATAGAAGTATTGCAGTTCAATGGAGTCTCCACGGACAAAAGTGTCAAAGAATTGGAGTATGAAGTAAGAGTGCTAACCAGTAAATCCAAACAGCTGATGGAAGAGAACATATGATTAGAAGAAATCACAGGAGAAAGAGAAACGCAAAAGACAGAGCGGGAAGCGCAACAGATAAGACTTTTGAAGATACAGGTAGCTGAGAAAGACATTGAGGCTTGTAGGATCAAGGGGAGGAGAAGTTTTCAGAGATGGCCATAGAACCAGAGAAGGCAGGCCAGACACCTCACACAGTTCAAGCTTGAGTAGTCCCAGAGATTCAGATGCAGAACCAACAAAGACGTGGAAGAGGATTCCGGTTTGGGGGATGTTACTGTTGCAGCCAAACGGGCCATTGGTCCAGAGATTGTCCGCACCACAGGATGCTACAAGTACCAGAACATTGCACCAAACAACGGCCCTCCACACAGTTACCCCAGGGGAGGTTTCCATGACTACAACAGAGGCAGGGGGTCTCAGGGATGTCAAAGAGGAATAGTATTTCCAAACATGAAGTGTTGAATGTTATTTAACAATAGTGAGTAGCATATTGCATTTAAATATAAATCATCCAATTAGTAGAAGAAGATTAAAACATAGTAGAACATTTAGCAGACTATTTTTGTAATTATGAGAAGGAAAGAGATTACGAGTGATGTTGTTCCCCCACACAGAAAACTATTGTGTTCACACAGCTAGTGAGGTCAAGACAATGGGTTTACGCCCAAAAGATGAAGATGAAAGCCTAGTCCTCGCCCAAGACGGAGGGTCCTTACCAAGTCCTCCTGTTTAAATCGACTGCAGTTCAAGGGGCGAAGATACACCTGATGTGGAGCTGCTGAGACCGAAAACAGAAACTCGATTCTGCTGTGGTGAAGTCTGGCTACAAAGGGAGGTGTTTCAATAAGATCGCTTGTCTCAAACCAGTGAAGAAGTCAACAAGAACCCAGCAGAACTAGAGAGTGACTGTTAGCGGGAGAACAGTGACAGAGTGACAGGAACTGGCACAACCATTACTAGCCAGTACATAGATAGACCGGGGCTGTGTTTAAAGGGGAACTTCATTTATTATAAGTTGAGGAATATATGGAGTCAGATTACATTCTCTCATAAACACATTTTTATAATAGGTCTGAAGTTTCTGATTTAAGGCATGAGCTGCGAACTAAATAACAACACTGAGCTTGGATGAAGAAGTTGTAGGGTTCTTACAACAGTTTCAAGAATCAGTCTTTATTTATTTATGTTCAAGTGAATTTGCTGATTTATAAAGTAGTGCATAAGGCAATATCTATTTTTAAGTGAGGGACATCAGCCCTCCATGTTCTTCTGCGTGTAACCCTCTGTGAGAATAGTTCGTATTTCCCTCTAGTTTAAAGAAATATTATTTTGTCATGATTTGTTTGTTCAGCAGTGTCAGCCAATCTCTAATCTTAGAGCTATTAAGACGCATTAGCAACACCAAGGGTGTGGTTTTTCGCAGCAACACTGATACATCATACCCTAACAACAGCCATTATTGAACTAACAAGAAGTAAACTGTATTTTTGTGCTAATGGCAGATTTTTAGTCAATGTGCATTTATACCATTGGAAGGCGATACATCACACAACGTCTTTGTATGCCTTGTGGGTACTCAGAGGATTTATATGTGTTTGCTACGACGTTTTCCATGTCCTATTCATAATAGAGTAATCATTGCGATATTAATGAGCATTTTATGCTCAAAGGAGGGAAGGTCATGATTAGTCTGATAATGGGTTTCGATAACGTTGTAGTTAATAAATAATAACATGTTGTCAACAATAGGTCTCATAACAACAAAAGGTATACCAAAGCGTGGGCCTCCTCCAAGGAGGGAGTGGTCCAGTTTTAGATATTAGACAAATAGAAGTGGATGAATATGTCAGAGCTCTGAGTAATATTGTCCAAGTTTTTGTCTACACAGGCTAGGAAAAACTGCACAGATACCAGACGAGACACCAGAAGAGACTCCTGTTCGGCCAGGTGATTGGGTGAGGGTGAAAGTTCACAAAAGACAGTGGGCTGATCCCCGGTGGTCGGAACCGTGACAAGTTGTAACGAACTTCACACGCGCTCCGGTTTAAAGGTAAAGAAAAAGGAGCAAATTGACACCACCTCACACATTGTCACCTTCACTGGCAACTTCCAGAGAAGTATTGGAAGCTAGGACTGATTTGGCAGAGCTGGAACAAAACAATAAATATAAATAAGATTAAGATAGAAACTACAGGAAAGACGAATTGTTTTTAGAATTCTATAAGATTGTACACTAAAGTGAAAACTTGTTTTTTGTTTTACACCTGGAAAAGAACCACGTTCTGTTCCAGTTTTTGTATAAGTTATTTTTGTACTCATCATTTACATTCTGTAACTGACAAAACGATGGATAAAATAGAGATTATGTCAAGAACAAAGCCAAAGCAACTGTGGGGTCCCCTAGGGGTAAGAGTCAGAATAACATTGTGGATTGTGCTCATTACACTTGGCACCTTTCTGGTTGGATGGGGAGTACAATATCATGTAAGACATGGATCCATTAGTTCACTCATAGAAAATGCCCACATCACTAACAAAACACCAGCTGTGTTTCAGAGACTTTCACTTATCCCCAGAGCCAGAAGATCAGTTGAGCAACAAGAGGAGGAGTTAGAAATACTCGTTCCCAAAGGTGAGGAGGTTACGATCAAGATGATTCACCCCCCCTATATGCAGTTCTTGTACCAAATGATGAGATGGGTTTAAGTGATCGGAATATTTAAGTGATGGGGATTTACAATTTAGGGGAATCTCCAAATACACTGGATCCATGTTTTAGTCTGTACCGGAAACACCCCCGTTAAGACTATGGACAACCGACTGGTGACCCGAGCACAATTATTGAAAAGTTATTACAGTAGAAACAGGGTACTAACCCACGAAGACAACTGTATGTAGAAACTCTATGAACAAAATTCCCCAACAGATTGTGGCGACAGTGCACAGATGTATCCAGTCACAAAAGTTACTATTGCTCTAAGTAATAGTGAGATTTAAAATATTGGAGAATATATGGGGACGTCCTTTTATAGTGTGTGAAATATGTGGTGTTTGAAACATGTAAGTATTTCAATTTATAGAAGAAAATGGTTTCCTGAAAGAGTAAGTTGGAGTAGATGTGTTACAGTGGGAGAAAAACAATGTTTAGAGATATAGTAAAATTATTAGTAGATATTAATTGTGTAAAGATGGCATTTAACAACTAAAACAGATAGTATGATTAGAAAATAGAATGGAGAGGGTTGGATTTACTTTACCTCAGTGTGTTAGAATTTTTATAGGTAATGCGTCCCGAGACCTGGACTCTCTCTCTCTGCCTGTCAGACTGCTACGACCCCTATCAGACAAAAGACCTCACTACAGGAGACTCCTCCTCCTGCTCCATCGAACAGACAGAGAACCAGAGCTGAACCAACAACGACAAGACTGCATCCAGAACCATCTCCACCTGAGGCATCCAGAACAGCATGCTGACATCAAGAGGCATACTCTCATCAGTCCCTCAGACAGGACATGAAGTTCCAAGCTGAGCCACGAGATATGGCACAAGAGCAGAGTGTGGGACATGAGAGCAGAACACGCCCTCCATACACCAGCGAAGAGACTGTAAAGAAGGAGATGAAATGCAAAGCAGTTGGGCCACTGAAGAGAGTACCAGCGGAAGGATTCAAGAGCTGATGGACTGAGGAGAAGACAGAACCTGAGGAGAAGACAGAACCTGAGGAGAAGACAGAACCTGAGGAGTTGGCATGGTCTAACAGAATGTGAGGGGGTCGTGGCTTGAGACGAGAGGAGGAGAAAAAGGAAAACGTGAGTGAGTTTATACATAAACACACTTATTCACAAACAAACTTGAATTGATTTGATAAATGAGAAAAGACAAAAAGATTTATTGGCCATGAATTAATAAATTGGTAAATTAAAATAGTAATAAAGAGGAAACTGTTAAAGTAAAATGAGGAATTAATCCTAAAACACACTGAGGGTACTGTGAGATAAAGGGGTAGACATGATGGGAATATTCACCACACTTTACACTTTAAGCAGTAAGTGTTTTGGGACTTAGGAGTACAGAGTAGAACATATTTTTCAATCTTTCCATCATGGAAACTAATTATTCCCTAAGAGATTTTATTCATGGGTGAATTTGGTAGAGATCTAATGTGTTACAATATTGATCTACAACTAAGGGAATAGTTTTAGTGACCACTCTATAAGAGCAGACAAATCTGTGTTAGTTGGACAATGTTAAAGGGAGAGCTAATACCAAGCCAAATATAGTATCCCAATCTAGAGCATTGTTTTCGCCATTGTAGCATAGATATTACCATAGGATAACTGTTAAGGTGGAAATAACATTTGTTTGTCCAAGATGTAGAGTTTTAAAGGACACTGGGCAAAGAGCGATTGCAAAATTAATTTTGGAAAAAGCAATATAATTGGGAGTAATACATGCGGGGCCTTGGATCACTCATTGCAATGATGCATATTTTTGACAACCCATATCGTTTAGGGAGACGGGATCACTCAACCCACCCAGCAGTTGTTTTAAATCTTACTCGCAGCTTCACAGGGAGCGCACGGCACCAAATTATGAGTTTAAAAGACAAGCGCCACCAACTCCTGATGGTCATCCATTTAATCAGGGATGACCTGAAATTTAGAGATGTTATTTAAAGTAGAAACATATCCGCCATAAGTGAAAATGTCTAAATTGAACTACAAACCATTGATGAAATAACTTCTGTTTTTAAAATCCTTGATAAAGGAGGGAGTAACTGTTACATGCTCGGGCACCCAAGGTTCCACACACTGTTCAAGGGGTTAGCATAGTTCTTTAAGCAGACTAGAATTGAAGATAAATTAGTATAATGAGTTATTGATATTCCACCGGTTTTCACACCAAAGGTACTGAAGTAGGAACTTTTAAGTGATGAAATTCTCGAACTGTTGTAACTGACCAAAATCTTCTCCCAGAAATGACTGTCTGAAATGCCGTATCCCAGAGTAGATGTTTGATGGTATCATGGAACTAAAACCTTGTACGCAGTCTTGCCACAGGATTGGACTGGGACCTGTGCACTTGTACAGCCAGTGATGTTTTATATGCAGTACCAATGACAGTGGGGCAGTTAATCAACATGGCGAAACACCCCAAAGCCAGTAGGGCTAGGAGACCAGTCAAAGGAGGGAGTTTAGGCTCCACAGTGTACAAGGATAGCATAGGGGTGCCCAGGGGGGTACCCGCACCCTAACGTACCGATTGATCACCACGGCCTTTTCTAGAGAACATATTACTTTCATACTTTAAAAAGTATGAAAGGGGGGAGGGTAAATTTCTCATAACGGAACAGTTTCAATTGCTAGCAGAACAAGACGACCCAACCCATATACAGATATTGATGACAGTGTGACAGTGTGTAAATGATGTTAAATGATATGGATGATAAATGATGAGATTGTTCAAAGAATGTCCAAATCGTGTGAAATTTCAAATGATGAAATCATTAGAATGAAGAACCAGCTACAAAGTGGTATTACTTTGCACTATTCTAAAATAGTTTCTAACTTTTATGTTTTATACTGTCATTATTGATGCGATTCTCAAATGGTATGTTTCTTTAAACTTTGTAAAACAAGTGTCTTAACACTGAAAGTGGTATAGGAACGATTTCTGTGAAAGGAGGGAGTAAGAAATGTTCTGATACCACAAGTTGCTGCTATTTTGGAAAGTGATATTGAATGATTAAAACTAGAAGTTATGCACAAGGGAAAACTTTTATGTTTGAAGACAAGCCAAAGTATTTTTTGTATTTGTTGTATTTTTGATGATGGTTATTTAAACCATTCCATTCCGATTGTATGTTTTTGATATGAGTTATGTACTATGCAAAGTTCAGATGAAGAACTCATTAATTTTAGTATTGTGTTCACACCTTAAAAGGTGTGAAAGGAGGGATTGTTAGAAATTAAAATCAATGTTTAATAGCATGATTTAGTCTAAAACATATCGTCAGTCAAAAAGCTGTTTTATTGTGAAAGAACCCGGAAGTTCTCAGGAGATCTCAATGCCAGACTTTTATTCTGAAAATCCTTCATATCCGGTTAGCAGTTAGCATGTGGCTAATGATGCTTTTTCTGAATGTAAAGTGAAAATGACATAGACTGTTGCACACCAAAACTTACGGACTTTAACACTACATCTATAGACGTCGAGATATTATTACTGTTGAATATTAAATGAAGGTACAGTTGATCGTAGAGTGTTTTCACATTACGTGAGTAGCTATGACGTCAGAGGAAGTTACCGTAGATGAGAACTGTGCCGTAGAGGTGTTTCTAGGACTTCTTTACTAACTATTACAGCCGTTTATAAGATATTAAATAGAAAGTCATGACAGAGATAAGGAGGAGAAAAGGTTTAAGGAAGTAGGCAGGGAATACCAATGTTGAAACTATCTGTTTTTACTCGATGTCGGACCTATGCAGATGAGAAGGGTGGTCCCACTATCTGCACAGCGGGAGAGAACAAGAGGATAAAAGAAGTCGAAACCAACAGCTCTCCCTCTTTCCTACGCTGCAGCCACCTGGGGACATCACCGGCTTTGTCTCTTCCTTACCTATGCTTGTTCTTTAACCACGTTACTTAATTAAAGTACCCATTTGAACCTTTTCAGAGACTCCATTAGTCTCATTATTTTAAGTTTCTTTCCTGGGAGCGAGAAGATCACGATATATCTACATTACCAAAAAAAAAACCCTGCTCTGAAGGTTATTTTCATTTTACAAATCCTGAACTCAGCTTTGCTTTCTCCAATATCATTGAAATGCAGCCAGATGCTGCTTATTTTTTCAGTTTTCGCAAATGACTTTTTCCGACGCGCTTGCATTTAAATCCGGCTCCCCGTCTCCCCGTGGCTCTGTAGCTGGCCTGTACCACTACACTTATTGTCTTTGGAGTGTCTGCCCCCCACCCTTCTTTCACATAATAGTATGATCCTAGTGTGTCCTTGCATATGATTGGCCGCATAGTGGCTCAGCAAAATAAAGTCCCGCCCCTGCCTGCATGGATTCACAGCAAGAGTAGGAGCGGCTGAAGATTCTGTTCTCCCCGACTGGAGTCTGCTCTTCTAGCGGCATCTCGCGATTGGCGTGTTGGAGACCCTTGAATTAAAGTATCAAGTCACCTCAAGTCAGAAGGCTGAAGTCCAAGTCAAGTCCTGAGTCATTAGGCGCGTTCACACCGGAGTACTTTGGAGTACTTTTCCCACAATAGTTAATCAGAACTACGATATATTTGCGTTCACACCAAAAAATTAGCAATTTTAGCAGACCTGGCAAAGTCATGTCGGGACGACTACGAAGGTAAAAATAAAATACATGCACTGCACTGTTTTAATCTGCACAATACTGGTCTTAGATGTACTTTTATTTGCTCAGTAGATCGAGCTAGCCATGCTAGAATTTGCTATCATAGGTCCAAGCTGGCTAACAACATCTAGCTAGCTAGCTATTCTCAGCCGTGCCCGCTATGAACACGTTTTGACTTGTGAATAAGTGTGCAATGTTCTGTAATTTGCTTCACTAACTCATGGCACTAATCGTGTGTTTCAGGCGAGGTGTTTCTCTCAGGATTAGAAACTAGTTTTCCCCTCCGGGATAAAACGATAATATAACGTTAGCAATTAGCATGCTAGCTGGACATAATGCTACCTCTAACAATACATTGTTGTTGCTATAATTTCATTTGCAACATTCATTCTACATGTTAATGGTAAAAGCTTAAACAGTTGAATACCTGCATGCCACAAAGACTGATGTTCTAATATGTTTGCACATTTAAGTAGAAATGTAATTTGAAATTCTATTTATTTTTCCTTTTTTTTATTGATTGTTATAATTGTACTCAGCCATGTTATGTTAGATGTCAATCCACTTACACTGTAACTACTCTGGCCTTGAAAGAAGGTTACACATCTAACTGATGTCCACTAATCCCTATAAAACAAAGTTCAAGCATACATTAAGCACAAAACAATAAATAAGGGCACTTTGATATTTATTTTTTATTTGATATTATTCGATCCTATCTTATCTTCTACTTTACACCTGCATTTAGTACACTGTCCCTGCCTGCACCATGTCCAATGTTGTCTCTGTTGACAACCTACCAGGCGATTAAACTGATCTTGTATCTTGCATATTTCTCCTTAGGAAAGCGGGCACGGGATGACAGCTTCCTTGACACCATCATGGCGATGGACCGCCGTGCCATGGTCAGCAAGGAGAATGAGGACCTGCGTGCCAAGGAGATGCACGACGAACGGCTGCTGCATTCACACAAGGCCCAGGAATCGGACGACCAGCTACTCATGGTGATGCAGCGCCATGCTGACTCGGCGGCGCGCCAGGTGGAGCAACAAAATACCTTTCAGGCTGGGCTTCTGGCAGTGCAAAGCGAGCTGATTAAATCCAACAGGCCTTCAATAAAAAAATAAAGAAAAACTTGTCGTCGTTGATAAACTGTTCAATGACTTGTTGGGAGGCGTGGTGCAGTGGTCTGGTGCGTTGGTGTTCGCATCAGGGGAGCACAGGTTCAAACACCACTGCAGTCAGCATGTCGTTGTGTCCCTGGGCAAGACACTTCACCCCAAATTGCCTACACCTGGGACAGTTCATTTTGTATTATTGTGATTATATATATATGCCACTGTTATTAATACTGACACTTCACTTTGCACTAAGGTGTGTCTGCTGCTGAGCCTATCTATTGTTATTATATATATATATGTTTTGATACTACTGACACTTTATTTGATATTGAAAATGTTAACTTCTATTTACATGCATACGACACGCCTGGGACAGCGTGATGCTGTTATTGATATTGTCTTGAGTGTGCAATAAAAGAGAACCTGCATGGCGATTAAACAGAGCCTGTATCTTACATTTTTCATTACATTTCATGTAACTAAGCTTGCTTATTTCTCCTCTGACACTTTATCTTGCTACCTGTGTAGCATCCTATACATCACATGTAAGTGATTATTCTGATACCATCATGTTTCATTGGTTATAAACTGGCGAAGCTTTATTTATTGTGGCTTTCAAAAAGATAATTTCATTGTATTTCAAAATGGCGTCCAACACAAGCACTTTTTATTTATAGAAAGAGAAATGGTTAAGTTTGTTATTACCAGTGTTGTGAGTTCAATATTTTTAATTAATTATAGTAAGGGAACATCTTAGGAGTTAGTGTAGTGAGTTTCAGAGCAGTGTAATAATTATTTGACCTAAAACTAAATGTTTTTATGAACATGGGGATTTGCTAACTTTTGATTTCCCCCATTTTACACGACACAAATGGAGGCCACTATGGGCCAAAACTAACACGTAGGTTTCTGTAGGGTTCATGGCAGACAGATGCAGTTGCTCTCAGGAGGATATATAATAAAGGTGTGTTAGCTGCTGAGCCTATTTAGTGTGCATACGACATACCTGGCACAGTTTATTCATTTCACACGTAGCGTAGCGCGTGCATGTCGTCGTCCAATCCTTTTGTCAATCCTTCTTAACCGCCTTCGCTTCCGAATCAGCATTTCTATTGCATTTGACTGGTCGACGATCTGTATTTGTGTTTGCTTAAATAACTCAGACGAAGCTCATGTCTGAGGTCGGAAGGTAAACAGACGCCTCATTTACAGCAAGTGGGCGCGGGAGGTTTTTCTTCTTCTTTTTCTCTCGTTTTTTTGGCGGATTGCAACTTTAAGGTGCATACCGCCACCTACTGTACTCGCCGTGAAGTTGTTTGCGGCCTGCCAGTAAACCCAAAGCAGAAGAAGAAGAAGTGACGTCAGCGGTTCATTTGCCTAATCCAGTGGTTCCCAAACGGAGTGCCGCGGCACACTGGTGTGCCGTGAGGCAAGTGGGATTTTGTGACAACCATACGTGCAGTGGCGAGTAGGCCCTCTGACCCCCACCAATTCCCTCGAGAAAAAGACAAAAAAAGAGTTATTACGTCACAGCGTATACTTCAGCGGAATATCAAAACAACGGCCCAGGGTGCAAAACGCATCAATGACAGCGACCCTCTACCACACAAAACAACACCTGTGAACCCAATTTGTGTTCTTTGACATTGAAAATGATATTGCATTGTGTTTGTTACTTTCGTTGCAGTTGTATGTCTTAAGTGTAATTTGGCATGCTTTTATTTTGAAGGCGAGTTCACGCTGTTGACAGGAAGTTGTTGTTGCTATGGAAACAAGAAAAGTTTCACAGCGGGCGGAACTTGTCATAAAGTCCGCGATAATAAAACCCACCCATTTAGAGGGAAGATATGATTGGTCAATTGTACTGTCATTTGACATTACTCTCTCGTTCAGTTACTATAGCGGGCCCTCTGTGAATCGCAGAGAGGGCCAGACGAGCTTCTTTCATGTAACCCTTTCAACAGAGACTGAACAGGCAGATTCGAAGGATTTATTTCTTTGGAAATGTTATTTTAAATGAGGTTAAAATGTTAACATAGGTTCAGGAGCATGGCCACGCCTCAAACTACGGCCACCCCTATTTATATCCGGCAAAACTTCCAGCCACCGCTTGTCTCCATCCTTTCAAAGACTGACAGGCAGACCGTGATTCACGCTGCGCGTCGTCACGGTTCAACACAAGCAAACGCTACTCACCATGGATCCCGAACTGCTGATCAACTCGCCGGAGTCAGATGAAGATCTCTTCGACATCGGCTACCCGCCATCCTCGGGTCAGCAGTCGGATCTAAGCCAAGCATCTGAACGGAGCCGCGTGCGCTCGGCAATCAGTGTCCCACACACCAGCCGCCACCGCTCCCACTCAAGCTCCCCCAACGAGATACCTCTGCTCCGCCAGCGAGGGCAAACAGCCGGGGCCACAACAGGCACAGCCAGCTCCAATCTCCCCACCACCGGCAGCCTGCCTCACTCGCAGCCCCCGGCCACTCACAGCC
This sequence comes from Lindbergichthys nudifrons, assembly GCA_943590975.1. Taxonomy (NCBI): domain Eukaryota; kingdom Metazoa; phylum Chordata; class Actinopteri; order Perciformes; family Nototheniidae; genus Lindbergichthys; species Lindbergichthys nudifrons. Next base: position 420,537 of record CALSBW010029805.1, on the reverse strand, counting down.
CCCGGCCACTCGCAGCGGCGCACTCGACACGCCTCTCGGACGGAGCCGCGCTCCGAAACGGAGCCGCGCTCCGAAACGGAGCCCGAACTACGGAGGTGGACAGTCATTCAACTTCAACGTTTCCTGAAGGAAAACGGCATCCACTTTCACCGAAATGACAACAAGGCTAGACTGTTCAACCTCTACAAAGCCTACAGCAGCACAACGGCAAGAACAACAACACACACAGCTCTTCCCGCTCCAGAGTCAACCACCGCGCGCGCACCACGGGTCGTGACGTCACAGGCCTCCGCCCTCCTCCACGGACACAGCCCGACTCACCAGCACCCCCTGGTGGGGGCCAGGCAGTATCGCCCTCCGTGCCGCTCTGTGTCTGACATGTCGCAGCTCATGTCAACCTTTCTCTCATCCCTGTGCCCACAGGCTTCACAAAATCCCCTTGCACATACATCCCTCATCCCTCCATCCCTCCATCCCTCATCCCTCCATCCCCCATCCCTCATCCCTACATCCCTCATCCCTACCCCAACACCCAATGTTTTTTCCTCCCTGTGCAACCAGCTACACCCTAGCCACAGCTCTCTCCGACCCTCGCTGTGAGCAGACGCTCCGGTCTCTCTCTCTCTCTGACCCCCGCAGTGAGCAGACGCTCCGGTCTCTCTCTGACCCTCGCTGTGAGCAGACGCTCTGGTCTCTCTCTCTCTGACCCACGTTTCTGGTCCAGAAACACTTTCAGAACATCCCGCACATTTTGGGGGCTCTCTCAGAATTAGAGCCATTTCTCCCGCATCGGCGCAGCGTCCACAGCAGCTAGACCAGGCATCTCTTATCCAACCATCTAGGCCCTCGGCCGCTCGTCATCCCAAGCGTACCACGCTTACATCCGCAACAATCTAAACAACGTCTGACATGCACACGCTTAAGTCAGCTGCTTTTAATCCGACTCTTTTGGGGGCCCGTAATCAGTCCACGCAGATCATGCCGGAGACGGAACCCCCACTCTGAGTCTCCCACTGCACGGACCATAGCTCGTCCTCCCAGATCATCCCTTCACCCCCCTCATATCATTCACATGTTACTTCAATAAACGTACAAACATCACACTGTTGTGGCGTGGTTCCTGCTAGTGAAATGAGGTTAAAATGTTAACATAGGTTCAGGAGCATGGCCACGCCTAAAACTATACAACTACACAAAAATAATACTTTTTTAATTTACTATATCAGTACTTTGTATGCACTCATTTCATAATACAGAGGCAAA
>CALSBW010029805.1:399293-412695 GCA_943590975.1 Lindbergichthys nudifrons | reverse complement strand
GAAAACGTAGCATTTCGCCACATGCTAATGCTAACAGGAAATGACGAAATTCACCAGCGGAAAACCGGAAGTCACTTGTGAATCTTCGGTTTTCAGAATAAAACAGATTTAAATTAAATACAGTGTATTTCATTCAAATTACGCCACATCAACATTGATTTTAATTTCTAACAATATATAAATATGACAAATAAATTAGATCAAATATGTTGCAGTGCACTGTCACAACCTAGCAAAGCAAAATAATCGTTTTTTTCGATTATTTTGTTTTTGTAATTGTGGCAGGCCAAAATCGTAATTGCGATTAAAAAAAAGATTAATTGCACAGCCCTACCACATAGTATGGAGCCATAACCACAGGCTGACTGGTCAGTAAATGGCAACGCAGAGGCAACTATCACCGACTGTGAACCTCCGGTGTCTCGCAGTATGCGCACAGGTCTCTGATCAGCAGACTTACCAGTTAAAGATATTAATCCCTCAAATATAAAAGGCTTAAACCCAGGATCTATCTCACTGTCAGATGTACGAATAACGGTTGAGTCCACTGTAATCAGGCCAATGCCTTTCGGCGGGGACATTTATTGCGGCTGCTCTTTATGCTTCAGAATCACACAGTTGGCAATGATGTGTCCAGGTTGATGACAGTAATAGCACTCTCTCTCCTCTTTTTTCACACTATACGTATTTGATGGCTGAGTAAAGGGTGCAGCTGTCACACGGTGGGGTTTGTCAGTAAAACCCGGAGAAAACACAGGTTTGTGGGTAAGCACATACTCATCAGCCAACACCGCTGCAGCTGAGAGGGAATTTACTTTTTGCTCATTTAAGTACACCACAATGCGCTCAGACAAACATTTCTTAAATTCTTCCATCAAGATTAATTCTCTCAGAGCGGTATAGTCCGCGGCTTTGCAGGAAGCAATCCACTTCGCAAACAACATCCCCTTTTCTCTGGAAAACTCCACATGTGTTTGGTTAGGACCCTTCCTATGGTATCAACATTTCTGTCGGTATGCTTCGGGAACGAGTTCGTACACTCTGAGGATGGCAGTTTTAACGGAGTCATAATTTAGACCTTCCTCCAACGAAAGAGCAGCCACTGCTTCCTAAGCTCTCCCGTGAATTTTACATTGCACCAGAAGAGCCCAGCCTTCAGCCGGCCAACGCAACGCTGCAGCAATGCGCTCAAATGCGCCAAAATACGCATCCACTTCAGTCTCCCTGAATGTTGGCACTAATGGGAGGTGTTTACTCATGTCAAAGGCGGGTGGATGAGGGCCTGCGGCCTGGGCAAAAGTGCCGGATGCGTGCAATTGTGAGTCCAACTCCAGCTGACGCAACCTGACTGCTTTGTCGGCCTCAATCTCCAGCTTCCTTACTTCCAGCCGGAACTGTGTCTGCCTGCTCTGCTCTCTGTCTGTTGCCTGTCTATTCTGCTCCCTGTCCTTTGCCTCTAACTGGAGACGTGCGAGACGGACCTTTAGTTTAGCCCCCTCTCGGGAGTCTACTGAGCTCCGCCTCAAGCTTCTGTGTTTCCCCAGTTTTAGTCAGAGCATCAGACGGTGCAGGCAGCACAAGATTACCCCTTTCCACCAACTCATCCACAATGACAGCCTTTAGATCTGCTTTTAATAATTGTCTTGCCCCAGTGAGACTGAAGTGTTGAGCAATCTCTAACAGGTCTTCCTTACGACACTGATCTAGCTGCTCGAATTAAGGACTGATCAAAAAGGACTCCAAATTAAAAGATGCCATACTCAGGTGAACTGCACTCAAAGTTTTACCTAAATGTTACCACTTAAACCCACTTATAACCCCAGAATTCAAGTGAATTTATCCCGGACGAGCCCCCATGTATGTTACGAACCCGCTAAGGATGAGGATGGTAACACACACCAGATGGTTTTGGTAAATAATTATAATAGGGTTTAATGGATAACACAGGTGTACAACAAAATGAGAGCAAAAATAGCCTAAGCCAAACAAAGAAGCCAAAAGGGGCGCAGATCTACTGCTAGTAACAGAATGAGGACACTAAAAATGAGCGTAGTTAACACACCTGAGATCACTTCCAATCAGCACTAATGGAAGGGCTGCTGCAGGAAAACGCAGCTAACAAAAGAAACTAAACACACCACTTTAAAACACATATATCAACACGCTACTCTAAGCACACATATACACACGCTAAACACACATCACTAAACACAGATCACAAGAGTCAAACACAGTCTACTAGCTCAAGTCTGAAGTGTCCACGACACAGGAGCAAAATGTGTGAGGAGTCTGATCGCAGCAGAGCCTCCCGAGTGATAGATGTCCCCAGGCTTTGTAGTCATCTCTCGAAGGTGTGCGCTGGGATTGCACGGAGATTGGAGCGCGTCGGGCCCGGAGTGCTCCAATCGGTGTCTTCAGAGGCGGACCAGGAAATGGTAGCCAATGACGTAGGGGCAACCACACAGCTCATTTACATAAGGATCAGCAAAACAGAATTAACAGGACCGGAGAGGCGACGGCCGTCACAGTGTACCTTAATATAAAGTGTTACCCAACTTTTAAATCTGATTCTTACTTTTAGAGATATTAAACATTGTTCAGACCTTGGTAGAGAGGCCTTCTTCAGATTTTAGAGTGCGTGATGTCACAGCTAGAGTGGAGGACAGATTTAATTTTGCCTTCATATTTTCTTTTAAGCCTGCCATAATTCCCAAACCCTACATTCCTGAGACATCATTTTTCATGACAAACGTAGGAGTCTCGTAGCTTGAAAGATTAAAAAACATTTAGCAAAATAATTAAACAAAATGCCTCTTGAGGGCATGAAGTGACAAAAACAAGTTCCTTGACATGCTTCCCGCTTTGAAATTTCACCGATATCTGTTACGGTTCTTCAACAAAACGTTCATATGTAACAGGTTTATCTCTCATTCAGAACAATTAAAATGCTCTCCTCTCACTGATCACCATGGAAACCTTTGATCTCTGGACACGTCGTTAGCTCAAATATAAACACCTGTGTCATGGAACACGATGATGTCATAACTCCAATTGACATAATTAGAGCAGCAGACTAATGACGTGGTCACTGGAATTTAACAGACTGTCTCAGCCTATTCTTTTCCGTCTGATGGAGACTTCATACTGACTTCAACATGTTCCACATATTTTAGACATTATTGGTGACGTATGCTTTTAGTTCTAACGTTTTCAGTTCAAATATTCTGCTGCTTTTTCATGCATTTAGACTTTTATTTTCTTGTTCTTATTTCACATTCAAGTCCCCTCTATTCAACCCTTTAAAGTACTCAGCCACACCACTTATATACCAGGTGCGACTGTTGCTATGTGAGTTAATCTGTCAAATACAAGGTTGCTTGTTCGATTCAAGCTCTTGTAGTCAATATGTCAAGGTATTTATCCCTAACATTTTATCAGCTAACTAATGACACACACTTTAATACGTTTTAAGTATTGCACATCTTTAAACATGACTCTTATAAATCACTTTTGAAACCAGCGATGCACTACAGTGTCAGCTTTTCTAAAATAGAAACTTCAATGTTCACATCTTTCTAAATGATTCTACTTTTCAATGACCTACAAATAATCCTAATAATAATCCCATTTTCAATCTTCCAACTGTTCATATTTTTTGGTCAATTAACAAACCTGTTACAAATGTGTTGTTCAACAAATTTGAGTCTTTGCCACATTTATTTGATCACCATGGAAACCTTTGATCTCTGGACACGTCGTTAGCTCAAATATAAACACCTGTGTCATGGAACACGATGATGTCATAACTCCAACTGACATGCTCAGAGCAGCAGACTTCAGATAATGGTTAATGGTCCTGCCCTCAACAGCTCTACGTCAATTATGGGGTGTCATCATATGCCGTTTCCATGGAAACGCATCCCTCGCCATAAAACACAATGTCGCTGTAACTCCAATGGACACGGTCCGATCACCCCCCAAATTTCGCTTGTATATCACCGGTCCATGCCTCAACAGCTTTACGCCAAATCTGAGATCTCACCATATGCTGTTGCCATGGAAACGCATCACTCGCCATAAAGCACGATGTCGCTATAGCTCCAATGGACACGGTCCGGTCGTCCCGCAATCTTCACCTGTATATCACCTCTCCATGCCTCAACAGCTCTACGTCAAATATGACATCTCACCATATGCCGTTTCCATGGAACTCACCATAAAACACGATGTTGTCGTAACGCCTATGAAAAGGGTCAAAACAGCACCACACTTCAGATAATGGTTAACGGTCCAGCCCTCAACAGCTCTACGTCAATTATGGGGTTTCATCATATGCCGTTTCCGTGGAAACGCGTCCCTCGCCATAAAAGACGATTTCGCTATAACTCCTATGAAAATGTTCAAAAAGTGCTCAAACTTCACATGTGTGCTAACAGTCCAGCCGTGAAGACATCTACGGGACAGTTTTGAGATTTCTTCAAAACCATCTTCAAATGCCGTTGCCATGGCAACACAATGCTCGCCATGAAACACGGTTTTCTCATAACTTCTGTGAAAATGCTCCAAATGGCCCAAAACTTCACAGGTTTGGTAACGATGCAGCCATCAACGCATCTCAGCGTATTATGGGATCATTCACCATCAAGTTAGTTCAAAAATGTGCAGTTCAAATATTCTGCTGCTTTTCTAAGCCTTTTTACTTTCTTTTCTTCTCTCATCACACATTCAAGCCTCCAGTGTTCATGTATCATTTCAATCTAAATTCTTCACTTTCTTCTTACACATTACATTTCAGCATAGCAGTTTAGCGTCAGCTTTTCAGCATAAAGCATTCCCACTAGCAATTTCTTCAGGAATTGCATTCTCTAGTTTTATCATACTGTTCTGTACAGATTAAACTGTCATAGATTTATTTATATGTGTGCCTGTGATTATTTTTATCATACTGTTCTGTACAGATGAGACTTTGTCATAGATGTATTTATATGTGTGCCTGTGATTATTTTACCGTCCTGTACAGATGAGACTTTGTTATCAGATGTATGTATATATGTGTCTGTGATTTTATACTGAATGTAAAGTAACTGGAAATACCTGTGTGTGTGTGTGTGTGTGTGTGTGTGTGTGTGTGTGTGTGTGTGAGAGAGAGAGAGAGAGAGAGACTCCTGTCCAACCTCCCACATTTTCTTTTTATGTGTGCATTGTTATTTGTGCTTGAGCAACATTTTACTTGAACTTTATTTCAATGAAATTAGTTGTAATTATTGTCCTACATTTTAATTTGTTTTACAGAGATGTTTCACAGCTGCCTGGGCCTAGTGGCCCACAGGCGGCGTTTATCCAGCAGCCAGAACATCCATCTGTGCCTGCCCCCAGGTCAAGATCTACTGTGGCTCAAGAGCCTTCACCAGAGCCATCACCACCAGTGACCAGCAGACCAGCATCACTACAGCTGCCTCCACCTCCACCTGTGGCTGCCACCAGGTCAAGATACACCTCAGCACAAAGGCTCCACCACAGCCATCACCTTCAACCCACCCAGCAAGGAGGTCTCGTATAGCACTTGTACCTCCCACCTACACAGCAGCCCATGCACCATCAACCCCACCTATACACAGCAGCCATACCCACTGTCTTGGAAGACAGACAAAGACATTGACACTGTCTTGACATTTATAATGAATAGTTGGTTGAAAGTTCTGATGTTCAATATTGTAAATAGTAAGATTTTCCAGTTTCTTATATTTATATAAATAGTTGGTTGAAAAAAACATATTTATAATAAATTGTTGGTTGAAAAAAAAAGTTTGAATGCTCAATTTGTATTTGTACACATCACATGAGCCTTGGTATGTAATATGAAGTCATTATTCAGTCCTAACGTATCTCAGTCCCTGCTGTGGTGAAAGTAGATTGATAAACACCTATTTTACTCAAAATTCGAATTCATTTTAGACATGAATTACACATTTATATACAGTGTAATTCAAATATTTCACTACTTTTGTGATCCTAAGACTTTGGTAACCAAATCTAAAACACCAAAGAAATTGGATGAAATTAGTAAATTTGTGTTTTCACAAGAATTTTGAAGATTTTCCGAAAATCGGATGTCAAATGTTAAGCTTTAGAGCTACTTATCTCATCACACAGTGCTCTAAGGTGAGTCATTTGCATTTATAGCAAGACCAGATATTGTCCTGAACATTTTGATATGTAACACATGGGGTGCCATGTATAATGTTACGCTCTCACGAGCCTACAGGACTGAACTCACAATGCTGAACACCAGGAAGAGGAGACAAAAAACCCTTCAGGAGACAAACAGAGGGATTAGATGTCCACTTAATCCAGGGCCAGGGTTTGTCACCAGCGGAGGTGCGGAGATGCACGGAGGAACACAGGCGAGGATAGCAGGGGATCCAGAGCTGGCGAGAGTTGTGTTAGAGTTGGACACTTATCTGCCCTCTCCGCGCCGTTCGTTGAATGAGGCCGGTCTCTATTAAATCAGAAAGGAATTGAAAACACCGGAATCAAAGTTATAACAATTATCTGAGTTTACTGGTAGAAAATAGAACAAATATACAGGTTTTACAGAGTACTCCAGACTTCAGGTTTTGGTGATGCCATGCGGATAAAGTGTCGGGACAAACCAACTCATCAAACAAAAAGCAATTGACTTTAAGTTTGTGATGCCATGCGGACACATATATCGGGACAAACCAACTCACCCAACCAAAAAGCCCTTTTTCCTTCAAAAACAATTGTATTCATACTTCATTTTGGGGCGGAGATTGTGTTGACTTGTTCCCTCCCCCTCTCATTCGACAGCGAATTAGAGAGCCCCTGGGGAGGAGCTGTGTAAACTGGTCACCCCCCCAAGTGTTCTTACTGGTTGGATTCACATCTGGTCGGGTTCAATCAGAGTTCCATCCAGGACGTGAGATCTAGGTCAAGAAGTCAACGCCTATCTCCACCCCAATCTACACAACATTCCTTTCTTATGGGGTTCTTCACATAAACCACCCCTCCTCCGACATTTTAACTTTAGTGCACCATAAAGTAATAGGTCCTTAACGACCTTAAAACCAACATCTGTATGTTGGGGGTGAAGAGGACATGTGTGTGTATAACACCAAAATCTCTGGGTCAGTGAGTTTAAAAGTGAGAATAACATTTCTATACTAAGTGTTTATCTAAACCCGTTGTGATTACCTAAAACAGTTCAAACAATATATGTTTACTAAAATACAATTCTAAACACTACATGTTTACTTCCATACAATTCCAAACACTACATGTTTACTTCCATACAGTGTAGAATCATATCTTTTTACTTCAGTTGACTGACTTGAGCTGATGTGCGTGGAAGCACGGAGGGAACACCGGCGAGGAGAGCCGGGGATCCAGAGCTGGCGAGAGTTGACAGGCTTGAGCTGGTGTACGTTGAAGCACGGAGGAAACACAGACGAGGGGCCGGAGGCTGGACGTGGCAGGCAGAGGAGTAGGCAGACGGATACTGGACAGAGAGATCACAAGGTAAGTAACAGGAAAACAAAGAGTAGGTTTTAGCTATAGAGAAAATACCAAGTCGTATTACCAGCGTGGTAAAACGACGAACTGGTGAATACTGGATGGAGGACCCGGGTATATATGCAGGTGAAGGTGAGTAGTGTAATCCGGATGATGAGCCATAGCTGAGGAGGTGAGTTGGCGGGAAACAGAAGTGGGTCAGCCACGCCCAGCCAGGAAGACAGACACACAGACAGACAGACAATAACAAACACAAAACAAAGGGGAGAAGAAGGAGGGGGAACCGCAAACCCCCCCCGACCCCCCCCCCCCCCCCCTCAACGGGAGCCTCCTGGCGACCACCAGGTGTGTCAGGGTGTGCCCTGTGGAACTCCCTCACCATCACAGGGTCCATAATTCGTGACCGAGGCACCCAGCAACGTTCCTCCAGGATGTAACCCTCCCAATCAACCAGATATTGAAAGCCCCTGCCCCGGCGCCTGACATCCATGAGCCGACACACGGTGTAGGCAGGATGATCATCGATGACTCGGGGGGGAGGAGGGGGAATGGTTGGAGGGCACAGGTCACTGGTGTGGACTGGCTTGATCTGGGACACATGAAACGTGGGATGAATTTTCATGGTCCTGGGGAGCTTCAGGCGGACAGCACAGGGGTTGATGATGCGTTCAATGGGAAAGGGACCAATGAACCGAGGGGACAACTTCTTCGACTCTGTAAGGAGGGGAACATCCTTCGAAGACAACCAAACAGACTGTCCAGGGGCATGAGGGGGAACGACATGTCTGTGGCGGTTAGCAGATCTCTGATTTCTGGAGGAAGTCCGAAGAAGGGCTGAGCGAGTGTCCCTCCAAACCTTATGGCAACGAAGAATGTGTTGTTGGACGGATGGAACAGTCAAGTCATTCTCCTCTTCAGGAAACAGGGGTGGCTGGTACCCTAAGGAGGCTTCGAATGGAGAGACACCAGTAGCAGAAGAGGTGAGAGCATTGTGGGAATACTCAATCCAAGGTAGATGGGAACTCCAGGTTGACTGATTATGGTTGGCAACGCAACGGAGAGCAGATTCCAAATCCTGATTTGCCCTTTCAGTTTGGCCGTTAGACTGGGGATGATAACCTGAAGTCAGACTGACAGATGCACCGAGACATTGACAAAAAGTCTTCCAGACCTGGGAGGTGAATTGAGGACCACGGTCAGAGACGATGTCTGCCGGGATTCCATGCAGGCGGAAAACATGCTGGGTGAGAAGTTGGGAGGTTTCCAGGGCTGAGGGGAGCTTGGGCAGAGCAACAAAATGGGCACATTTAGAAAAACGGTCAACAACTGTTAGAATAGTTGTGTTGCCCTCAGAGGGAGGTAGGCCAGTGACAAAGTCCAGAGCTATGTGAGACCAAGGTCGACTAGGGATTGGAAGGGGCTGAAGCAATCCTGCAGGTCTCTGATGAGAGGCTTTGCTCCTAGCACATGTAGTACAGGCTGAAACGTACTCCTTAATGTCCTTGTCCATAGTTGGCCACCAAAAATGTCTCCGGAGAAGGGAGAGTGTGCAGTTGGCACCTGGGTGATTGGCAAAACGGGAGCTGTGGACCCACTGCAGAACCTGAGAACGGACTGAGTTGGGGACAAACTGACGATTTGGCGGACCGCTACCAGGGTCAGGTTGATCCAAAAGCGCCTCCAGGATCGAGTTACTAATCTCCCAGGTGAGGGCACCCACAACACAACTCCGGGGGAGAATAGAGTACAAGGAGGTTACAGGACCCTCAGAAGGAAACGATCTGGACAGGGCATCAGGCTTGGCATTCTTCGAACCAGGGCGATATGTCAGGGAGAAATTGAAACGACCAAAAAAGAGGGCCCATCTGGCTTGTCGGGAGTTTAATCGTTTGGCAGACTGGATGTATTCGAGGTTCTTGTGGTCAGTCCAAACAAGAAAAGGCTCTTCACTGCCCTCGAGCCAGTGTCGCCACTCCTCCAAGGCCATCTTCCCCTCCAGAAGCTCTCTGCTTCCCACATCATAATTTCTCTCAGCAGGTGAAAGACGGCGAGAGAAAAAAGCACAAGGGTGAAGCTTATTGTCTGGCCCTGCAGTCTGGGACAGAACAGCGCCAACCCCGATGTCAGATGCATCTACCTCAACAACAAACTGCTTGCTTGAGTCCGGCTGGATGAATATGGGGGCAGAAGTGAACAGGGACTTGAGAAGAAGAAAGGCATTGTTTGCATCTGTTGTCCAGGAAAACTTGACTTTGACAGAAGTGAGACTGGAGAGTGGAGCTGCTACCTTGCTATAGTTCCTGATGAACCGGCGATAGAAGTTGGCAAAACCCAGGAACCTCTGCAGCTCCTTCCGAGTTGTGGGGACTGGCCACTCAGAGACAGCTAGAATCTTTCCTGGATCAGCCTCCAACTTGCCTTGCCTAATGATGTAACCAAGAAAACTGACCCGTTCCTGATGAAACTCGCATTTCTCAGCCTTGACGAACAGCTTGTTCTCAAGCAGCCTTTGTAGAACCTGACTGACGTGGTCCTGATGTTCCTCCAGGCTCTTGGAAAAGATCAAAATGTCGTCAATGTAGACAAAAACGAATCGGTTGAGGAAATCTCGTAGGACATCATTTACAAGGGCCTGGAAAACAGCTGGGGCATTAGAGAGTCCAAAGGGCATGACGAGATATTCAAAGTGACCAAGGGGCTGTTGAAGGCTGTCTTCCACTCATCTCCTTGGCGAATTCGAACCAGGTGGTAGGCATTCCTGAGGTCGAGTTTGGAGAAGATGGTGGCACCTTGGAGAGGTTCAAAAGCTGAGTTTATCAGGGGAAGTGGGTACTTGTTTTTAACTGTGATGTTATTTAACCCACGAAAGTCAATACAGGGTCGGAGTGATTTATCCTTCTTGTCCACGAAGAAAAACCCAGCACCCAGAGGAGAGGAAGAAGGACGAATTATTCCTGAAGCAAGGGAGTCACCGATGTATTTCTCCATGGCCTCTCTCTCTGGCCGAGACAGATTATAAAGTCTGCTGGTAGGTAAAGGAGCTCCAGGTAGCAGATCGATGGGACAATCATAGGGACGATGAGGAGGGAGAGAGAGAGCCTTATCCTTGTTGAAGGCCCCACTCAGGTTGTGGTAAACCTCAGGAACACCAGACAAGTCTACTTTAGCTGAGACACATGGAGCAGGCATAGGGTCTACAGGGACGGGAGGCACAGCAGACTGTAAACAGTTAAGGTGGCACGACTGATTCCATTCTATGATTTTCCCTCCGGCCCAATCAATATGCGGATTGTGGGTGCGAAGCCAAGGGTAACCAAGAACCAAAGGGGTTGCAGGAGCAGAAATAACCTTCAGTTGAATGTCTTCTCTGTGATTTCCAGAAATTAACAGGGTTACGGGTTGTGTCTGCTGTGTAACCTTAGAAATGCTTTTACCATTTAAGGCATAAGCAGTCAAAGGTTCCAGTAAAGCTTCCAAGTTTAGACCCAGCTGCTTGGCTAGTTCACAGTCCACAAAGCTATCCTCAGTCAATGAGGGCAGAGAGGGGCAAGGTCTGAGAGTTAGTACAAAGTCTGGCAGGAATCAGAAAACGGCTCAAAGTTGGGGCTACAATAGGTGTAGGTTGCGGACTCGTCAGGACCCCCAAATTCACTGACGAGCCCCTGCGTTTGGGCGGACAGGACAGCCAGAAAGGATATGCCCAACCTTACCACAATAAAGGCACTCTCCAGACCTCATATGTTGAAGGCGCTCCTCAGGGGATAATCCAGCGCGTCCCAACTGCATTGCTTCCTCCTTAGCAAAGGTGGGCACGCGAGGTGGTGAGGTGAAGCCAGATGGTCTGGACACAGAGGGAGCAAAATTGGGAGAGCTGTTTGGCTTATTAGGCAAAGCAAAAGGTGAACGCTGCGCACGCTCCGCACGGCGCTCCTGCAGCCGGCTGTCGAGACGAGACACCCAGGAGATTAAGGATCAGAGGTCAGCAGGCTCATCTCTTGCAGCCAGCTCATCCTTCAGTTGATCCTTCAATCCCGTAACAAACACAGCCTTAAAGCCACCTCGTCCCATCGGGCTTCTGCCGCCAGTGTGCGAAACTCAATAGAGTAATCTGCAACGGTTCGAGTCCCTTGTTGTAAATTTAGCAGACGACTATCAGCTGAGCCAGAGTGTTCGGGATGATCAAAAACAGTGTAAAAATGTTCAGAAAAATCTCCAAAGGAAAGAGTGTCGTAATCCACAGAAGAACTCAATGCTTCGGCCCAGGTTAAAGCTCTTCCACGAAGCAAACTCAACACATAGTTAATCTTAGTCACCTCAGAAGAAAAAGACAAGGGGCGCTGGCGAAATACCTTGTTGCATTGAAACAGAAATCCTCTGCATTTCTCCACCTCTCCATGGAAAGGCTCAGGGTCGGCAATGGGGAAATCCCGGCATGGAGTGGAATCCAGAGGTGGATTGGAGGGGGCAGGAAATGCAGCAGAAGACGTCAGGGTAGAGATTTGAGCAGCAAGGTTCGAGATGTGTAGTGCCATGGACTGATTGCTGTCAACTAAGGCTCGGATCATCTGCTCATGTTGGCCCAGAAGATTTCCCTGAAGAGAAAGGGCGTGCTGAACAGCGGCGGGATCTGATCCAGTGTCAGTGGAGTTCATAGTGATCAGTTCGTACTGTTACGGCCCCTACACACGGCGGCGTGCGTTGACGCTTCAACGCTTCTGCCCATTCACTTTGAATGGGGTGACGTCACGATTCGCCGAACTGCATTCTGGGAGCAAAGCGTAGCTTTTCTCGCGGTGCTCGCTGCAAAAGTAGAGCAATGTTCTACTTTTGAAGCTGAGGCGGAGGCGTCAGCCAATCAAATCCCGCGTATGCAAATCTGCCAGACCGCAGTTCATTTCCTCATATGCCAAAAAATGGAGGAGAAAATAATCGTAGCGGTAGGGAATCACCCGGTGCTTTCAGTCCCTGTTCACCTACCGGGATACAAACCGGAGGAGCCAGGCATGGAGGGAGGTGGCAGAGACAGTGGGTGAAACTGGTAGGTTTTCGCCTGTTTGGGGAGTTTATATCCAGTGTACTTCGTTTGAATGGACAGCAGGCATAGACAGTATATTTAGCCACCATGCAATGTTGCATAAAATAGCACCATAGACATGAATTAAAAATCACTTTTTAGACATTAATGTCTATGGTGAGATTCATACACGGGAGCCTTTTTAAAGCCTTTTTACCCCGCTGCAAACAGAAACCCCCCCCCCCCTTCCCATCACAAACTTTACACAGACCCCCCCCTTCCAATTATCAACCGCTGTCTTGTTTCCGCAAACTCTTGTGTCCTGCAGCAGCTAAAAGTTTTGCAAGCCCCCGTTCATTTAGTACCTAAAATAATAGACATCGCTTTTTCCAGCTGACAAACCCGACTTTCTGGTCACTTCTTTAATTTTCCAGCCCTTGGGGAGAGACACGGGAGATTCATGTGATTGGTTGTTCGTCGCGTTGCTCGCATAAACTCCCCAAGCTTAAGACACGCCCACCGCCAAGCGGCAACGCACGTCGCCGTGTGTAGGCTGCGTTACGCTCTCACGAGCCTACAGGACTGAACTCACAATGCTGAACACCAGGAAGAGGAGACAGAGTTTATTTGGTAAAAAAGGTTTATTAACCAAAAAACCCTTCAGGAGACAAACGGAGGGATTAGATGTCCACTTAATCCGGGGCCAGGGTTTGTCACCAGCGGAGGTGCGGAGATGCACGGAGGAACACAGGCGAGGATAGCCGGGGATCCAGAGCTGGCGAGAGTTGACTGACTTGAGCTGATGTGCGTGGAAGCACGGAGGGAACACCGGCGAGGAGAGCCGGGGATCCAGAG
>CALSBW010029805.1:366804-399283 GCA_943590975.1 Lindbergichthys nudifrons | reverse complement strand
GTGGAAGCACGGAGGGAACACCGGCGAGGAGAGCCGGGGATCCAGAGCTGGCGAGAGTTGACAGGCTTGAGCTGGTGTGGGTGGAAGCACGGAGGGAACACCGGCCGAGGCGAGCCGGGGATCCAGAGCTGACGAGAGTTGACAGTCTCGAGCTGGTGTGCGTGGAAGCACGGAGGGAACACCAGCAAGGCGAGCCGGGGATCCAGAGCCGGCGAGAGTTGACAGGCTTGAGCTAGTGTGCGTGGAAGCACGGAGGAAACACAGACGAGGGGCCGGAGGCTGGACGTGGCAGACAGACGGATACTGGACAGAGAGATCACAAGGTAAGTAACAGGAACACAAAGAGTACGTTTTAGCTATAGAGAAAATACCAAGTCGTATTACCAGCGTGGTGAAACGACGAACTGGTGAATACTGGATGGAGGACCCGGGTATATATGCAGGTGAAGGTGAGTAGTGTAATCCGGATGATGAGCCACAGCTGAGGAGGTGAGTTGGCGGGAAACAGAAGTGGGTCAGCCACGCCCAGCCAGGAAGACAGACACACAGGGTGTTTCTCAATTGCGAGTACGCTTGCTTGGTAGCACATGTCTGCAGAACATCTAGCTTCAGAAGCGAGTCAAGAATACTTCCTGGCATTCGGAAAACGCTATCAAGTGTGCAGGTGTGCGTCATATGAGAGGCCCCGCCTTACATCTTCCGCCACAGATTTGGGGAAATTGGTCCGTGCGCAAAGCATTGTGGGGATTTTAAGACCGCGGAGTCTACTCATGTGCAGCCTCGATATTTCTCCAAACGGAGTACGCCGGGCTCGGTAGATTTCTAAGTATGCTGGAGATTGGAACAGTACTTCGGCGGCACTCGATGACGTAGTATGCTTGAAATAGTGGCTCTGAAGTAGCTTTACTCGCGATTGAGAAACACCCACAGACAATAACAAACACAAAACAAAGGGGAGAAGAAGGAGGGAGAACTGCAAATCCTCACATATAACAAGTACATTTAAAAGGTGATTTAAGGAAACATCTAAAAAAAAAACATACAATAAGTATCAGTTAGAAAATAGCGTGATTAGCAGTTCTCTGTGGCCCCAAGGCCCCGGGAACTGAGACTGGCATAGTGATCAAACAGTGGTACTTCCACTTATGAGTCAGTCAGGTGACGTCATTGGGCCCAAGAATACCTTTTCCCATTGACTTACAAATCAGCTAATAATTTTTCTCAGCATAAACAGCTCTTTCCTGAATCATTGGGACCTTAATGGTTGTAAAACGCGCTCAAAGCCAAATCCAGTTTTCTATTGTCTCCATTCATTAGACTTGGTTTAAGGAAGACGTAAGTGTGCATGCTCTGTGGCCCATTGATGTGAAAGATCCAGGGAAGATCTGGGTGTTTTGGTTCTCTAGAGTCAGGCTGTTTTGGCTTTTTGCGCCACTGAGCATCTGTAATGAAATAAACAAAGCCACTCCTCCAACCAGTAACCAGTTCTCGTTATACAAGTATCGCCTGGTGGTCATCTGTCCCAATAAATACTTTTTGTCAAACAAGCATCAACTTCTTTGAGAATGTCTGCATTGTGACTCAACCGGAGCTTAACACTAAAAATATGTGAAGTGAAAAAGACTGAAGTAGTTTAAATGGAATATTCCAGTGAAAGTGCAAAGATTATGGAGGTCTCGGTGTAACCAAAGGTAACAATCCATGACAGAAGGAAGAGGCAGGAAGCAGCATGATGGTAATTGAGTTGGGAAAATATTAGGTGAGATGCTGTGGAACAAATGTGTGTGATGTGAGGTCAGTGAAGATGTAGGAAGGGTAATGTTCTGGCACGTTCCTGGAGGTGTTGCCGCAAAGGTCACACACACACCTACGATGGAAGATGATAATTTACTGACACAGTGACAAAAACTGGCATGGAAACAGTGAGCAAATAAAGTAAGCATGGTGCCTCACTCTGAACAAAGCCGGTAAAGCGAGACCAGTAAAAGTTTTATTAGAAGACTAAAATGCTATTTTCTTTAACAGCACCTTTAGCCTTCTCCCTGAAAAGATCACAGAAACGAAATCACAAAGACAGAATGCTGGAAAAAGAACAGCGCTTTTCAGCTTTAACCTCAAGAGAACATATTGATAGAGACATACACATAATTGTTTTAGCAAAGAAATAAAATAAAGTAAGCATTGAAACAGATGTATAGACAGAACCACAAGTGTAAAAGAGAGTCAATCCTCTCTGCCTTTCAGCCTCTCAGCTCTCATTTGTTGACCTTGGCATTCTTGCCTGTCAATACTGCTCAGAAACAAGACTGATTATTCATCTGCATTACACTAAAAAAAAAAAGATTTGTTAAACCAACATGATTTAATTACATGACAAAATTCCACGCAATTACATTATGTTACTCTAATTTAAATGAAATATGTACATAATACATGATTCACTGTTGTTAACCCAACACATGTTTATCTCATTCATCCACTGTAAAATGAATACTTCAGGTTGACGTATTGTTCTTTAGTTAAACTAACATGTGGTTCTCATCGATCCAATGTCAAATTAATACTTCAGGTTGACATATTTTACTTATATACAGTGATGCAAACACAGGTATGGTGAAAAAAGAGAGAACTATTCGAAGCAGAAAAAAAAAAGCGTAATATACCATCTGACAAAGGCCTGTGCTATAATGCTTCAATTAACTGGCTATTCTTTATAATATACTCAGATCAATAGGAGACAGAGATGTTACGTTATTAATCAAGAGTTTTTATTATTATTTACACCAGGGGTGGGGAACCTTTTTCCTTTCAATTTTTACAACATCCTCCGAGGGCCGTACAAATTATTGAACTCAACCTCTGCTTAAAAATACTAAAATCACAGCCCATTCATTTCGCCTTTCTTTCATGCTGTGCAAAGAAAAAGCAACATCTTAATCCAGATATCTTACCATGACTCGTGCATGCATGCACGTGCACGGTTGTGGCAGGACCACCAAAACAGAAAGATATGGACACAAGATGTGTGATTTTTTTTTAAATATTGAAGTTAAAAGCATCAATCTGGTGCACTTTGAGAGCAAAATGAAGAGATCTATGGATACATCTTTCAACACCCATATGAAACAGAACTGTAAGCAGATTTTTCTTTTGGGATATTTTACAAATCACTCCCCTTTTAAACTCTACAAGTTTTTTGTTACTGTCATATAGTATTTTATACCTGTTTTTCATTTAGTCTCTAATGTCTCATTAATAACTATAATGATCATATCAAGGTGTGCCTTAACCTCACTGAGCTGAGGTTATTTGAGCCTCTCAGGAGAGAGCTCTCTTCCACCTGGTTGTAGAAAAGCTCTTTAAATTCGTTAGCATAGCTAGCTAACCATTTGCTAATAACAACAGTTCGCCACTGTGCTTACAACTAAAGACACAGCCACGCAAACACTGCGGCATGTGTACGGCTCCTTATGGGTACTGCAATATTTGAAGAGCTGGAGCGGCGTTCCGGTGCTCTCCGTCAGCACTCTAGTCTACACTCCTTTCAGACGAGACATATACCACGTGAAGACACGTTACGCTCGTGTTGTGTTCAAGTAACCTGTCCGTGGCCAGGAAAAACAGGCACTCGCTTGTTTAATTATTTTGCGGTCTAGATTTCTTCTTCTTTTTTTAAGTGAGAAGTTGACGGACTCCAAAAGTTAGCATTCTAACCAGTGGCGGATTTAGGATCGTAGGAGATCCGGGGCTTAGCCAGGGGGGGGTGCTAGTGGAGTAGTGGAGCATGCTGTGAACTCGCCAGAGCATCGCAATTGAGAAGCTGGGCTACTCTTCACGCTAACGAAGGATCACTTCTGCTTCTTCAGGGCAGGGAAGGCTACGCAGTACGCAGGCTACTGTCCCGCAGCTGCTGCCTCTCTGTTGGACTCCGGTACTGCACATTACTCACGAGAGTAATGAAGTGCTTTGCGTGAAAAATTCGGGGCTTTTCAGAAAACATCCGGGGCTTGAGCCCAAGTAGCCACCCCCTAGCGCCGGCACTGATTCTAACGTAACAAAGTACCGCGACCGCTGTTTGCACCATGTCATCAGACATATCATTGGAAAGCTCCGTCTCTCCTGCACAATCTCATCGGATCCAAATATGGTCATTTCCTTTGTATCAGCAACCAATCGTGAAAGTACAAAGGGGTCTTAAACAAAGAAACAAAATCTCATTGGCTGGTGTCAATTTCTGACAATGTGATTCGTTCAGATGCGTCACGTGGTGTGCTAAAAGACTTCCTGGTTAGCTTTCAGCTGGAAATTAAAATCTCATAATGGCAAAAGTACAGCGAAGAAAACGTTCACAGAGAAGACGACAATTGTCACTTGCACGAAGCAAGGTTATACAAAAAAGCAAATGACCCCGAACATGAAATACCTTCACGGAGTGCGTCGATGCGCAAGCTGTCATCCAAAGAACAGGAGGGTTTAGGTAGCGCCACAGAGCAATATTTAAAGGTCGTTTTCTCATATTCTGAGTCAGAAATGTCCACTTCAGTAGCATGTACATACACCAAACCTTCCAGTTATATTCCTATCAATATTCTGAAGGCTTTTAAAGAAGGGTTTGTTCATATATCATTCATAGCCTCGATATTTTAGGGCTGTTGACAGTATTTTCTGATTTATGGAGTGATAAAAAGAGATATCCAAAATCCCTTCTGTAAAAGCCTTAGATACTAATATGACTACAAAATGAAACAAGAATTTTGAACCTGGCTTTATCCAATGTTCAGAATTGTGTTCCTGAAATATGCGCATATTTAATGAGATAAAGGCTCATTTGCATATTTAAACATGCTATTTCAGAGAACTTGTAATACAAAAAACAATTGTCTTAATGTAAGTAATTAACTGGAGAAATTCCTAGCTGATATCTTTAAGTTAAAAAAATTACCCTATTCACCTGTAGTGTCTCGCATTAACTAACATGTTTTTACCATGTTGGTTCTATTTAATCCAATTGCATGGAATTTTGACACATACATTTAGTCTAACAGAACCATTAAGTCACAGAAACACAATTTTTCTAATAAAAACCTTTATTAGGATAAAATGAGAAGTTAACATTGTCTCTCTAACATTGACTGATTAAAACACATTATACACATTTTACACATTATAAAACCACCTCAAAAATGTACTTCAAATTGTATCAAAGATGTCATTCAAAGGGTATCAAAAATGTACTTCAAATGGTATCAAAAATGTACTTCAAAGGGTATTAAAAATGTCATTCAAAGGGTATCAGACATTTTCCTTAAAATAGCAAATGTCTGAAAACACTAAACATAACTCAAAAACATTCCTAACAGAGAACCTTGTTTGGAATGTATACAAGCAAATTACCCTACAAGCCAATTCTCATGCTCATCACAGTCAAAACTAAAATAAAAAACTAAAATACATCCTTAGACTGTATGAGCTCTTTCTTACACAAACTGAGTGAGTGTGTCTGTGTGCGTGTGTGTGTGCGCACACAGACTCCCTGCATCCTGGAGGACTCACTCTGCCCCCTAGTGGACAGGTGTACTCTCTGCCCCTAATGCAGGAACCTCAGGTGCATGTAGAAACCTCTGGGCAGATTCTGGTTGGTACTTTTAAAGACTTTGAATTTGATTTGTTGTACATAGAGAACAACAACTATGACATGAAATGTTCCCATTTAAAATAACAAATGTCTGAAAACACTTAAAGGTCCCATATCATGCTTTTCCGGTTACTACCCAGCCCCTTGTGTGTTATGAAGGTTTTTATGCATGTAAACGGTCTGCAAAGTCACAAACCCTCAAAGTACACCCTGTAGCGAGTAAAACTCTAACACAGAAAATACCTGTCTATGCTGCCCCAGAACGCCTCATTGGAGATTTCTCTTTTTCTTCCTGGGTACAGTGACGTGCCCATACCCAAATGGACCAATCCATGGAGCCGTTACGTTACGTCCGCGGAGCCGTTACGTTAAGTGCGTGGATTGGTCCAAATGGATCAATCCGCTGACTTCCTCACACACAAACACTCAATCTTTTCTCAGCTGCAGCTCCGCCGATTTCTCCTCCCTGAGACGGCGGGACGCGGCGAGTGTGTGAGCACACACACACTCCCAGCCAGGGTGTGTGTGTGTGTGTGTGTGTGTGTGTGTGTTCGGGCTTGTTTGGGGCTGGGTTTCGCTGTGTCTCGCTGTCTCGCAGACCCTCAAAAACATTCCTAACAGAGAAACTGTACAACGTCAGCTATTACATTGGGCTCATTGAGCCATTTTGATTTTGAGCGCTTGGACTTTGGTTCAAAGCTTGTTTCCATCCAGGTTCATCAACAACTTTTGGAAGACTTCTAAGGTGAACTTAAGGTTCGATGGGTAGCTCAGGTTAAGTGCATAAATCAATCCAAACAGCAAGGCACATGGACAGGCCACATTTCCCAGGTCATTCAGAACTACTACACCCTCTATGGCAATTCAGATTTCCTCAGGCTTTTCTGTGATATCCACTCCCTCTTTTCGGATGACATGGATTCCCATCACTGTCTCTGCAATCTCCTTCTTGGCCTCAGCAATGTCACTGCTCTGTGGAACACAAACAGAAAATGATGAAGCTATGCACTGATCAGATTGTAAGGGTCCAAAAAATTGTAACACCTTTGAACACTAAGACATCTGCATAATAATGTAGCGAACTGGCAAGGACGGGGGTCCTAATTGGTGGAACTGCCAGGGGGGGTTAGGGTTAGGGGGGCGGTCCTGCTTGTACATAAAAAGGGACCATATTTCTTGTTCTGTCTCTCGCTCCCTCATGTGTCTATTTATTGCCCTTCCTAGTCTGTGTATTCGAGAGCGCTTTGGTGTCGTGTCTATTTTAGTTTTGTTGTTTAATAAACCATTTTATTTTACTGATGACTCCTTTTTCATAGTCACCACAATAATTTAAAGGGGACCTATCATGCAAAATGCACTTTTGTACATCTTTTATACATGAATATGTGTCCCCGGTGTTCCAGGGAACTCACCAAGTGTCAGAAAACACAACCCTCTCTATTTTCCTCCATACCCAAATCTCTAAAAAAGGGGCTGCAACGGATCTGATAAAAACTGATCCAGATTTGAACACCGTCCTGACGTCAGGACAGTGGCGCTACGGCTATTGGGCCAACTCCACCAATCAGGAGGAGACAGCCACGGCAATTGCCGTTCGAAAGCGCTGGAGACGCTGTAGTACATATGCCAGGCCTGTAGGTGGTGCTGTTCTCACTGAATCTGCCCTTGCTAAAACAGAGCTAGAAATTGTCAAATTGAGCAAAATGAGGCATGGCTAAAATGCATGATCTGTTTGGTATTTTGAAAAAGAAAAAAGTATAAATATGCCTTATATAGGTATGGTCCTACACTATATTATTCAAATATAGCATGATAGGTCCACTTTAAACTAGAAATAGTGCAGAGAGCACAGACCTCCGCGTGTGTGGGAGCAGGACATGTTTGGTGTTGCTGCATTTGTTAGGTCGAGAGCTTTATGCCAGTCAAAACCCTGTGTCTCTGTGACCTTCCCACGTTAAAATATGGCCGTTTCAACGCCCCTCCCACCGGCCATGTTTAGTCAGCTCTGTGGCGCCCCCCTCGTGTCGCAGCCAGCGGTTCGGTGCACTCTGTGCTCTCCTCCCACACACCCCAGGCTAAACCCTGTGTCTCTAGTGCCCCCACACGGGAAGCTGTTTTGTTTTAATTTGGGGATCCGCCCTGTGATTCAGATCCGCTGCGAAAATGGGTTCTTCCTTAACCCATGCTACACCCTTCCACTGAGTTTCATGAAAATTGGTCTGGTACTTTTTGTGTAATCCTGCAGACTAACAGACAAATCCATACACGCGACCGAAAATATTACTCTCCGCCAAGGTAATGAATACAAAATAAGATAAAAATGACTTACCAAATACTCACCAACAAGTAGCACCCTTCTCAACACGAATGTACAAAGTGCTTTACAGTACAGTACACAATTCACAGTACAACTAAAATGTAGAATAAAAGGCATAAAAAGGCATAAAACAGCAGCAGGTAATACATACGATAAAACACCAATAAAAGACAGCTACTAAGTTAACTCACCTCCTCCGACGCCCCAAAGGCCTGTCGGAAGAGGTGGGTCTTTAACTGCCCCTTAAAAATCTCTACTGAGGCAGAGGCTCTTAGTGTCTGGGGGAGTTTGTTCCAAAGCCTTGGGGCCACCACCTCAAAGGCACGGTCCCCCTTAGTCTTTAGCCTGGTTCGGGGCACCCTTAGGAGGCCTTGCTCAGAGGACCTCAGGGCCCGGGTTGTGCTGTGAGGGTGGATCAGGTCATTGATGTAGGCTGGGGCTTGGCCATGGACAGCTCTATATGTGAAAACCAATACCTTGAATTGGGTTCTGAGATGGACAGGGAGCTAGTGCAGGGCAGAAAGGATCGGAGTGATGTGGCATGTTGTTTTGGAGCGAGTGAGCAATCTGGCTGCAGCATTTTGGACCTGTTGTAACCGGTTTATTGATGTTTTGTTGAGGCAGGAGAACAGAGCATTACAGTAATCAAGCCGGGATGAAATGAAGGCATGAATCGCCATCTCCAGTTCTGCGTTGGATAGAACCCCCCTGAGCTTGGCAATGTTCCTGAGATGGAAAAAACAGGTACGGGTCA
Source organism: Lindbergichthys nudifrons (assembly GCA_943590975.1). Lineage (NCBI taxonomy): Eukaryota > Metazoa > Chordata > Actinopteri > Perciformes > Nototheniidae > Lindbergichthys > Lindbergichthys nudifrons. Next base: position 390,577 of record CALSBW010029805.1, on the reverse strand, counting down.
GAAGTTTGATGTGTTTGTCTAGTAGCATAGACTGATCGAAAGTTACACCAAGGTTTTTTATGTTTGCCCTTATGTTACCACTGAATGAACCCAGGTGGCTTGCTACCTTAGAGGCGATGCTATCAGCCGCTAAGATCAAGACTTCCGTTTTCGATGCATTGAGCTGTAGGAAGTTGCTTGACATCCACTCCTCAATTGCAGACAGACATGTGATGAGGGTGTTTCCATTTTCCATTTTGGCAGGTTTGAAGGAGAAGTATATTTGGATAGCACCTGCGTAGCAGTGATACGAGACACCCTCAAATTGGCTAATTAAGTGGCCCAATGGGAGCATGTACAGGGCAAAAAGAAGGGGGGCTAAAACAGGACCCTGGGGCAGGCCGCAGGATAGGGGAGTGCTATGTGATGAGAACGGGCCCACCGCCACGGAGAAACTTCTCCCACTGAGGTACGAGGCAAACCACTGGAGGGCAGACCCTGAGATGCCTACCCACTCCCTGAGTCTATCTAGCATGATGGCGTGGTCCACTGTGTCAAACGCTGCACTCAGGTCCAACAACACCAGAACCACGCAATCACCTGCATCCGATGCCATCATGATGTCATTGGAGACCCTGAGGAGAGCTGATTCTGTGGAGTGGTGTTTTCTGAAACCTGATTGGAATTTGTCATGGATGTTATTATCATTCAGAAATGTATTGAGTTGATTAGCAACAACATTTTCTAAAACTTTTGACACAAATGGGAGCTTTGAGATGGGCCTGTAATTATTCGGGAGGGAGGGATCTAGATTGGGTTTTTTGAGAAGGGGCTGAACAACCGCCTGCTTAAAGAATGATGGGACGGAGCCAGAGACAATGGAGATGTTTATAATGTGGAGCAGGGGTGGAGCGACACACGAAAACACTTCTTTTAGCATGGACGTTGGTAAAGCATCCAGAGGGCTTGAGGAAGATTTCATAGCGCTCACTACAGCGGTCAGGTCGGCAAAGGTGATGCAGGAGAAATTACTCAGGGTGGCCTGCCTAACTGGACAGATAGGGAGGGGGGAGTGGGAGGGGGTGATGCTCGACCTCACATCAGCTACCTTGTTTATAAAAAAGGTGAGAAAACGGTCGCAGTCGTCGTTTGAATAAATAGGAACTGAGGGGGTGGACTGGTTTACAATGGTATTTATGGTTTTAAATAGTACTCTGGGGTTGTGCTTACTAGAGGAGATGAGGTTAGAGAAATAGGTAGCCCGGGCATTTTTTACCAAATTGTTGTCATCGCAGTAAAGGTCCTTCAGATGGAGACGGTGTACCTGGAGGTTAGTGGTTTTCCACAGCCGCTCAACTTTGCGACAAAGCCGTTTCAGTATACGGGTGTCCTCTGTTAACCAGGGGGATGTGTTTACAGCTAGGGAGCTGCGTGTCACCATGGGAGCGACGTCATCTAAAATGGCAGAGCAGTGTGTATTGAAAGCGTTGACTAGACAATCAACGTCATCAACATGCGACACCAAAACATTGTTGTCAAAAGCTATTACAAATTTCTCAACCGCTGCGCTATTTAAAATACGCGAGGTTTTTACTCTCTTCCCCTGAACATAAGCGTTAAACAGATCGGAAACAGATAGCTCTTCGATACAAACATTGCTGATATTTAGACCAATTGTGAACACAAGATCCAATGTGTTACCTTTGTTATGCGTTGGGCCAGACACATGTTGACAGAAGTTAAAAGATTCGGTGACATTAAGGAAATCACTGGCAAATTTGTCTGAGCAGTCATTTACATGAATGTTAAAATCCCCGCACAGAAGAACTCTTTCATAGTGGATGAAGGAGGTTAGTAAGTCACCAAGATCGGATAAAAAAGAGCCATTCTTGCCTGGAGGGTGGTAGATTAAAATACAATAAAACGGGTTTGAGCGACCCACTTTTGTTATTAGCACTTCAAATGTTGGGAAGGATCCAGTGCTCACCATGTTGGTGGAGAAGCAGTCTCTGTGGAACGCGGCAAGTCCTCCTCCTCGGCCGGTGCGCCTAGGAGCACAGGAGTAGCTGTAGCCCGGAGGACAAAGTTCGTTCAAGGAGGAAAACCCCCCCCGGCTCTCTGCCAGGACTCCGAAACAAGCATCAAATCCAGCTCTCTTGAGACGACGTAGTCATTTAATACAAAGGATTTGTTTGTAATGGATCTGGCGTTCAACAAACAAAAGGATACGGAGTCAGATCCGGCTCTTCCTATCTTCTAGGCCCGAGGCAGTGGGCGCAGGCAGCCGGACACAGGAGCCATGCCGAAACGAGTCGATGGTCGATTTACAGAGCCCCCCGGCCCTCGATGCAGCCACACTGGTGAGTTTTGTGAATTGTCGTTTTGCAGGAGCAAACGCGGGTAGGTGGGATGTTGATGCCGGGAGAATAGGACGGAGGCATGACGGCCTCACCCTGGGGCCAGCTGTCATGGAGGTGGTGCACAGTATAGACGAGGAGCGGCCTTCTGTCAGCTTGCGGAACTTTACCGCCGCTCCGGCTTGCCTTCCCCTCCGTCTTGCTCTCCAGGTTCGGGGGCAGCAACAGGTTGCAGACCAGATTACCTCTGGTACCTGGGGACGCAGGGTACGGTGACAACTCCACTATGCCGATCGGTCCGACAGTGATTGTGCCACCGAAGCACCTATATCCAGCAGAGTTTGGCGATCATAGGAAACTGCCGATTTGACATTGCGTACGCACAACGATAAAAACAGATAAGCGACAAACAGGAGCGGTAGCGAGTGAAGACGACTAGCAGCCAACATAGGCGCGGCCATCTTGCTCTGTACGTGCAAATAATGACATCAAGTTTTCCACTGTCCTCATGGAGGTATGTACAGAGACATTTGAGGATGCACTCCTGTCTTACTTCGATATCACTCTGCAGAAAGGAAGAATAGGTCAATTGAAAATTAGTGTTGAACCTGTCACGCCCTCCACCTCCACCTAGCTCTCCCCTATGGCTGTCTCGGTGTGTGGGTGTGGCTGCAGGCTCCAGTTGATACATCCATCAGTGGTCCATCATCTCTCATCACCACCATGCAGTATCAACCCCGGCTTTTCAACCACTCCTCGCCAGATTGTAGTTTGTTACTCTCACGTTAGTTGCGCTGGCTCTCTTTTATATTTTGTGTATCTGTGACCTGGTTACTAATAGTGATCTCTGTCTGCCACCTCTGCTTCCTGCCTGCCAGCCTACCTGCTCCCCTACCTGCCAGCCTGCCCCACCCGCCTTACCCACCTGCCCCGGATCTCTCATTAAACCCCATTCATTGACTGCCGTGTCCTGCCTGCCTGTGTTCCCCAGTCTGACCTTAACAGAACCTCTGACATTGCACAACACAGACAGCTGAATGGAGAATGGCTCTTACACTATTTCACTAATACTACAACCCATACCACATGACAAATAAAATCCATAGGAGATTGTGCTGTTCTGACTGTAAAGATTAAGTTTGATAGATTAATAAAGTAGAATAATTTACCTTATCCATGACTGCAATGGTGCTCCAGATTTCTTTTCCTGCAGCAACTCCTTTGTTGATGAAGACTTTTACCAGCTGGTCAGAGCACTCATCAAGTTGAGATAGGAATTTTGATGTCAGAGGGACAGTGGTAATTCGCATGGACTCCCTGTTGATCTGAAAACACATGAAGATGGCAACATCCAAAAGCAAAGTAAGATTGGTCAACCATTCTCATTTAATCAAAATGTCCAGTGTCAAAATATTAACATATGGTGCAAAATTGAATAGCATATTACTTACTTCATTTATTTCAACAGAGCCGGCCGGCCATCTGCTTTTAAAATCTGCAACCAGTGGCTTGTCCTGGACAACCTCTTGTCGTCGGTATGAGAAGGTCCTCTCCATTTTTTCCTTCACAACCACCTGGTTGTTTCTCTTCTGTACCTCAGTCAGCAGTGCAAGTCTTTCATTTTCAAGGCTTTCTTTTGTTTCCCCTCTCGGAAGCAGTGGACAGTAATTCACTTCAGCCTTCTTTGGTTTCTTCACATTTAAGGCTGCCTTGCCCTGGTCTTGTGATTTATGCTTGAGGGAGTTGACACAGATTTCATGGCAGCCGAGTTTGCCAAGCCTTGAACAGAAGTTTACCATCTTGTACTTCAAGCTCTGCTTACAACCTTCAAAGCCTGTTGTGGACCCTCGCTCTGTCAAACATGGATGGGTCTTGACCAAAGCTTCAGCTACATTGCTTATCTGTACATTGTTGGGGTACGATGTGTACTTGAACATTTTCTCTGAATAAGTCGTGGCGTGCCATTTGCTTGTAAGTCTTGGTTTCCTTTTTCAAGCTGCATCTCCGTATCAAATGAAAACGAGGGAATAACAAAGACATCCGGCCAGGTGCATGATCTTGACTCGGGAGAGGATGACAGTATTACTGTATCATTGGTGCCACGTGATGAAATGGAGGAGGCGTCCTCTGATTCCGGATATGAAGTTGTGAGACATAGCTGTGTGTCACCTGATGAAACGGAGGGGTCCTCTAATTCCAGATATGAAGTTGAGGGACATGGCTGGAATATGAAGACCGGGGCTTGAACGGTGAAATGACCCCTTAAATTATGACTTCTGGTGATGTTAGAGGGGGGGGGGGGGGGGGAAGGACAAATTGAGGCTTAAAAATATGAGAAGACTGATCAATACCTCCATAATCTTCAGTGTGGTTAGCTATGAATCTTCCAAAACTTCGAAACACCTTGTCCTGGACATAGTTTCTACAGTATAAACTGTGCAACAGTACAGTAGGCCCACACAAACTGCAGAACACCGGGGCTTTGGGAACACTCAAATGATTTAATTCCCATTTAACCTGTTTTTTTTTTCTCACGAAACTGTGTCTCAGGGCTTCTTAAAATGTAATAAACTATTCATGTGTCATACTCATTTAACGGGAAGAAACTCAGCTAACTGATGATATGAACCATTTTTACCGAAATAAAACACAAGTCTCACAAGAAGCTAACCTTTTGCTAAATGAGCCCTGAGCGAAAAAATGCTAACGCACTCTAGGTATAAATCAATCGATATACTTATCGGATATGCACAAACAACCTTAGCTAACAAGCTGAGATTCCACAGATTCTAGAAATATAAGTATCATCACTGAGCGATCAGAACTCGCGACAGGGGAAGCAAATACAGACATCACACGATGTAGCTTTAGGTAGCAAAACACGGAGATATGCTCACCTTTTGCTGTTATTCTGATCAAAAACGAGAAAAACACGGCTGAAGGTTAATCCATAGGTTAATTCAATGTGTCTGTCACTTTGAAAAAATTATTGATAATCCATAATTCCATTTTTATGTCAAAAACGGAGTTTTCATAATAGCTGCTAATGATAGCTTCCAGAGTGTATGACAGCTTCCTGTTTTGTCTCCTTGGATACGAGTCCAAACAACTCACAGACTGCACCGGGCGCCGATGTAGTCGCCCCTGTGACCATCAGATTTGACGAAGCTGATTGGCTGAAATTATGTTTCGGCGGCATAGTTTAAAGATAGCAACAGTTGGCTTCTGCTGCACTTGCTGCGCTGTGCATAGCGCCCAGACGAGAAAGGGTAATGATACCACGGGCAAGGCCAGGCAGGAAACATGTGACTTATCAGTAACTTTAGACATCGTAACACAATTTTAAATGAGATTTTATTGTAGATTATACATTTTACTGATACCAATTATATAATATTTACCTTGTTTATTAAAAATACTACTAATAATATTTTTTAAATATATATATATATATATTTTGTTTTAATGTGGGAAGAGGGTGGGCGCCCCTAGCGCCCCTATGGGCCGGCCACCACTGATGCTCGTCATGGATTTCTTTGGTTCTAAGACTGAATGTGCCTGACTGAACGTGTTCACTCTGAATCTCCGACTTCTTCCCTGTACAAAACCTGCAAAAATAGTCTCCTGAGAAACTCTCCACAAATCCACCTATTCCATGCGCTCCCAAATTGTCTGCTATTACACACTGGACTGTGCCTTTCACAAACTCACCAAGGCTTGAAATGAAAACACCCTGCTTTTCCAAGGTAACCAAATTCTGTAAAAGGGGGTTTAAAACTTTTCCATAGCCATATGTCTTTATATCATCAGGTTAATGGAAGACAGTTCTGAATGTGACCCAGGGGGTAGGTTACTTAGAATCCAGTATACACCACACAGCTTGTGTCTTTCGAGATGTTCCCAAGGGATTACAAATTTCAAAGTCATCCACATACAGCATTACAGTGATTCTTAATCTCTCCCCTGATAAAAAAATATTTTCTTTGAAGTGCTGACCATCTCTTGTGGACTTGTACTGCTGCTGGTTATCTACAGGGCCTTCATTTACCTGTGTTCTTTGGGTTTCAATAACCTTGTCTATGACATCATTGTGATCTAGCAACTGCTGCAAAGATTTTAGCAATGGAATATACTGAAAGGACCTTTTTGTCTTTGAGTCAAGAATAAATTCAATTGGCTCTACAACATTAAAATGTGCCAGAAGCTGCATCGCTTTCTGGGTCAGGAGGGGACGTATCCTCCTGATGTTGTGTATCTGCAGAAGTGGGTTGTAGCAGCGATGTTTGCAGTGAAGGACAGGTTGTTATCGAGGGTCACACCCAGATTCCTTGCAGTCTGAGTCGGGGAAACAACAGAGGGGCCGATGTTGATTGTTAGGTCAAGAGTGGGACAATCTTTTCCAGGAAGAAGAATCAGTTCAGTCTTGTCAAGGTTGAGCTTGAGGTGGCACTATGACATCTTTTGATATATGATACGTACATATCGTATGAAAGCTGGGATTCCACAGATGCCATTGGTATAAGTCTCATCACTGTACGACCAAAACTCACTAAACTAGCAGCCAGGAAAGAGCAAGAAAACAATTTCCGGTTTCAATAAACAATAAATATGTCTTACCTTTGCTGTTTTGTGATCAAAAGTTGCTGAAGGTTAATCCAATGTCTCTGTGTCACTTTTGAAATGATTACTGATAATCCATCATAATATTTATTGTAATAAACAGGGTGTATTGGTTAGCTGGCCATGGCATCTGCTTTAGGACATACTATGTGTGCGTCCATCATTCTAACTGACCAATGGTAATGTTTACATGGATTTATGTTCGTTTCTTGTCAGGTCTCTTGAACAGGAAGAAAAAAAATCTAAATTAAAAATTAAAATCTTTAATCTGGGGCTGCAACAAAGGGTTCAACTTTAAATCAGAAATATTTTCTCTGTCACTATCCAGAAATACACTTTATCCATCAAAGAAAACCTCTTTATTTGAGATGATGTACTAGGATGCATAGAATATATTGTTGTTGACTACTGAAACAATAGTCTGCTTCATCAACGACAAAGGGATCCTAATGAATAATATGTAAAGCAAACAAAGGGCACAGATTTTGAAGTGAGATAAATTCATATTATGGCTGGTGTTGGAAAATAGTTTCCTACGAGTTAGGTTTGGCATTACCTCTGTTTGTAGAGACTTAACTTGGGAACCATTAGGTCCTTGGACGGTTACCAGTGGAGACTGGTCACTGCCCTTGAGCACGGCACCGGACCCCACCCTGCTCCCAGGGTGCTGTCAACATAACAGGTGCCAATTCCTCAGTCTATATTTCATTGTGCGCGCTGTTATGTGAACATGTGAAGATAAGCAAATGTAATCTGATCAAAACATGGGCTTCGGTTCCATATACCATCAATTGTTGGCACTCCTGTAGGAAGAAAAACAACATGTGATTGGCAAATCAAAAAAGCAATAGATGGAGAATGTGTCGCTGTATTTACTCTCAGAGGAAAACTCTTTCTTGAAACGAAATGAATGGAAACAGATGCCTGGATAGATATGGGCGATAGCTTCACCTAGGAAATCAAATACTGTCTGAGACTGAAACTCCCATGTGTTTTCAAGGCCGAAATACCATTTAACAGTTGAAAGGGTTTTTATCAACAGGCTGATTGTTAGTCCTGAGGCCTGTACTACGAAGCCGGTTCAACATAACCTGGATATATTTGAGTTACCCGGCTTACTCAAGGCATATATGCTCTAACGGGAGCTGCCTGGACGCTGCAATCATGTTGCGCGCACTATCCGTGCTGAGTGTGCTGACTTTTCGTACAATGTCCCACTGTCTGGCTACCTGCATAAAGTCAAGTGCTCGGCGCAGTTGTCGGCGAAATGTCGCTCCTCTGTTTTCATTGAAACAGCTCCTTATATCCGTTAGCGCAGCTAGCTAGCACCAGATGCTAACAACAACAACACGTAAGGTGTGCCTCGCTCGCTCGCCCCACACATACACACTCCCTCCCGGTCCTCCCGATGGCCAGTCCGGGCCTGCCGGTGAGCGTGGAAGTGTGGTCTGCCACAAGCGGGCAGCAGGAGCGGGGCTGTCAGCATCAGCTTGTACATGGTATTTTAAACTCGATGCGCTCTGAAACTACGGGGCGGGGAGGCCGAGGACAAAAAATACACATGCGTTAATCGCGTTAAAATAATTTGTGGTTATTAACGCATTAACTTGACAGCCCTAATTATGATGTGATATGAACAACCCGGTATCACGGCAAGACGTGAACATGTGACGATTTACCATGCTGGGAGACGTGAAGATGTCACGATTTCGTCCCTTCAAACGTGACAGTTACACGGTATTGTTAACATGGCCCAACCAGTGGAGATATACCCGGAAATGCAAAGCAAATGCTCTACCCCGACGGTCGGTTGTTATTGTCAATATTAATATAATAATTATTTATTTTTTAATAGTCACACTCGATTTCGCCGATTTTCTTGTTGCCCCAGCTGGTCGACACCTCTTTTAGCAGAAACAAAAGCTATATTAATGCATTAAATCGATGTTAATCCATGTGTGTGGATGTGGAATTAACGGACGTGACGCTGTGCGATTGCGTTGCCAGACAACAGCTTCGGTTCATGTTAATTTACAAACTCTTCAACTAGATTTAAAAAAAAAAATTCGGATTTCACATCGCATAAACACCATTTCCCAACGTGCATTAAACCATCGAATCACCGAGCTGAGGACCTTGCCTACGTCGGTATTTTGTTATACACACATTCCTTCACATTTAAATTTAAATTTACATTAAAGTATTTCGTGAGGCCTTCTAAAATGTTTTTAAATATAACTACGGTTCTAGTTGAAGAGTTTGTAAATTAACATGAATCGAAGCTGTTGCCTGGCAACGCAATTGCACAACGTCACGTCCGTTAATTCCACATCCACACACATGGATTAACATCGATTTAATACATTAATGTAGCCTTTGTTTCTGCTAAAAGAGGTGTCGACCAGCTGGGCAACAAGAAAATATTGGGTATATCTCCACTGGTTGGGCCATGTTAACAATACAGTGTAACTGTCACGTTTGAAGGGACGAAATCGTGACATCTTCACGTCTCCCAGCATGGTAAATCGTCACATGTTCACGTCTTGCCGTGATACCGGGTTGGATATGAATGATAATGGGACACATCGACGTCTGCACTCACAGTGCCGCGGACTGTACGTAATGTTACTTTGATCCGGTTACTTATGTTAACTTGTGGCAGATATTTAAGTAAGCTTTCTTAACGCTAATGTTATATTAGTCAGATTGCTCTGAAGATGGGAGGTGATATTCTATAAATGTTTACGTTCACACAGTCAGTTAATTTTTGCCGGCAGTCTTTCTGTATTTCCTTTCTCTTGTAATATGACTTGATAGCTTTAAAGTCCGCACACTGAGCTCTGATTGGTCAGCAGGCGGTGCTTTCACTGAGTTGATCTCTTATCCTGGAACCGAAAGGCCCTGACACACCAGGCCGTATTCGGCCGTCTTCGGTTGTCTGGCAACAACGCGTTCCTTGTCGCCCAAAGTCAATTTGGTGTGTCCCGAACCCTCGGCCGTGACACGCCTTATTTGGCCTTTCACGGTCGACACATGGCCGATTCAACATGTTGAATTGGCCAAAATACGGATACAAGCTATCGGGCCAAGAAACCACTCTGATCAGCTGTTCAGCTAGCAAATGAGAAGCGAAACGGAAGTGAGGGACGTAAACAAACGATTTAAGAAGGCACAGGACAGCAGCTAAACCCCAGCAGGTGATACTTAAAAGACATCAAACATAGCCCTTAAATGTCCTCTCTTACCTCCCACACATAGCAGGCACATCTCTGATATCGGCGGGAGCGTCCCCGGCTGTCCTCTGCTGAGAGCTCCGTGATTTGTTTGGTCAAGTCCGGTTTTTCATCTCATCGGTTTATTTGTCAGTATAAAGTTGCAGGATTAGTCTCAAGTACCTCAACATTGTCCTTAAGTACAGTGTGTAAGTAAATGAGATAATGTCTACTGCTCTTCATTTACCTATTGTGAGTCGCCTCGGATAAAAGCATCACATGGAAATGTAAATTTAGCAAGAAGTGGCCATTATTACATTACTACATTGCTGACTCAATAAACTACACACCCGCCAGAATACTGCGATCATCAGATGCATGTCTATTAACTGCGATTTTATAGTATGTCTGCACTTTATGTGCTCATTTCATCATTCATGTATTTTTATATTCTAAAACATGTTTTCGATGGACGAGAGTGAAAATGGAACGCACACGCTATTTGTTTGTTTATATCAGTCTGTTCTTCTTCTCTGTCTTCCGGTTGTTGCCTATTTTGAATGATGAATACACACTACCGCCGCCTGCTGGTAAGGAGAGTTATTGCCACTCACGCATGCGCAGTTCGTACGTGCTCGACTGAAGTCTTTGCGGTTTGTTCCAGTGCGACACATGGCCAAGACGCAGGAGAACTCGTCGATGGAACTGTCGGTGTCGGCGAGTTCTCTGGTGACTGCCTGGTGTGTCAGGGCCTTAACCTGCTCCGGACCAGGCTAGCCGTTCAACATAAGTTACCATGGAGATCTAGCCCGCTAAGAAGTGAACCAGCGTCGTAGGACCGGAAAACCAGAGTTTTCCCTGAAGTTAGCTTGCTAAGCGAAAATCCGGCTTCGTAGTACAGGCTCAGGTGTACTAAGATGTTAGTGTGAGATTGATTGGCACTGCATATGTCAGCTGTGTGTGCAGACTGGGGTGGTGACTGCTTCCTAGAATCTGATGCCAACTGGCATTCTAAGCATTTACAGACAATTCTTAGCTACATTAAATAGCAATATTGAAAATGATGAGGCAGCAGATTAAAGAGAACTAGAGAATGCAATTCCTGAAGAAATTGCTAGTGGGAATCCTTTATGCTGAAAAGCTGACGCTAAACTGCTATGCTGAAATGTAATGTGTAAGAAGAAAGTGAAGAATTTAGATTGAAATGATACATGAACACTGGGGGCTTGAATGTGTGATGAGTGAAGAAAAGAAAGTAAAAAGGCTTGGAAAAGCAGCAGAATATTTGAACCGCAAACTTTTGAACTAACTTGATGGCGAATGATCTGTCGCCATGCCAACGGCATTTGATGACATCCCTTAATACGCTTAGATGCGTTGATGGCTGCATCGTTACCAAACCTGTGAAGTTTTGGGCTGTTTGGAGTATTTTCACTGAAGTTATGAGAAAACCGTGTTTCAAATCAAATCAAATCAAGTTTTATTTATAAAGCACATTTAAAAGCAATTTTTGGTCGAGCCAAAGTGCTGTACATGCAACAAAAACACACCACCACAATCACAATAAAAGACAATAAATTACAACAGATATATATAAAAAAACACAGGGAAAAGTCAGGAGTCGTGCTCCGCTCTAACTTGAAGGCCAGAGAGAAGAAGTGTGTTTTTAGTGTAGATTTAAAAACCCCTAGGGTCTGGGCCGACCTCACATGGAGAGGCAGAGTGTTCCAGAGCCTAGGGCCAGCTGCTGCGAAGGCTCGGTGCCCTCGGGTTTTAAGCCTGGTCTTGGGCACTACCAGCAGCAGCTGGTCAGCAGACCTTAAAGCTCTGGCTGGGGTGTAGCGATGGAGGAGTTCAGCTATATAGGCCGGAGCCAGCCCATTTAGTGCTTTACAAACAAATAAAATGATTTTAAAATCAATTTTGAACCGAACTGGAAGACAGTGTAGTGAGGCCAGAATTGGGGTGATGTGGTCACGCTTTTTGTGGCCAGTCAGCAAACGTGCAGCTGCGTTTTGGACTAGCTGCAGGCGTTTAATTGAGGCCTGGTCCATACCTACATACAGAGCGTTGCAATAGTCCAGTCTTGAGGTTACAAAGGCGTTAATAACCCTTTCTAAGTCATTAAAAGATAAATACGACTTGGTTTTGGCCAATAGTCTTATTTAAAAAAAGCAGGATTTGACTACAGTGCTGACCTGCTTCTCGAATTTAAAAGTGCTAGTGAAGGTCACTCCAAGGTTCATGACAGAGGGGAGGATGTTTTTATTGAGAGAGCCCAGAATATCAACCGGAGAGGCTGGAGGTTGGGGTCCAAAAAAGATGACCTCAGTCTTGCTCTCGTTGAGGTTGAGAACGTTTTTGCTCAGCCAGGATTTTATCTCTGTTAAGCAGTCCATCAACTGCTGTAGTGAGTGTTTGACATTTGCTTTGAGAGGCAGATATATCTGTACATCGTCGGCATAGCAGTGCAAGGGAATATTGTGTTTAGCGAGAACTAGGGGCAGTATGTACTGTAGAAAAAGGATGGGGCCCAGAATCGAGCCTTGGGGAACCCCACAGGTAAGAGGGGCTTTGGCAGAGGAGAAGGCACCTAGCTGTACTGAGAAGCTACGGTCTGTCAGGTAGGACCTGAACCATGCAAGGGCAGAGCCTGTGATGCCAGCGGACTGTTCAAGCCGTGACAACACGATGCTATGGTCCACAGTGTCAAAGGCAGCTGTCAGGTCTAACAGCACCAAGACAGCTGGGCTACCTGAGTCGGCGGCTAGGAGCAGATCATTAAAAACTCTTAAAAGGGCTGTTTGAGTGCTGTGCATGGGTTTCAAGCCAGACTGAAACTTTTCATGGATTCCATGCATGGTTAAAAAAGACTGCAGCTGGGCGTAGACTACTCGCTCCAGGGCTTTAGATAAAAAAGGTAGCTGGGAGATGGGCCTAAAATTTGCGAGAATGGAGGGGTCGAGATTTTTATTTTTAAGTAGTGGCTTAATCACGGCATGTTTGAAGGCAGCTGGGACACATCCTGAGCTAAGAGAGGTGTTTATAAGTAATAAAATACTTGCACCAACTGATTCTAAAACATCTCTGAGAAGGCGAGAGGGAATGCTGTCTGAGGTGCAGTTTGTCGGCCGCAGGTGCTTGACTACATCCGAGAGAGAAAAGAGGGATACAGGCTCAAAGTGGTCGAGGACAGCAGGGCACAGAAAAGGAGCAGGATCTGGGGTAGCACTAGTGTGGGCTAGCCTAAGAGCAGATACTTTTTCAATAAAAAATTTAAGAAACTTATCACAGAGAGTAGTCGATGGCACAATAGAAGAAACATCACAGGGATTAATGATAGAGTTGAGGACATTAAAAAGAACCTGAGGTTTATGGCTGTTTTTGGAGATTAACAGAGAAATGTGCTCTGTTTTGGCTGCTTTGACTGCCGTCTGGTAGTCAGAAAGGCAAGCACGAAGGATTTCTAGGGAGACATGGAGTTTATCCTTTTTCCATTTTCTCTCTGCACGCCTGCAAGCGCGTCTGAGAGCATGAGTACAGTCATTGAGCCACGGCTCTGATAGAACTTTGGTGCGTCTAAAAGGAGCAACAGAATCCAGTATTAGGGTACATGTCGAGTCAAACATGGAGATAAGCTCATCAGCATTAAAAGCACAGTTCACATCTAATTTACAGATCGGAGAAGCATTAAAAACATCAGAAAACTGTGAGGCAGTCAAGGGGTTAATCGAACGCAGATGACGCGCAGGGGCACGTGATTCGACTCCTGCGGAAGGGATCGAGGTTGTAAACAGAACCGGTAAATGGTCTGAGATACGCGTTGCTGCACATATTTCATCCATAGATACAGACAGTCCAAACGATAATACTAAGTCCAAAGTGTGTCCTTTTTCGTGTGTTGGGCCAGCCACGGACTGAACGAGACCAAAAGAATCAAGGAGATTTAAAAAGTCCCTAACCAGAGGTTTGGACTCGCAACACACATGGACATTGAAGTCTCCGGAGATCAAAACACGATCATATTTCACCATGATCCCGGACAGAAAGTCAGAAAAGTCATTTATGAAATCCTTATTGCACTTTGGCGGACGATAAACGACTGCGCAGAGTATAGGCGAGGCCGGGTTCAGTTCAAAAAGCTGCAACTCAAAGCTAGCATAGCTAGTTACAGGGTGAAGCAATCGGCATTGGAGGCTAGCTCTAATTACTGATGCTATGCCCCCACCATGGCCGGTGGTACGGGGGGAGCTGAAGAATGTACAATGTTTCATGGCGAGCATTGTGTTGCCATGGCAACGGCATTTGAATAAATCTCAAAACTGTCTCGTAGATGTCTTGACGGCTGGACTGTTAGCACACATGTGAATTTTGAGCACTTTTTGAACATTTTCATAGGAATTAAAGGGACATCGTGTTTTATGGCGAGGGATGCGTTTCCATGGAAACGGCATATGGTGAGATTTCAGATTTGGCGTAGAGCTGTTGAGGCATGGACCGGTGATATACAAGTGAAGATTGGGGGACGATTGGACCGTGCCCATTGGACTTACAGCGACATCGTGCTTCATGGAGAGTGGTCTGTCGCCATGGCAACGGCATTTGATGACACCCCATAATACGCTTAGATGCGTTGATGGCTGCATCGTTACCAAACCTGTCAATGTGACATCATCGTGTTCCATGACACAGGTGTTTATATTTGAGCTAACGACGACAGCTGTGTGTCACCAATAATGTATAAAATAGGTGGAACATGTTGAAGTCAGTATGAAGTCTCCATCAGACAGAAAAGAATAGGCTCAGACAGTCTGTTAAACTCCAGTGACCACGTCGTTAACTCAAACACGAACACCTGTGTGTTATGACATCATCGTGTTCCATGACACAGGTGTTTATAATTGAGCTAACGAGGTATGCAGAGATCAAAGGTTTCCATTGTTCTGAATGAGAGATAAACCTCTTACATGTGAATGTTTTGTCGAAGAACCGTAATAGATATCTGTGAAATTTCAAAACGTGAAGCAGGAAGTTGAGTATCTGAAGTGTAATATTTGTGTACTTTTGGGTTAATAGTGTGGCCTTTTTGGCAGTTTAACTAAAGGTGTGCGGCTGCTGCTGTGAGGAAATATCAGCCTGAAATTACAATGGGCTTTAATGGACACATTGAACGTTTTTGTCACTTCATGCCCTCAAGAGGCATTTTGTTTAATTATTTTTGCTTAATTATTTGTCATTTTTCAAGCTACGAGATGTTTTCCTACGTTTGTCATGAAAAATGATGTCTCAGGAATGTAGGGTTTGGGAATTATGGCAGTTTTAAAAAAAATATGAAGGCAAATTTCAAGATTTCCTCCACTCTAGCTGTGAATAAAGCCTCTTTACCAAGGTCTGAACAATGTTTAATATCTCTAAAAGTAAGACTCAGATTTAAAAGTTGTATGACACGAATAATATCAGAAAGATGTGTAACATTTTAAAGTTGGAATGAGGTTTCTGAGTGAAAGTATGAATGAACAGTTAGCAGTTGAAGTCGCATGAAGATTTGTTCAAGTCTTTAGATTTTCTCCATTGACTTCAATGGTTAAAAATGTGATGTATTATGGGATGTATCTCTGGAATTATGAAAGTTATGAATGATAAAAGTAATAGCCATCGATTCCCGACGGAGCTGAACGTTTTGATGTTTGAACGGACTTTCTGCGATGTTGAATGTGGGAGGAGAAGAGGGCCAAAATAATTGGATGGAATAATAATACGAATTTTGTCCGTAGCATAACATATAGTTGGAATGCTGTATCAGCATTCCCACTAAATAACATACGTGATACTTCCCAAGGGGTTAGGAATCTTAAAGTGTTTTTTTTTTTAAATGAAATGTTTTAAAAAAATCTTTCAAAACTTTCCATGGACAAACAAACATCCAGTTAAGGTTTGAAATCAGAGTTGTTTAGTAGACCATGCATCTTGATACTTTCACTTGTAGTTTAGTGGATCACTGGTGGCAAGTTTGATGTTATGAAGGTTACCCCAACATAACTGAACCACCACTGCTCTATTTGACCCATTTTAAATATAAAGCTACAATTCTATCCTAGCAACACTAGGTAACCAGGACTTTAAAACCTGGATAGGCTTCCTGGATATCTCATAACTGACCAAGAGTATACACTGAAGTTAGCCCCCTAGCCATTTAAGCTAATTGCATAGGGATGAAGTTTAGGAAAGAGTTCTAGGTAACCAACTGGCTACCAACTAGGGGTGTGACGGTATACAGTAGTCACTGTTTTGTTCGTACATGTGTTAAAAAAATCAAAGTTCAGTTCAAGTTCATTACAGCGAAAAATATTTTTTTTTTAAATCCGTCTACGATGATATGATATACGATATGATGGAACAAAACAGACACACTGCACTTGCCCCACACACAACTCTTTCTCTGATATAGTTTCAGCAATGTGATGGAAATGTGCATATTCATGTGCTGCTATTAGAAAGTATTAGTTTAAAAAAAGAATGGAGTAATGTATCTAGCGGAAAGCATAGGATGACTCATGCAGGTATTCAGAATAGGAGTAATAGGGTTTAGAAAGGCAAATTCAATTGGCTGACTGGCTGAATTCATAGCAATTTTTCAGTCCCGATGTTCCACCTCCCAGTCTAACATATTTGTAAGCAGCAGCTCCATTTATCATACATATTATATTTACCCTTAAAAAAAGTATAATTCAGTTAACACCACCCTCCCATTCTGTATACCCCAGACAAGATTGAAGACATGTGGGAGTTAAAAACTCCAGACTCATTTCTAAAGTGAGTCAGCAGGTAGTAAACAGACAGCAGACTGGTGGCACTTGGAACAAAGCCATACCTTTCTAATGAGATGTCATGTTTCTATTACTAATGCCCATTCTCTGATATGAATATTAAAACATTGCTGCAGTAACAGTCATAGGCGTTAAAAATGACATGTTCTGCTGTGCTGTGTGTTATTCAATGTTAAAATGTTCTCCTGTGTTTCTAGTGAAATCCTGACTGTCATGACAATTCTCAGGTATCAAATCATAACGGTGATAGCATTTATTTTAAAACCCTTTTACTTTCCAAAAGCATCTAAATCGTACATTGTGCTGGCACTAAAGTAAGCTTGTTGTCCTTTCAAAATAAGCAACATTTGCCAATGAAAGGAAATTGAAAGCATGAAGCGATATTATGTTTGCATTCTTTATGTAAAAAGAAAATGGAATGTAGTTAGCAGGACATTAATTGCTTGATGGAAAATTACACAAGAATTAGAGGTCACAGCCATTCCAGTGCTTTATGAAGCTGTTTTTTGGCATAGCGATGCCTTGAGATACATATTAAGATAGTGTAGTTTATCGTGTTAGCATGCAAACAATTCAGAGAACTGTCAGTGATCACAGTTCATCCTGAGGGGAACATGATTGTCTGCACTAAATATAAATCCAACAAATTGCTATCGAGAAGTAATAATAAAACCAACAAATGACTATAAAAAGTCGGACAGCTCTGAAGATCATTGATATCTGTAATTTTTTGCTTTACCTTTTTATACAAAACAACCCTTATTGCGATGGTAAACCTGGGGCAATAGAACATAAAGGAACACATGTTTTTAGCCTAGAACAATGGATTATGTGTTTTGAAATAAGAATCCAACACGCTGCCTGATCATAGGCTTTCAATTTGTTGTCACTAGCATCATGCCACCCTGAATGATCAATGAATTTCAAGGAATCATCAAAGTCATAAGCATCTGTCCTCTGCAGAAAATGGATGTACTTCACAAATGTATTTCAATTGAAAGAAAACAAGATAATACAAGACAAAAGTCTACAGAGATGCCAGCAGCACTGTGACGCTGTGCTTTTAGCTAACAGCACGCTAAAATGTTAAAAACAACAATGCTTAATGTGACACCTCTGGGCTTTTGAGCTATTTCAATTATGACAAAAGTGCTGTCCTGTAAGTTAAAAGTGCTCGAAAATACAAGGGAGAATTGCTTATTTACAACATTTCTATTTGTAATAACTTCAATCCCATCCAGCACATTTGGGATGAACAGAAACACCCACAAAATCAATGTTTAACCTCACTAATGCTCTCTGAATAAGAGCAAATTCCTGCATGTGTGTGTTCAGCCTGCTGCGGTGGTCTGATTCATCTCAGTAATTAACTCGGCAGATACAACCCAACATACTCCATCTCGGTATGAGGTCCAACAATCTGTAAAGCAGGAGCCAATTCAAGCAAGGCCTATCAATATGATCCCCTGGCCTAAATCAAACATAATCCTTTCTCCTGTATTTTGGCACACCTCCCCACACACTGGGAGACAGATATAGGACAAGGTTAATTGGGATCATGGTGCGTCACTGCCCAGCTGGGCCACTCTTGGCTCTCGAACCATCCATATGTCATCTACGGGATGATGCTGAACTGCTCAATGATCCCTTCACTAGTGTGAACACCTGGCTGCAGCCAGAGACCAAACACATTGAGAGGCTGCAAGAGAGGGCCGAACCTCCAATAGGTGTCTATTATGCGGCTTTCACACCAGCGCTTTTCCCATTCTAGCTCCGTGCTAGAGCTTTTCTGGTTCAGCTCCGGTTTCCTTTTTCTGCTCCCGCTTTGTTCACACCGCCCAGAGCCCGACTGGTGCTACCGCTGCTGCGTGATGACGTCTCCGTTTACATCGCTGATTTGCTCCCCAACGGCGCTGTAAACACGATCATACACGATCCGACTGTGTCGGGTCGATGATCGTGTTGCTTTTAATCATACGAAGCCAGATTAAATTAAATAACGACTTCTCTAACCTTATACTTTTCTCCAGAGTGCCGTGGTTCATTGTTTATTAATGTGTTTCAGCGGCATTTACCGACCGCTGCAGTGCTGGCTGCTCTTCCACGGGAGTTTATTCTCCCGTTAGCTCCGGGTTAGCTCACACGGCTCTAAAGTATTCACTGTCTGACTGTCACACAAGCAACTGATACATATCCCCAGTTCCCCTTAAGTGAATGTGTGTCAGTCTGAATTGACGCTGTTTGGCATCACAACGCTGTTATGAAAGTTTCTCTGGTATAACATGGGTGATGTTAGCATAGCAACCGAAGCTAAACTGACTACTTGCTAAGCCGTTTTCTACAGGCACATTTTACCGGCGTATTTTTCATTATGATTCTACTTGTGATAGTCGGACATGACAACCTGTGCAGCCCATGTATTGATTCCATCCGATAGTTTCTATAATAACAAACAAAACGTCTGCCTGCTCTCCACAATGATCAATAACAGCGAACGGATGGTCAAAGTAAGGAACAAATAAACAGAATCACACAAAGCCTGGTTAGTGTTGCCTGACTTTATAAAGTGTGTTTTTTTTTATAAGTGTGTGGTTGCCTTCTAGTCACTTTGCTCAGTGCTACTGCTTGTAGGCAGGCATGACGAGACTCTTCAGTCGACCCATGTTCAGGGGAGGTGGGTTTAGTTTCCTGCACGCCTCGACGTAAGAGAGACGTAAGCGACGCCGCCTCTTAGCTCCGGAGTCTTGCTTCTAGACCGACAATTTTTTGAAGCTGGAAACGAACCGGTTTCCGGAGCTAAGAGGCGGCGCCGCTGCGGTGTGAAGAGGAAAAACCGGTACTTTTCAGGCTCTAGCTCCGAGCCGGCCCTGAAAACGCGTTGGTTTGAAAGGGGCATGAGTCATTGATGCCCAGTTCTAGGAGCAGCAGAGGTGGTCAAAATCAAGCAATGGTCCTCCATGGGCTACTGACAAGTGTGTTAAAATGAGCCCAGATTACTGCTCAATGACTTTGCTCAGGTCCTGAAAGCTTGGTGACATACTGTACTGACAGTTGGTTATCAACGGGACAGTTACTTCATTAGACATGGAGATTTTTACTGTCAAACCTACATGTCTTTTGTGGAAAAGTAAAAATGTAATCAGTCAAATGTGAAATGAGACAGCTCAAAAGATATCTTTCTGAATGTTGGATACTCTAATTCACTATTCCCTCAGAGGTCAGGACTGGTAAGGTGCCGGTATATCCCATCAGAACTGCTTGTTGGATGTTTGAATGGCTTTCAGAGCAGTAAGGATGAGATTGGTCCAACGAATTCAGAGAGAGTTTGAGTCAAATGTCAATTTTACCGCATGTGAGTCCTGTTTGTGTGCTTCACTGGCTAGCTATTATCTGTAGCTCTCACTGCGCTCCTGGGGAAGTTACCAGTGTTAATGCCGTCTGAACTGGCGGCGTTGTCTTGGAAGAGTAATGGTTCACCTCAGATTAACTCTGTAGCCATTGTTTGCATTCATGTCTGTTAAAGTAGGGTTGTATAAGGTACTTATCCATATCAAATGTATTAGATGGAGGTCAAATAAACAGTACCGTACAGCAGCAAATCAATATACTGTTGGGAACAGGGGCAGAAGCAAAGTGTATAAAACAAAAGCCCACCCAAAAACATAAATAACAGGTTTTTTTTATGCAAAGTATATTGAGATTATTTATACTGCTGTAATTTGCCTTTAAACAGTTGTTTACATTGGCACTACACTTCCAATGTCCTATGCATAAGCGCACCTGTGCCAAGCACTATAGCCATTAATCCACTGGTATCTCGCATTAATTTGTGTATGGGAGTGCTGTTTCAAGATCATACTGAAAAAAACAATTACAAATCATGCAGGCTACAATTAACATATAGGACCAATGGATGATTATACAAATTGCTAACACAAGTGGTCTAAGGTAATCATAGCCTATGTAAATGTTGATGTCTAACCATCATTATCCAATCAGATGTAATGAGAGCAAAAAACTAAAAACAAAAGTATTGCTGTCACAAATGTTCTTGTGTTTGTTGTGTCTTCTGTAAACTGCTGATGTGCTGTCTAACACACTGACATTGGATAAATACCTCATACAACCCCACTTCCAAATATCTGAAAATCCTGGAAATAACCTGTTTGTCTTGTCAAATCTACCATAGCATGGAAACCTGTTGACAATATATTACATTCACTGTGCTGAATAGTGGCCAATCCAACAGTTTTTTTAACCATGTACAATCAGTCAATAGCAGTGAAAGACTCAGCTACTGACCCTTAGAAATCACTACTATTCTGTATTCTTGTTCGGTTTGATATGCCTGGATGAACTCCAAACAGCCAAACATTTGTACCACCTGTTGAGATCTCCATATTAGGTTGAATAATTAAAACGAAAGTTAGTTGTAATCAAATATAATCAATTATATTCTTGTATAACCCACAATGAAAATGCTTCATATTTTATGATTTTCTATATTTACAGTATAAACAAAACACAAGTGGTTTGTTAAATTGAGTGTGTAAGGCCTATTATGGTTTATGGGTGTCACTGATAAGAGAGGAGAGACAGTTTCTTCCCTCTTCCCTCACAGCAGTACACAGGGAGGGGGGCTCCTGACTTAAGGAGAAATAGACTGAGGCCCCAAAAAGGTGTGTGTGCCATAGCCGAGAATAATATTTTCCAGTCCTGCACACTAGAGGTCATGACCTTTTTACACAAACATGGGAAGGTGTGTCTTATGCCATAGCCATAGAATATGTCTGGACAAGTCCAGTCCTGTACATCAGAGGTCATGCCCAGTTTCCACAAATATGGGTATGGAGGAGGTGCCTTTAGGTTTTTTTGTCCTGTTTTTGAGCATAAAGACACTGGCAGAGGGAGCAAACTCTCGAGAAAGGGGGGGGGGGGGTTACCCTGGTAGCTCTCTCCCGGTAAAGCTCGCTCTCTGTAAGGTTCTCTCAAACTTGGTAAATATTTCTCGAATTTCTTTGTTGAATGCGGAGTGAATTTCTTGGTTGAATGAGCGGAATGAATTGATGTGTGTTTGTGAATGTTAGTCTCTCGCCACCTGTGAAGAAATTCCTCCGAATTCATGCGGAAATAGGTGTGGAATTGATGTGAATTGATTTGGTGAATGAAAGTTTGAATGTGCTTTTTATTATCACCGGTCTAAATTCTTTCGGACGATTTTAAATATCACAACTGAATTGGGCAGTTGAAGTTACAATTTAGTGTAATAATTGTAAAACTGTGAATTGAGGTTTCATATTAGAACAGGACCACAGCATGATATGTTTTGTAGGATTGTCATGTTGTAACGAGAGAAGGTAAAACCCTGTTCAAGTGTGGATCAATTTTTCTTCAAATAAACTGATCCCACCTTTTGGATTGGGACAACTTAAAAGACATCTGCGCTCTCCTATCCTGCTTGAAAGGTAAGAAATGCACACTGCCACACTGACACTTAGGTAGGGCCACACCTCATTACTGATATCAAAATCCTTCGTGATCGCTAAAATAGATTTAGCGGGTCGTCTGAATTGAAACAGCAGTTAATTGAACCTGGTTCTTCAGGAGTTAATAGAGGTGAGATCTTGCTGACGTTGGTGGATCTGAGCCAAGCAGTACACTTACATAGACTCAATAACTTCTGTTAGGTCAATTAGTAGGTCTGAGTAATTTGCCGGAATAAATTATCAGCCCTCCCGACTCCAACACACCACAGTGGGCAGATGATCATGTATCATTCAGACTACTAGTATGAGAATAACTGCCAAACCACTGGGGTAGTGAACTTCTGATACATAACAAATCAAAACAGCAACCAAACAAGCTGTGGAATCAATACAGAGCAGAAGCCATCTTACTGTTCTCCTCCTCTCAATTAGATAGCTTACTTGCTGAGGCAATCCCAGTACATGCCTCTGTACTGACGTCATACTCACCGGCATTATACAGACATAGGAGAACTTAAGGTTTTAGGGCAAAGTTGGAAATCAGATTATTCTCTTTTATACGTTATATTCTCAATATGTGTATCAAAAGTTTCAACTACAACTACAGATGGAGCCTTCTATTTCAGACTCCAGCATACTGCTTCCAGCCAGTTACCAGCCACTTACCAGCCACTTACCTGCCAAAGACCAGTATCTAGGAATGTTAAGCCCTCCCACTATTTTCCAAGAGGGCGTTGCCAGATTTTCAATTTCAGGATTTAACCAGGAGATGGCGCTATATATTAAATAGCTATGGCCAAAGTAAGACTTAGTTTTTCACAAGAGAAAATGCAGATATTATATAAAAAACTAAAGTTAAAATCTTGTTTTTAATGCCCCAAGAGCAATAAAAACACTTGTTAAAAAAATCCTGAGTGAGGTTTTCATAAATTGCATTTAGCTGACGCTTTTATCCAAAGCGACTTACTATTTAATAAAGGATAAATGACTATTCATAACAAATATGAGTGATGTGTGATTATTATTCATGCTATATACTGATATAGGGCTAAGTAAGCAATCAATCCTGCAAATTAACCCTTAGTTGTTCAATATATTTATTCAGACAATGTGAGTAGAAATACAGAAATTCTGCTCCCACCTAAGGCCAACGTTGCAATATTACAACATTTCCCTAAAAACTTACCAAAACGTAAACATTTTTAAAACTCTTTCATTTCTGCTCCAGAGGCCAGGGGTTAAATTGGGATTTGTTATGTGGGGGGGCTCTGTTAGAAGGTGCGAGGGGGGGG